>CM033735.1:1715875-2165172 GCA_019671005.1 Hibiscus mutabilis | reverse complement strand
TCAATACATATCCAGACATTATATAGAGATATAACTCTCAAAATACATGGAAAAACCATTTAAAAAATAAACACATCTGTGTCAGATATATACCCCGTACCAGACGTCCTCTCTCGAGTTTGAGTAAAATAGCTGCACTTGTAAACTTGTCTTAAGTTATATTATCCATCATCTTGATTTTGGCTTTTCTTCTTGCAGCTGAACAATGATGCAGTTAATGTCATCAACATATCCATAGGCTGCATGTTGGCAGTCTTAATGCAACAAATCCTCCAAAACTGGCAAATGTAAGTTCACCCGATCATCGCTTCTGCGATCTCAGGTAACACTTCGGAATGCGGAAAGGGGAGAATATAAATTGAGGAAAGAGAAAGCCTTCAATATCATGCAAGAGCGGGACACACTGCAATTATAGCAATGGTTTGGCTAACCTTGTAAGATTGTCAAATGATGTGGAACATCATTACCATATCCAATTGTATTAGAAAAATTCACAAGGCTTTATCTCTTTTAAGTTATGGTTTAGGGTATTCTATTATGTGTATTCCTTTCATCATTACCATAACCAAAAGCATTGAATTTTCTTTATCTATATATTAGCTGGCATTGGATATAAGGTTTAAAGAAGTTCCAAGTTATTCAAGTCAAGTATTGGAGTACTCGAATTTCTCTCACTGAATAGTCAAGTCATTTGAGCCCCAAGAATAATCTAATTCAATTTCAGTATATATACATAGAGAGAGACTTTTTTTTGTTTGCCCAATGTTTTTTTAATAGTCTTAAGGTGATTATAATTTCGACATTTGGCTTTGATTCGAATTTGGTTTGGGAAAAAAATTTGGTTTGGGAAAAAAATCCCTTTTGGGTATGTGATTCTAAACTAAATACAATTGAACCTTAAATATCAAAATATAAATCGTGCATCTAAAAGAAGTACGTCACCAAATTTTAGTACTCTAATGATAAATTTAGTCATAATTTTTAGTTGAATTCGGTTTTAATTGTTCTTGTTGTTCTTATTATATAGTTGTGATTTTAAAGGAAATAATGATTAAAATTTTAAATTTTTTAATGTCGACGTAACAACTTGTATGACAGTTTGTGTATATCATTGATGATGTGGTATTATTGTCTTATGTGTCATTTTAATAAATACTTTTAAAATTTTAATTTATAGTAAAATAATTTAAGGTGATATAGGTTATTCAGTCAATAAAATGGTGTTGTGTCAATAATAAAATACGTGGATTGATTTTAAAGTCGTGAAAATTTAGCATTTTGTTTGAGAAGAAGATAATTAGACTAAAAAAAGGTCGAGAGTTAAATTTAACTGTACTTAACCTCCCTCTTTTTACTATATCATACTTTTGCCCTCTCCCTCACCCCTTTCCTTACATTACTTGGCCTTTCTATTCGGTTCTCTGAGGTTGCGTCCTCACCGGTGTTTGGGACCCATAATCGAGCACATTGACAGTAGGCCGAGTTCCGTTTCTATTATAGGGTCGGCCTTGCAATGTTTCAGGCTGACCCTATTATAGATTTGCTTGCCAACTTATGTTTTCTGTGGGCTCCGTTGGCTTTTATGCATCTAGGGGCACCTTTTCTCATTGTGAATGGCATTCTTGTTTCGATACGTACTTGCAACATACTCACTCGGCATTGCCGCATTAGTACTCGTCCGAATGGGATTGGTTGCAGGGAGCACTGTTGACGATGGATTGTTGAAGGAAGAAAGGTTACCTTTCTGGTTTGGGCAGGAGAGCACTAAAGGTGCAATCCATTGAGTGAAGGGGAAGGCGTCGACAGGCGGATGTTCGAGTTCATCGTTCAAGGTATTTGGCCATTGCAATGGAATCAAATTGCCAGATTTCCAGTAATAGCAGAAGATAAGTTTCGGAGTCCAAATGATCATACCGTCGTCCGAAACCGGATCAAAAGTTAGAAGCTTGAATTTTGGATTGACTAAACGAAACAAGGCACTCGCATCAACCAGTTGAGGATGTTTGGCCAATGCTTGGAGGCTAAGCCTATGCACCAAATTCCATTCACTAGTATCAAAACTAAACACCCAAATCTGCACTAGTCCTAAACCATGGTCCTTTTCTGCAAACTGAAGGCGTCCTCCACTCGAACCGATACACCATCTTTTCTTGCCTCTTCTTCCCTTCCCAATGCTACTATGATCCGAACCTGGAAGTTTGACGGAATCGCAAATAACATCGACATTATCATCTGTAATGGTGTACCGTAAAAGAACCCGAGGTTGACCTAATCTAAATAGCTTCAAACGGACCGTTTAAGTGGAGTGGAAGTATCTCTATCAAACGGACGGATGTATTTCACTTTCCGTTCGGCCCAGGTGCAAGTCTGTGAAGAGAAAACGTACACAATACCTTTATCTCTAGGGAAAGCTATAATTCTAACATGTTTAATCCCTACTGCAAGAACAGCGAAAACTTCCCAATTGTTGTTCGGATAAGGGACGGAAAGAAACTGCTTGGTAGTCGGATTCCACAGAACATAATTAAGTTTGGAAAAGCTTAAGAAGAGCATCAAACCATTGCTGGAGTCAAGCAAATAGAACGGGCTGTGACGAATGTAGACCAAGAATCCCTTATCGACGTTAAACATAGGCGGCCAAGCGTCGGCAATACTGTCTGCCTCGGCCCGACGGATTAATGCTATATCAAAGACTGAATCCCAGCTAGTCCTAATGCGTACTTGACATCCCAAGAAGGGGAGGGATGGTGTTATTCGGGGCACACAACAACTCATGATCAATGCGTACCATTCTTTGCAAACGCAACAACATCTCATCAGAGCCTTGGGCGGCAAACGGCAAAGCAGTTCGATCACCAAATCGTCGGAAAGCAGCGCGATGTTTGTTCTCGGAGTAGTTTGCGCCATCGCATCCCTGTTCTCCCACATGCTTGAATGCAAGTTCAGCTTCCGGACAATTTTGTTAAACACAAAAATACTACTGCTTCATGTTACCGCACATACTGGAAAAAATAAAATCCATCTATTTATGGGACAGAAACATTGGTATTTTGTGGCAACATTGTCGAATAAATCACATAGGACTCAAATTGTGACAACGCGGTAAAAGAAACTGTATAGAAGTAATTTTTTCTGAACCCTAAACGTTTTTTTGAATATAACCCTAAACTTCAAAACCCACTGCTTATAAACTAAAATCTTAAATTCCAAATATACTACAAAATATAAATATTAATATAAAATATATCATTTAATATTCTATTTATAGATAAATAATAAAATAGGCTAATATTTCAAAAGAAATAAATTTGATAAGCCGACAAACATCAAAACATGCACTTTTCTAATATATATCCTCTCACAACTTGAATAGTTCAAATATAAATCGAGCCGAACTCGAGTTTAGGAAATAATATCGATCGCAATCAAATAAAGTATTTAGTCTCGAATTATTAAACCAAAATCGAGTTTACTATTATTCGAATTCAGTTGGATCGGTTATACCCCTGATTTTATCTATTTTATTATTGTAATTTAAAGTCCAATTATATAATTTATTTTACTAGGTGTAGGATGTCAATTAGGCGGTGCAGGTATAGAGAGTGCTCTTTTAACATTTATTCCCGTCATAAATTTTTATCTCTATTTTTGTCTCATGATCCGCGGCGAGTACAAAATTTAAAATCATCTATGCCGCGTAACTTGCAGAACTAAAATCATCTTTGCTCCACCATCCATGTGGGTCTTGAGACCCATATAATCCCATCTTTACTCGCCTCATGACGGCTTTATATTATATATTTATAAGTATTAATTAAATAAATATAAACTAAATTTATTATGGAAACAAGTATGAAATACCGGTCACTCGGACTCCTACCACATATGTAATATTATTTCATTTGTCACCATATTTTTAAAAAAATAATAAAAAGTAGTTGACACCCTTTAATTAGTAAATTAAATATATTTTTTTATAAATATCCAAAAGACAAGTCAATATGAATTACCTTAAATTTGACTCTAATCCAAACTAATATTTTTTAAACATATTTATATATTTTTGATCTGATCAATCTCAAACCAAATTATATTTTTAATAAATATTCATAAAATATGTCATAATATTTGTTGGTGTGGATGAGAAGATGCGGGACGAGTGAGAATGATGCAAGACGGATGAGGATGGGACAAGTACAAAATCATATTCACGCTAATCTCACTACTGATAACGAATCTAATTTTTATCTCTATCTCTGCTACATAGTCCGAAAAATCTATAATTATTCATGCTCAATTAGATGTTAAATAAAATGAATTTCTGCAAAAACTCGCCCCAACCGACCTCCCTAAATCTAGAGGCATATAATTTCCTAGGCCCCATGGGTTCAACAATGATGATCCAACTGTTGCCCGGTATGGATTCTTATGCAACATATGTCGTTGCAAGTCATCGTTCAATGCTTTGGTTCCTTTGATCCATAATACCGAGTAAAGCTTCGAAAGATGGATCAAGTCCTCGAGGGTAAAGACTCGATTATCGAATACTTTATTATTCGAATAGAAATTTTATGTCCCTTTTCGGTGTCCCTATTTATGTTTCATTAAAAATTATAATATTATTACAAATATTATTAATGAAAATAATAATTTTTAATAATTAATAATATTGAAAATATATTATTAAGTAATATTTTTCATAATATAATTTTTAATGAAAATAATAAATATGATTAATCATATTAATATTTTATTATATAATATCAAAATATTATTAAAATATTATTAATGAAAATAATATTTTTTTAATAATTAATAATATTGAAATTATATTAATAAGTAATATTTTTTAATAATATAATTTTTATTGAAAAAATATATATGATTAATTATATTAATATTTTATTATATAATATCAAAATATTATTAAAAATGGAAATAAAAATATTATATTATTAAAAATTATTAATAAACTATTATTTATTTATTATATTTTCAATATTATAAATTCTAACTATAATATTTTTATTTTTAATAATATTATATAATAAAGTAATAATATAATTAATCATATTTATTATTTTATTAACTTCTATTAAATTCATATGTTGTATGTAGTTAAATTTTCATAAGTGATAAAGTTGATTTAGTAGTTTAGCATCTTAATTTTATACAATTACTTTCGAGTTTAAATTCCATTAATTTTCTTTTATTCTCCATAATTTTCACCAACAAAGTAAATCTTTAAGAAAACAAATTATCATCTCATGACATATAATTGGAGTTAGCCTAACGGTTGAGGCTTTATCTCCCATTTTTCCATTAATTCATGCTTTTGGGCGTGGTACTTGCATTTATCTCCTATTTTATCCGTTTCATTTGATTATGTCCAATCAAATGGTGACACATGTTACCATTTGGTTAATTAATTAAATTTATTAAATTAAATAAATTAAAATTAAAAAAAGATAGGATATATGTCGTCATCTGCTTGTTTGGCAGTAAAATTTATAACACTAATGGCAGTAAAATTTAGGTATTGTTGGTGAAGAGTGTGACCAGTGAGCGCTATCAAAGGAGGTGAAGGTAAAACTGAAGGAAAGAAATTTTTTATTTTAAATTATATTTATAATTAAATATTAATAAAAATAATTTATTTTTATTTTAAATTAATTTTTATATTTAATAATAATAAAATATATCAAATCATACTAAAATATTAATAAAATAATATTGAGTGATCAAAATAGGCTAATGTATAAAGTTCAATGGTAAATTGATCGTTTTAAAAGTTTAGAGACCAAAATAGGTCAAAGAACAAAGTTCAGTCATGATTTTTGTAATTTATCCAGTAGTCAATGTAGCCCTTGAGAAAAATATAATTAATTAGTCTCTCAAACTCTCAAATTGCATAAATTTAGCCCTTGGACTGACGTTGATCATTAATGTCCTGAAGTGGCTATTAAGGGTTGCCAGCATGATAGCCTACATGTAAATGATGACATCATAAAGGGACAATATTTGCTTTTTTAAATAGAGTTTGAGGATAAAAATGATTTTCTTAGAGAGTTTAATGGTAAAATCGTTTTTTTAGAAAATTCGAGAGTTGAATTGTTTTTGATGTAATATTTAAATAAAAATTAATAAATTAATAAGTTAAAATTTTAAGATATTAAATTTATCATTACAATATTTAAGAAAATGTTAAAGGAAACTAAAAAAATACTATCAATTTTAAAAAAAAATTAAAATTAAAAAATTAAAATATCAAAAGCTTGATAAAATATTAAAAAAATAAAAAAGCTATATAAAATCATATTAAAAACTACTTGGTATATAAATAAAAAATTCAAAAATTTTAAATTTTTTATATTATTGTGTTTGAGATTTTGCAGGGTAACAATGACGCTGACAAAGAAAAGTACTTGTCGAGGGTGTCCAACTATTTTATGTGTTGTGTGCTTATGGTTGTGTGGTCTTGTTTGAGTTGTGATTTCTCATTAAATATCTTCCTTAACTAGTTTGTCAACCTCACCATTGCCCACTCTATTAGAAAATTGCAAGCCTTGCAAAATCTAAAATACAACAATATAAATATTTTAAGATTTTTAAATATCTATTTTTAAAATTTTAGTTTTTAATAATTTCAATTTTCAATATAATTTTAATATATTTTTTAATTTTAACATTTTATAAATATTTTAAAATTTTATTTTTTAATAATTTATCATTTTATAGTTTTTTTTTATATTTTTGAAATTTTAAAATTTCATTTGAGATCTACTAATTGACCTATTGATTAAGGATGCTCATCTTGCCCCATCTTGTATGGGTTCGAATCCAAGCATGAGAATATAATACCTCACTATTTAATAAAAAAAATAAAATTTCATTTAATTTTTTATAAAAAATTTAGTAGTATTTTTATTTTTAATATTATAATTTCTTTTTTTACACATAGTATAAAAATCAATTAAGTCCTCGAACTCCCTAAAAAATCAACTTTTTCCCTTGGACTCTAAAAAAATCAAACATTGCTCTCTATCACATCATCATTCACATCTGGACTGTCACATCAGCACCGTTAACGGCTATGGCAATACAGTAATAGTCAACATTAGTCAAAGAACTAAATCTGAAATCGTAAAACCGGTTGTATAGAATTTAAAAATTTATTGTATATAAATTTAGCATTTAAACAATACAAGTTCTTTAGATAATATCAATATAAGGATTTTCCATCCAACATTTATTTCAAACATACATTTCACTACGAAAGTTGATCGGGTATAACTTGATCGGTGTTGTGTCGGTACAACACACAAAGGAATATACCATCAAACAAGATATAAAAATAATTTTAATTTTTACATAAATATAAGAGTCAATAATAATAATACACAAAGGAACATACGATCACATAAATGTCAGTATTATGTGTTTAATTTAATATTATGACCGTAAACTCTTATTATAATTTTGATATTTCATCTTTTTAATAAAATTAGCTACCTATTTTTTTTTTAAAAAAAGTCAATTACAATACTTTATTTTCATATCTCAAAGGAACATACGATCATATAAATGTCAATATTATGTGTTTAATTTAATATTATGACTATAAACTCTTATTATAATTTTAATATTTCATTTTTTTAATAAAACTAACTACCTATTTTAAAAAAAGTCAATTACAATACCTTATTTTCATATCTCAAAATATAAATCCTGCAAAGTGAGGTCTACTCTTAATATGAGTATAATTTGGATAGGCGCTTGAATAAATTCTAGTACACCTAACTACTAAAATAAATATCTATTACAAACTTAATATATAATAAATTTTAATAAAAGTCTATAAAAGATAATAAATGTTAGGATGAACCACATAAATGGTCCTTGAACTATTATGACATTTGTGTTTTGATCATCAAACTTATAAAACTTATAATATTATTACTTAACTTTTAATTCGCTTTTATTATGATTGTTATTGTCGGTTCGAGGCATATTATCTTCTTTCTCTCCTCCCTTTTTCCTCTGTGACTGAGCATTCATCTTCAATGTCGAACTCCGAGACAACCGTCACTACTTTTTATAATGACATTAATTACTCCAAATATTAATATCATTCGATATTTGATTAAAATATTGTCATGTTTTTTTCATTCCAACACAAAAATGATGTCTTTTAAGAAAAAATTCACTCAACATTTTAACCGTAATTAATGACATTATAAAAAGTAAAAGGATGCTTGTTAAAACTAAATACAAGGTTGAAACCTTGACAACCTCTTTCGATTAAAAAATAGAGTAGAATGATAAAATTATATTAAATAAAAATATAGATTAAATTTTAAAGTTTGAGCATTATAGAGGGTCTAAAACCAAAATTTGATCGAAAAGTCTTTTACTATGTGATTCTCCGACAAAATGACACGTGTTAAATCTTGATAATTCGCGTACGGGGTTGAGATTGGATCACGTTTTACCGGGAAAATGCTATTTTTTGCCCGTACTTTGAGAGAAACTCCTACAAATATGTACTAATTTCCAAAGTAGTAGTAGTGTGTTACATTTTAATAATTTAAAAATTATATATATATATTTTGATAATGACCACTAATTTTTTATTAAAAATTTATAAAAATACTACAAATACAACATATTTAGAAGGGAGCATAATGAGTGTTAATCTACCAAAATCTCTTATAAACTTGAAAGTGTAAAGAAAAGTGAATACTTCAATAGAGAATTACATACTATTAAAATCTAAAAGTCTCCATGAATCCCCTTGTCTCTATCAAATCGAGACACATAACGAGGTGAAGAAGGAGTGGTGAGCGACCTAAACTATCAAGTAGAACGTTTTGCTACCAATGACTGATTATATCGGCAAACAACTATCATTTGAGTGAAGATCTAGATTTCTATGACCACTGACAGAATCATAATCAGAAACTAGCGCCGTTAAAATCTCTTTGCTAGCACCTAACGACCGTTAAGGTATGCAAAAATCATGCCAAAACGATAGATGAGACGAAACTATAAAAACAAAAAATGTGTCATAAAAGCAAAAAAAACGTGCCACAAAAATAAAAATTCTTATTAAAAATATAAAAAAAATTAAACCCAATGATCGACAACTAATACTAAGACTGATAACCGACCACCAGCTAAGGAGACAAAAGCAAAGGAGGGTTGCGGTAACAATGAATTTGAGGAGTTAATTTTGAGAAAAAGAAAGGTTGTTAGGGTTTGGTATTTGAAAATCATATTTAAATAATAAGTTACTCTCGAGATTTGAGAGTTAATTTTGAGGTATCCATTGGTTATTATGTGATTGTAACAATGAATTTGAGGATACATTACAAGATCGGTAAAGAATTTTTGGCACCTTCTCAAGTTTAACAACGGAGAAACCATATGATGTTTTCGTTTACTAGAGAATGTGTCTCAGACTTCTGACCTAGCTCAAGGTGGCGGCGGTGGTAGTAATATTAGGGTTTGGATTAAAGGATTAAATTGATAAAGTTTAAAAATATTAAAAGTTAAATTTATTAAATTATTTTAAATTAGAATTAAACTAATAAAATACATAAATAAATTTTGAGTACTGCTTGGGAAATATCTTTTGCCGCTTCACTGTTCTGTTCAACTTTATCAGTCTAGATTTTTTTAAAATCATTTTAAAACTCGCAAAATTCGACTAAAAAATCAGAAATCAAAACTTGCAAAACCTCACACCATTCTGATCTATAATCTCTACCATCTGATCAACGTGAAACAGTGACATATAGCTATCTCTTTTTTTTCTACCTCTCTATTGTTGGAATTTAGAAGAAGATGCTCCATTTTTGAGAAATCAAAAGGAATTTAAAACGAAAGTTTTGAGGTCATTTCCTAATTTTTAAAAGACAAATACGTAATTATAAAGTCATTAATTATTTAACGGTAGAATAATTAAAATAAGAATAACTTGAAAGTTCAATTATTAAATTAATTTTTTTTAAATTTAGTGATCAAAATAAGAGCGAGAAAAAAGTTTAATGATGAAATATATATACCCTAAATAATATCGACAATAAGCATTAAGCAGGGCTCTGTATAGAAATTGTACGGATGAGAATTACTGCTAGTTGTAACTGTCCACAGATGCCTATGTGGTTGTCTGCGTCAGATTTTGGCTCGTCTTTATTTATATAAGATGAGAAAATATTATAAGACTCAATTCCAGGGAAATCTCTTCAGGCCATAGCTATGACATCTTGCGCTAACGCCGGAGATAAAGAAGTTAGCTATGCCGATAATTCCTCACTACAAGTGTGTTCCTCTCTTTTCTATTACCTATGTCTGTCATTTAGACAAATTTGTTTACCGCTTCCTTCTCTTTCTTTCAGAAAAACATTCTATTGAAGACAAGTTCAGTCCTAGAGGACAGCATTAGAGACATGTTGATCAAGATTCATCCGGTCACTTGTGTTAAGGTGGCAGACTTGGGTTGTGCTTCAGGTCCCAACGCCTTCTTCCCAACATGTAAAGTTATCGATACCATCACTAGGATTTGCCAACAACAACACTGGGAATCACCTGAGCTTCAAGTATTCCTAAATGATCTTCCCCATAACGACTTCAATGCCGTATTTAGATCTGTTCCTGCTTTCAATGCCAGGCTCGATGAAAACCCGACGGGGCGGCGTTGCTTCATAGCCGGAGTAGCAGGTTCTTTTTATGACAGACTTTTCCCAAGCAAAAGCATTCACTTTGTACATTCTTCTTATTGTCTCCATTGGCTCTCAAAGGTTAGCAAACATATACTCATTGTACATGCATAGTATTATAATTATTTCATATATATATATATATATTTATACGATTATAATTGAAATTTAGGTCCCAGATGGAGTTGAGAATAACAAGGGGAACGTATATATAGCGAAGTCAAGTCCATCTAATGTATCTAAAGCTTATTTGGAGCAATTTCGAAACGATTTCTCAATTTTTTTACACTTTCGTTCCAAATAAATGATAGGTGAAGGAAGAATGTTGTTCACCTTAATTGGTAGGAGCATTACTGATCCTACAAGCAGAGACTGTTGTTGCATATGGGATCTTTTTACCAAATCACTCTATGACTTGGTGGCTGAGGTTCAATCTTTTTTTTTCCACGTACATGCATTATATGTATATATATGCACACGTTAATTATTGTATGGCAATCTATTTGATTTTTAGTGAACAATCTATTTGGTTGGCAGGGATTGATGCAAGTGTCGGATATAGATTCATTCAATGTACCTTACTATTTTCCATGTGAAGAAGAAGTGAGAGAAATCGTCGAAAAGGAAGGATTTTTGTTCTTGACAAGATAGAAATTTTTGAAGTGAATTGGGATTTTGAAGATAATGACTGCAACGAAAATTTTGAATTCGAAAAGAATAAAAGTGGACGTAATGATTAATTTAATTGATGTTAAAAAATATTAAATAAAATTTATATTTTTATGTAATATATCTCTTTTAATAGTCTTAAGGTGATCACAAGGTATCATATGATTACTTTTTCTTAATTATTTTATAGCACACGCACCTTACAGTGCATTGGTGAAGGAGTTTGTGGGGTCAATTTATTTATTTTAAATAGATGTTTGAAATAAAAGTTTCAAAAAAAAAAGGTTTAGTACATTTTTTTAAAATGAGGTCTAATTAAATTTTTTGAAACTTTAGGTGTCTTAATGAGAACTTTTAAAAAATTATAAAAATGAATTTAATTAAAAATATTCAAAAGTTTGATAGCTTAATATAAACTTTTAAAAATTGAGAGGTCAAACTAAAATTTTTAAGAGAATAAATTCTATTTTTTTTCAAAATCTAGTGGGGTCATGGCCCCACAAGTCCTCACTACCTTCCACCATTGCTTGCATACAAAGTTACTTAAATCTGAGTTTTCTAACACGAATATTATCATTTTTCTACTGAGTCTACTTGTTGAATTCTATTTTTATGTAATATCTAAACTACCTAAATTCCTAATCCTTAAATTAAAGTATATTATTTGCATAAACATCTTCTAACTCATGCTTGAATATTATCAAAATAATCGTACCAACTAAATAAAAACAAAAGCAAAAGAGAAAAAAAAACTTGCATCTTAAAACAAAATCATGCAATTGTAGTTTAGATTTAAATATAAAATATAGAATTTAGATTAGTTCTTTTGTAATTTAATGGTTTAGGATTAGGGGAAAACAATATCATACATAATTGAAAAGAAAAAAACTCTCAATTTTTAAATTTGAAATTAAATAATTCAAATTATTCATGTCATGGAGTTAAATAAAAAGGCTACAATTAAATAGTTTTAGCTTGAATTTATTTTTCTATTGATTTTTTCAATATCAGTCATATCTAATTTATTGTCCATGTAAAAGCAAAAGTAAAATTCTCACATTATTATCAGTATCATAATATATTATTTTTATCGGTAAACAAACCATAAAAATATGCATTAAAATGAACAAAACTCATAAAAATAAGGAAGATATATTTATTCAACACATATTTATTGAGCATAATTTATTAAGATTGATATTAAGTATTTATAGCACGTAATTTAAACAAACTTTTCATCTAAACTGTTACATCAACTGGGTAGATTACCCAACGTGTATACAAAGTTTTTTCCCTTATTACCTTACATTTTCTATCCAAGTTCAAGCAGCCTCGATTTTGGGGTTTAATGGATTTTTTTTTATAAAAAATATCATATAATGTGTTTTGACTAGCAACCTTTATTCCTTTAAAGTTAGAAGCTATAAGTATCCCCAAATTATTTTTTTAGAATTTCGGTTTATGGGAAATTTCTTTTGAAAATTTATATTCTTCTGAAAACGATAAAAATTTAGAGTCGCCACCAGCCACTTGGGTAAGGTAGGCTAGACACCACAAAAGCCAGAGATTCATTTTGAAAGGTTTTAGAAGTTAGTTACGCGCGGGGAAGGATTAGCACCCCTATCACGTCCGGAAATCGGTATCGAAATATTTGTTGCCTTTAATCGAAGGAAATTGTCAAAATTTGAATTGAAATTAATTTGGTGGTCTTATTTGAAAATTGAATTTATTTGGACAAGCTTTATCAAATTGGTGAGTTCAAATTAATTGGACATTTAATTAATAAGGTTGACGATACATCGGACCATAGATTAAACTGACATCAACTAAGCCTGACTGTCGTGTTAATTTATAGTTCGACTTTCGTACGTCACCTTTATGCATGGTGCAAACAGTTAAGATATGATGTAATGATTTTACCAAGTTTTAATCTTACCTTAGGTCGGTAAGGATTAATTCAAATATTTGGTCAACATCCTTTAAGCTTGGACTGTTACGACATAAATATCAGAATTAATAAATACCTCTTTTTTTATGATTCAAATTGATCAATTATCACATGTAAAATGAGGCCATATGAATGACAATTAAAAATGGATGCCAAATGAAAGCTTAAAATTAAAACACAAAGACTCACTAAAACCCTAACCTAAAATACCCAAATTATAGAAATTTAATTAATGATCTAATTATTGACTAAGTGAATCTAATATTAATCCTAAATTAATTAACCCTAAAAGACTAAAAACCTAATAAATTATGAATTATCTTATAACATGATAATTAATTTGATCGATTTTAAAACTAGTATTCCAATAAGCCAAGGATATTATTTAAAACTGATCAAGTTGATTAATCACGGTTTTAATTTAACTGTCAATCTAATTTCCATATTAATTTTATCTTAAAAGTAATTAAGAAGTGTCCAATTAGTTTAATGAATTTAACATTTATCCCAATAAGCCAAGGGTAAATTTAAATTCACTAAATCAATTCGAACCATAGGTCTAACTACAACTCTAAAAATTAATCTAATTAATTTAAAGATCGTGCCCCTATGAGACGAGCACATGATTTTAAACTAATTAAATTAATTTACCTAATTCTAACCTAAGATTAATTTAACAAACCCTAAGCCCCAAAACACAAGAAGGCCCAAACCACCTAAACTAAGCCTACACTAAAAGACCATATATAAATATACATATATATTATAACTATAGAAAAAATACATTATATAGATTTAAAACTATGTTATATATATATATATATTAAAAACTCAATATATATATATTGTAAAAACCTTATGTTGTATATATTATAGAAAGGCCTATGTTATAAAAAAGTGTATTACATATTAAAAACTATATATTATATTCATAAATACCATATACTATACTATACTATACTACATGATACACACATCAAACAATAGATTATGCACATAACTCCACAAACCAAACCACAATAAACACATGAATTTAATCAAATACTAGGCAAAATACAACTGGAATTTAAAGGGATTAGATATGCATGGATTAATAGAGACTCCTTGATACTGGATTCGAGACCAAATTGAACGAAAACAAACTTTGGGGGATGATTTAAAAGAGACAAAATCGGGGACGAGATTGAACAAAACCTTGAAATCTCGAGGACCTAAGGTGTGTTTTAGAAATGCTGAAGGACCTCGGTGGGAATTACGGGAATGCGAAAGGTTTTAAAATAGAAATAAACCTTTTATCATTTTTTAAAACAGGTATAAAATCCATTCTTTTACCAAAAACAGGAAAAAAACATTTTAACCTAAACTCTCTTCCACCTTCTCTTTGCTCTCTCCGAAAACGGGGATGAACACCGCCGCGTGTTCATCCCCAAACCCAAATTCCAGTCACCAAACCCAGAAATCGCGGTGAATCCTAGTTCCCGGCGACTCATCCACCGCGAAACCCAATAAAGATAAATATAATAATAAAGATAACAACGATAGTAACAAAGCAATAATAATAAGATAACATAAATGGAAATAATATACTATACTAATAATATTTAGGGGTTTTTAATTGGATGACAACATAATAATAAGTAGTATTATACACTTGACAAATAATACTAGTAATTAATCTTTTGGGTTTGAATAAAAAGATAAAGTAAACAAATCCCTTTACATATTTTTTTATAGAGTAGTAACATACACACACATAAGCCTATTATTGTAAAAGCAAAAATAAAAACAGGTCTACCCCGGACAAAATTAGTGATTACAACTATAATTAAATCAATTTAAAGTTTACGGTAATGAATTATTTTATGTGTAAATTACCTAAAAAATCACTCAACTTTATTTTGTAACTTATTTTGGTCACTTAACTTTCAAAATGTTCAATTTTAGCACTAAACTTTAAATATTGACCTATTTTGGTCATTCTACCGTTAAATCTCTAACACTGTTATGACGTGGAAATAAAAAAATATTTTTAATAATAATTTAATAAACTTAATTAAATTAAATAATTAAATATATATTTTAGCCCACTCATCCCTTCTCCCTCCGCCTCCTGTTTCTCTCCTCTACCCTCCCAATTCCCTTGGTAATTCAACCTACACTCAACTTCCCATCATTTTCTTCTATTAGATTTTACCCTCTTTTTTATACCCATTAGCTCTCTTTTTTTCGGAATAAGAGCAAAAATAGGATCTTTGAATCCTATTTTGCCCAGCGCAACATCTTAAATCCTAAATTCCCAAAAGTAGGACCCTAACAGTAAACTCGCCGCACCGCCACGATGAGTTCCAAAATTTTATTCTTTTTTATTCAAACTCGCCTTGTGCGTATGGCGAGTTTTTTTTCTTCTAATCCCGGTTTAAACATTAATCACACGATTAACCTAATCCTAAACGGAACTCTTCGTAGGCCCACGACGAGTTCCCTCTGGCTTAACGGCTGTTACAGGCTCTAGGAAAATGGTGATTGAAATGATGGAACTCGCTGTGTATATACGGCAAGTTCGGTTTGGTTAAGATTTAGAAAAAGTGTTCGAATAAGTTGTAAAGTATCTAACATTTTGTAGTTCTATTTGAATGTACAAGTAATATAACTTGTTGAATGTTTTAAAGAAAATGTAGAAATTGAAATGAGTTTTTTAATTTTAAAATTCTACCGCTTTAGGTGATGTATGCAATGGTGAAAACTTAGATCGAAATGGATTGCAGTGAAGTTTCATATTAATATTTATGTTAAACCATGCCTACTTAATAAAACTAAAGCAACAAATTTATTTTCAAGATGGACATTTTGGCATTCTATGACCTGGTAGTCTACAATTCCTGCAAAGTATAGGTTGTCCGGTAGGTTCGCGTTCATAGTGATGCATGGTGTCCATATCTTTCTGAATCCTTGTGGATCTGGGATGTCATTCTTTTTCCCTTCGCAGAGTTGGGTCAGGTAAAATTGTGGTCCATGTCTGCACAGCATTCCATTCAGTTTCACTACCGATTGATGGGAATTCCATTTTGTAAACCTTAAATACAGATTGGAGCCAATATACAAGATCCACTTAATTCTTGAAATCGAGCCTAGTAGCGGAGTATGCAACGATGACATGCTGGCGCAGAGTCTTGAGAGCTTGGAATTTGCCATAGTCGTAGTACCTACTTTGGAGATTTACCCTATATGCTATTGGTTATAAACCCTACATTGGTTGTGGTTTCTCCAAGACACGAAAAGAGTCGTATGCAACATCGACAACACATGCAACCCGTTTGATTTAACAATGGTTTTTTGAATTTTGTCTCATATTTTCGGGTGGAATGCGAGGCCTTTTTGCAGCATACCGACAACATCTTTTCCCAAGGTCACGAATAGCTTGCCTAAATGAAAGTACATAGCTTTCACGATGACGGTCACTGACAAATTTTGAACCCCCTTCAAGGAAGAGTTGATTGCCTCGGCCAAGTTGGTTGTCATGTGGCCATATCTAAAACTGCCATCGTATGTGCTGATCCATTTTTCTTTGGGAATTTTTTCAATGTACTTGTAGCCCAGATTATTTCTTCCCCGTAACTCTTCAAGCATTTGTTCAAATTTGTGTTGAACTAGTTCGTACCATAAGACACAACAGAGTTACCACATAAGATATAGGGAAAGTAGTGATAAATACAAATACAGCAAATCTGAAAACGTACCCATACGTATAACGAGCCTGCGTTCATCGTCCTTCTTATACCGGCCATGCTAGTTTGCGGCAATGTGGCTTATACAGAAATGATGCTCAATGTATGAAGATTGAAACTTCCTGCCCAGAGATTCGATCGCTGACTTGATCCTACCTCCCCGATCTGAGATCAAGCAAACTCGATCTTTTTTTATAATGTAATGACGTAGCTTCTTGAGAAAAAACATGCAAGATTTAGTATCATTTCTCGGCACGAGTACAAATGCTATTGGTATTGTCTTACGATTACCGTCTTAAACAACGACTAATAGAAAAACTTGCTTGTATCTTCCATACAAGAACGCATTATCGATTTGAATGACGGGCTTGCAATTCTTGTACGCATTCATACACTACAGGAATGTATAGAAAAGTTATTTGAATTGGCAAACATCGGGAACCACACGATCATTCTTGTAGTATAGTTTGGTTTCCAAATCTGCAACCGTTCTAGGGTTGTATTTCTTCATGATGTTTATCCAAGCTGGGAACTTGTTGTTAGAAGCGTCCCATTCCCTATGCAATTTTATGATTGCCTTATTCTTTCCCTTTAAAGTCTTTTTGTATGATGGCGTATAATCGTATATTGTATTAATATGCGTCTGCGGTGAAGAAATAGTAACTTTGTGGCATTCCCGGAAAATTGTTTGGATGCTCCTAACGGTGATATTGGAGTCTAGGTTTGGATGATCCTACTTGTAACCGATGACACATCAAGTATGAGGGCCGTTTTAGACTGTGATCTCCTAGATGTTGTTTTTTTTTCATCTTGTTGACTCGCACCTTCCAGTTGTATCCCTTTTCCAACTTCTATTTACATTCACATATGTATTTCTTTGATGTCGAGTACTACACCTGGGAGTGCACACCGTAACATATGTTGTAGTTTTTAACAGTAGTTTTCACTTCGTCGCTCGTTTTAAACTGCATCTCTTCCCAGAAGTCATATTTTTTATTGCAAAGTAAGAATTGTCAAAACCCACGTCAGGCATGTTAGGGTAATCTTGCACATCTATTGTTGCCAAGTCGATGTCGTACATGTGCGACGGAGGCTTGTACAGTGTTAGAGCAATATTGCTTGCAACATGTCCGAACTGATTTTCATTTAAGTTTGTAGGGGCGTCATCATCATTATCAGTGTCACTTTCAGATTCAGAGGCAAAATCGGTAGCAACATCTTCAAGCTCCACGAGTAACCCAACCTCAACACCATCGGGGCCGCGCTCTTAAATCTGTTCTTCCGGGGATGTGTAGCCTTCATCGTCGTCCGTGGATGCATGGGCACGTGCAGAAGTCGCAGATGTATACTCTGGGAAGAAATTAAGAGGATCATAGTTTGGCTTATTTAGATCGAATGATGTAGCGCAAGAGTGTCGGCCCTTTGAAAAACTTGATCCACCAAGTATCGGTTGTTTCCCATCAATGTATGGGTTAAAGGCTGAATGTTGAGTTGATGGTTGTTTGACATTTAAGTCGAAGAAGTTGGAGTATGAGTGTCCTGCTGTTGAACATATAAGTACATCCTGAAATGCAAGGGTAGAAGTAGGGACAACAAAATTGTAATCCCCCATCAAAGAGTTAAAATCATATGTTGTGGCCTATGTTGTGACTCGATTTTCATTGTCACCTGCAACTTCTTCACTAAAATCTGCGCACAAGTAGCAAATTTCCTCTCCATACCCCATATGCGTCTCGACCATTGTTTCAACATTGTTTCTGTTGTCAATTCTCATTGTACTATATGTCACTGTGAACAATGATGTATAGAACCAATAGTAGAGAGTCTTTAGTGGTCTATTACGCCCAACATTTACCATCCGTCTAATCTTCTTCATTAGCTCCTCAAAAGGAACGTTGCGAATGAATTTGATCTGAAAAAATTTTCAGACTCAAAGTTTTCCACAGTATCGTCTCCCATATAGTTTCCATCATAGTATACGATTGCTGACATTAGAGCTATTGTAAATCGACGTTTGTGTGAGATTGAGAGAAATTGGGAGTTTGTTAGAGAAATATGAGAGTTTGTTTGAAAGTTGTAGGACATGCCATGTATATATGGAGAATTCCCTTGACGTAATCCTTGTTAATTACGTTTATATTGGAAATGTAAACCTGCAGCGTTAATTCAATTTTGAGCAGGGAGAATGACATGAAGAGCCAAACTCGTCGTGCCCCTACGGTGAGTTACGCCTAACTCACCTTGCTTAGGCGGCGAGTTTCCCTTGTCATGTCATTTAGTATAATATATAGAGACACGACGGGTGTAACTCGGATTACATGGAAAACGAATTTATATTAGAATGCCCAACTATAAATAACTGGTAACATGATGTTTGATTGTTTAAAACCTCCATTTCAAAATTTTGTTACTTATGTTTCTAAAATGCATTCAAAATCGAGGTCATTTTACGTGTTAATGGCGCGTAGTTGCATGTGCAAAGTTTTTATTACAACATTAACGAAGCAAGTGGAGATCATGGTGTTCATGGGTAGCCAGTGCTGTGCATGGAACATCCCAAACCACCCATCGGGCGAAATCCATGACAACTGCATATCCCATGTTGAGCAACTTTGTACAGTAGCCATTGTATCTCTCTATTTTCTGTGTTTAGGCGATGGTATATTAACAAAGACTTTGTAAAACACATACCTCTTCGTAAATGACTTAAAAGTTATTTCTAGGATCATTGTATCTCTTCATTTTGTACATGGACGAATGTATAATTTTTTTTTACTATTTCCCTACTACGTAAAATGTAGTCTCATAGAGCTGTTTAGGCACGTTTTACGCAACCTATGCACAATTTTTTGGATGTTTTTTATGTTAACATCCAGTACAAGTGTTTAACTCTACGAGTACACGTCCGTCGTTCAATCCAACACTCAAAACCCGCTATGAAACATGCGCTGAAAACCCTAACAATAACATATCTATAGGGGTGTTTACAGGCGTTTTACGCCGCTGCCGAATATTTTTTCACAAGATTTTTTACATGAACTTCAAGTACAAGTATTTATCTGTACGAGTACGCGTCCGCTGTTCAGTCCAACACTCAAAAACCACTCCAAAACATGCACTGAAAACCCTAGCAAGAGCAAATCCATAAGGGCGTTTACGCGTGTTTTACGTTGCCTCCAGTTATTTTTTTCGCACGATTTTTTATGTGAACATCAAGTAAAAGTGTTTATTTTTACGAGTACACATCCGCCATTCGGTCCAATATTCAAAAACTGCTTCGAAACATGAGTTGAAAACCCGACCAAGACCTTTGCGAAAATACTGGGAGGAAATGATGGGCGGAACTCGCCGGACCATCACGGTGAGTTATGCCCATCATGTCTTCCCCAACATTTCGGTAAAGGTTCCGCTTATAAATATAGAACTGATCTGAGATCAACGCATTCATTTCCAATTCCCCAACTGTCTTTTATTTTTATACGAACTAAATTTATACGCGTTCATGGCACTACAAGAATTATGTTGCTTTCGTATTGTCTCATATTACGAAGTTCTGCTTACAACATGAGTTTTTCGAGAAACCACGCAATATTACATTATTTGAGATGCAACCCAAATGCCACCACCAGGCCTATGGGGCATAATGTTGCACCCATTTTTATTCCATGCAAGACCCCTATGCGTCTATAATAACATATACGAGGTACTGCATGTCATATTTCATGTTGACTGACCCTGTTTTTTGCTCAAATAACCTTATGGCCGTAAAAAGCAATTGGGCAGTCAATGATATCAATGAGCTCTGGTTGTAAGTGAATCTGTTGTATACTATAATTTTTTTTACATATACTTAAGCATATGTATTAAATTTCAGGGACTAATCCATCAAAGAGTTGTCAATTTCTTTTTTGTACTAAATATTACTTACTGTTGTAAATGCAGTAATTGTTTATTTCCAATCGATGATAACATTATACAAAGTTCGTTACGTGAAAAAAATAAACAACGATAACAATAATTATTAAGTAAAACTCAAAATTTTATTAATAAAAGAAAACATGCCTTGGGTCCAAAATTTATTAAAAAGACAAATATCTAAAATTAATAAACATAGAAAATTTTGTGAACTCAACTCAAATAAATAATTAAACCTCTCTAGACTCTCCAAACCTTGCTTCCATCTAGGGTTATGCTTCGGGTTCCGAATCAGGTGCCTCATTTTGGTCTTTTAGGATTTGAAACAAAGTAACATAAGCTTGTCGTTCGGCTTCGATCATCAACTTCAATTTTCCATTTGTCACAAACCATTGATGGTACTCAGAATTTAAGAAATCAAAATCATGCGGAATGGGATGACGATTCGGCAACCTGTTTGACATGTCATGCCACCGTGCTATGTATGACGAATATCTCTTTGGCCAATTCTATTCACTCTTACCCAGTAAGTCCACCTTTTCAAACCCATCCATATTGTTCGGGGCCTCCGGCATAAGCTAGTGGTATCCAAACTGCCTAAGAACTCAATTGCCGTAAAAAACCTCGACAATGGCAAAATTCAGCAATGGCATTACCGAACACCAATTTTCGGTATCCTCGTAGGCATTGTTCAAAATCACATTACGAATATCATAATCCTTATCATATGGCATCCACCGGAACTACGATAATACGTACATAACCGATAAATTGGATAAAAAGTACAAATTATATAATTTCGACCTAAAAGTAATATTTCATTACCTGCTCTTCGCAATACATGTCAACTTTGTCTCACTGTGAGAATTAATTTTACATCCAACCCCTTCTTTCTGAATTTTTGTACCCATCTACATAATACAAATACATAGATGGATCAGGGTTTCTCTAAATAAAAATTAAGACAATTATGGGAATTAACATTATTACCTTGATGCGAGTGGGAATTGAAATGGAGGATTGCCAATAGGAGCGATGAATGGAAGCCTGTATCAGGCCCATGATTGTATCAGTATCACACACCCACCAATATCGGCGTGCACGAATCTGTCATTGTCATCTGTCAAGCTCGCTGCTTTGCACAACTCGCGATACAGGAAACCTAAGATTGCAGAGCCCCAACTGAATTTCTTTGCCCCCAATGGCGTCTCTAAGAACGGAAGGTACTGCGTGTGCACGTGAGAACTTGATTTGTCCGGTATTAGCATACCACCGATAAGGACCAATATATAGGCTCGAGCAGCGTAAGCAATTTCTTCCACTGTAGAATTTGTATCCACTTGAAATTCACTCTTCAGCCATGTCAGCTTCAGTTGTTTACCATCAACAGCATACATCGGTGGTCTCTTTCCCAAATACTTATGGCAGTAATCATAAACAAAATAATTATTCATACCTATGACTGTATTTCTAAAAATTACAACACCAAGATTCATAGCAACATCTTCGAGGGTGATTGTGCACTCCCCGCACGATATGTAGAAGGTATGCGTCTCCGGTCTCCAACACTCCACCAACCCATTAATCAACTGCGGCACAATTTCAAACTCACGAATCATTGACGCGTACTAACAAGCGTCGTATTTTTTATAATAATTTAAGCCTTAATCTCAAATTAAATAAATAAAGACGTAGTATAGAGAAGAAGGTGTCGGTCCACATGGACTAAAGAGTTTCTGATTTATGGTTGTTCTGATTCTGACTATTGCAAGGTAATTTAGTGAATGGGGGGGTTTTGATCGAGAAAACTAGAGAATAAGTGTAAAATTCATGCTAGAATAAATGAAGTAAAAATAAATCAATTAAATTAATTAGCCTCAAACTTTTGCTCAACTTCAATTCAAAATGATCATTGAAAAAGAATTTTCACTTCGGATACATGCCGATTACAGTCTACAAAGCCCAACCCCTGTAACTTATTGTAAGGGTTTGACAGGAAAACCCTAAGTCGCGCCCAATCTTTTTTTCATCGATTTTGGCCACCATCATCAACCGTTCACCGCTCATATTTACAAGGAATATTTCAACTTTAATAATAATAATAATAGTTTCCATAGAATTTAATTTACAAGGAATAGATGATTTAGTCAAAGTGTGCTTCAAATTTTTAGGGTAAAATACACAGATCATCACTCAACTATCTTCCCATTTTTATTTTGGTCACTCAATTTTCAAACTTTTTAATTTACTAACTGAACCTTCAAATTGCTCATATTTTGGTCACTCTCGATTATTTTATTATTATATTTGAATTTTATAGTATTTTAATTATTATTTAATATAAAATAGGTTTAATACAGTTTTTTCCTCTAAACTTTACCTGTTTTTCTAACTTGCCCCCTAAAGTTCATTTTGACCACTTTTGCCCCCTAACGTTTTTCTCATTACCCATATTGCCCCATACAGTTAAAAACTATGTCTTGACCAATCAAAATGCGCAACATCATTTTCTTTATTTATTTTTAAATTTTAAAATAAAATAAACATATTAAATTATTTATTAATTTAATTATATTTTCTAAAATACCCAAAACACCCCATCTTCATCCCCATCATCTTCTTCCCCAATTTTCATTTCTTTTCTAATCTTAAAAAAAAAGTGTATTAAGCCTAAAATTTTCTTAAAATCTTTACAACTCCAAATATGCTTAGATAAATCATTGATGGAAAATAATTTCACTATTTAAAAAATGGCGTGGAGCATTCTGATTGGTCAAGACATTTTTTAACGGTAGGGGTAATATGGGTAACAACGAAAACGTTAGGGGGCAAAAGGGGTCAAAATGAACTTTAGGGGCAAGTTGGGAATGTAACACTAAAAAAAGAGGGGTTTTGGGGGGTGGGAAGGCTCGAACCCAAGACATTTCCCACCCTAAACCGTGTGTTAACCATTGGGCTAAGCCCCATTTCTGATATGAGATTACAACATATATCATTTGAGTAATTCTGGCTAAAGAAATCTGGTATTTAATATACCAACAAAACCCATGCACCACATTTATTCCAGCTTTTATTACAGCCCCTTCTCTCTCTCATCTCTTGATCTTTCTCCCCAAATATCATCCGATCACCGTGCTTCGTCCCTCACTATTATGCTGTGAGACTCACCGCCGACACCAAGAGAAATGCCTTCTTCTCCAGAGCGTTTCCCCTCCATCCACGCGCATCTACCGGTTGTCGTTCGTCGTACGGAACGGTGAGAAGGTTTGTTAGAACCCTAAAAGCTACCATTGTCGATTCAGCCATCGTCCGTCCTCTTTAGCCGATGGTCAAGGTCTCATCGTGTTTTCCTCTTCAAGACGAGCATAACCGTAGTCACCGATTATCGTTTAGCCGCCGGGAGAGCCTTTATCGGAGTTGCGCTATTTTCTGGTCAGAATAGGCGTCATTATAGGTCGTCAGAGCGTTTTTCGATCAGCCCAGCTCGTCCCGGTCAGTCCAGCCGTGAGACCTTATTATTACTCATTCCCACACCGTTGAGCGAGACGTTGGGGGTCATTAGATCACTCAGACGCCACTTTTTGAGGTGTGTTATCTTCTATGTGCTATATACGATTTTAAATACGAAATAAATATTTTTATAAGTATCTGTAAAAATAGTTACCATGATTATAACATGTTTGTATATGCATATCGTGTATGACTTCACATGACATGCAACATGCATCATACAGATAGAGTTAACATGAATATGACATGTAATATGGTTGATCATGATATGATGTTAATGATATGGACATGATATATAGGGACATATACGGGATATTATATGGAGTGCATGAAGGTACAACCTTGATCAAGCTGGTAAATCCTTACGGGCCCAAGGTATCCCCTTGGATAGGTGTCGTGGCTACGGCCTGACTAAATCCTTATGGGCCCAAGGTATCCCCTTGGGTAGGTGTCGTGGCTACGGCCCGAGTAAATCCTTACGGGTTCAAGGTATTCTCTTGGGTAGGTGTCGTGGCTACTGCTCGAGTAAATCCTTACGGGCTCAAGGTATCCCCTTGGGTAGGTGTCGTGGCTACGACCTAAATAAATTCTTACGGGCTCAAGGTATCCCCTTGGGTAGGTGTTGCGGCTTCGCCCGAGTAAATTCTTACAGACCTAAGGTATCCCCTTAGGGTGGCTCCTAATGCCCATCAGGCTTAGGGTAAGTCCTTACAGATGTAGCTCAGTGGGGAGCTGTATATTGGTGTACGGTTGGAGGGTAGATAGGTTGCATGTATACCTTTGGTTGCCTTTTTTCATGATGATACTTTTATGCATACTTGATATATTGAAAATGTTTTTATTGTTGCACTTTTGGGAGCGCACTAGGCTCTATAGCTCACTGCTAAACTTCTCCTTTCAGATTGTTGTTGATAGGCCACCTGGTACCCGACACTTGGAGGATCGGCACATTGGATTTTACTAGATTGTAATGTTCTTATCCACCATTTATTACTAGGGTGACATGTGCCATTTATTTGGGATGTATAACTTATTTTGGTTGGGTTTATTTTGTTAACTTTTATGCTTGGCGATACTTCAATATTTCTATTTTGATGATTACTATTATCCATTTTCACTCATGGTCATTTTTATTAAACTTGAAATTTTGGCTAAATTCCGTAAAAGTCCAAAATTTTCTATAATCGATATAAGAAAGGTTTTAAAAAGGCAAATGTGATCTACTATGTCATGTCTTCCGCATAGGCCGATGTAGGAAAGTCATGAGATTCGGACGTAAGGGTAAGCTGAGTCTGAGATACATTGGGCCATACCGTATCCTGAAGAGAGTTGGGCCAGTTGCTTATCAGCTTGAGTTACCTCACAGCTTAGCCGTATTCATGATGTATTCCATGTGTCCATGCTGAGGAAATACCATCCAGATCCATGGCATGTTATTCAAATTCATGATGCTGACCTGGGACCAGATTTATCATATGAGGAGGAGCCTATTCTGATTTTAGATTCAGATGAAAAAGTTTTGAGAAACTGGCGCATTCCGATGGTTAAAGTTTAATGGAGTAATCGTAGTCCTGCATAGGCTACTTGGGAGACAGAGGAATCTATAAGAGAGCAGTATCCGCATCTTTTTTACTCAGGTAAATTTCGAAGACGAAATATTTTTAAAGAGGGAAGAATTGTAACACTAAAAAAAGGGGTTCTAGGGGTGGAGAGGCTCGAACCCAAGACCTTTCCCACCCTAAGCTGTGTGTTAACCATTGGGCTAAGCCCTATTTCTGATATGGAATTACAACATATATCATCTGATTAATTCTGGCTAAAAAAATCTGGTATTTAATATACCAACCAAACCCATATACCACATTTATTCCAGCTTTTATTACAGCCCATTCTCTCTCTCATCTCTCGATCTTTCTCCCCAAATATCGTCCAACCATCGCGCTTCACCCCTCACCGCCTACACCAGGAGAACCTTCTTCTTCTCCAGAGCGTTCCCCCTCCATCTACGCGCATCCACTGGTTGTCATTCGTCGTAGGGAACGGTGAGAAGGTTTGATAGAACCCTAAAAGCTACCATTGTCGATTCGGCCACCGTCTGTCATGTTTAGCCAACGGTCAAGGTCCCATTGTGTTCTCCTCCTCAAGACGAGCATAACCGTAGTCACCGATTATCGTTTAGCCATCGGGAGAGCCTTCATCGGAGTTGCGCTATTTTCCGGTCAAAATCGACGTCATTATAGGTTGTCAGAGCATTTTCTGATCAGCCCAGCTCGTCCCGGTCAGTCCAGCTGCGAGACCCTATTATTACTCGTTCCTACACCGTTGGTGGTCATTAGATCACTCAGACGCCACTTTTTGAGGTGTGTTCCCTTCTATGTGCTATATACGATTTTAAATACGAAATAAATGTTTTTATAAGTATGCGTAAAAATGGTTACCATGATTATTACATGTTTGTATGTGCATATCGTGTATGACTTCGCATGACATGCAACATGCACCATACATATAGGGTTAACATGAATATGACATGTAATATGGTTGATCATGATATGATGTTAATGACATGGACATGATATATGGGAACATATACGGGATATTATATGGAGTGTATGCAGGTGCAGCCTTGATCAAGCTGGTAAATCCTTACGGGCCCAGGGTATCCCCTTGGGTAGGTGTCGTGGCTACGGCCCGAGTAAATCCTTACGGGTTCAAGGTACCCCCTTGGTTAGGTATCATGGGTACGGCCTGTGTAAATCCTTACGGGTTCAAGGTATCCCCTTGGTTAGGTATCGTGGCTACGGCCCGAGTAAATCCTTACGGGCTTAAGGTATCCCCTTGGGTAGGTGTCGTGGCTACGGCTTGAGTAAATCTTTACGGGCTCAAGGTATCCCCTTGGGTAGGTGTCTCGGCTTCGGCCTGAGTAAATCCTTACGGACCTAAGGTATCCCCTTAGGGTGGCTCCTAATGCCCATCAGTCTTAGGGTAAGTCCTTACGGATGTAGCTCAGTGGGGAGCTGCATATTGGTGTACGGTTGAAGGGTAGATAGGTTGCATGTATACCTTTGGTTGCCCTTTTTCATGATGATACTTTTATGCATACTTGATATATTGAAAATGTTTTTATTGTTGCACTTTTGGGAGCGCACTGGGCTCTATAGCTCACTGCTAAACTTCTCCTTTCAGATTGTTGTTGATAGGCCACCTGGTACCTAACATTTGGAGGATCAACACATTGGATTCTACTAGATTGTAATGTTCTTATCCACCATTTATTACCACGTTAACATGTGCCATTTATTTGGGATGTATACCTTATTTTGGTTGGTTTTATTTTGTTAACTTTTATGCTTGGCGATACTTCAATATTTCTATTTTGATGATTACTATTATCCATTCTCACTCATGGTCATTTTTATTAAACTTGAAATTTTGGCTAAATTCCTTAAAAGTCCAAAAAAATTTATAATCGATATAAGAAAGGTTTTAAAAAGGCAAATGTGATATACTATGCCGTGTCTTCCGCATAGGCGGTGTAGGGGGTTACAGGGAAAGCATGTAAAATTTAGGGGGAACTGTATTAAGCCTATAAAATGATATAAAATATAAAATTCAATCCAACTGTTTGTCGGCCACCATTTTCCAACGTCGGACGCCACCGTCAACTGTCGTAGATGGTGGCAGTTCAGTCATACGTTTCATCGATTGTTTCATCTCGACCCCCTGAGTTCGAATCCGACATCTATTTTGTCGAAACGTGCTCCAAAGTCCATGGAAAAAGAGATAAAATTAGGAAACCAAAAAGTTTTAAAAGAGATTTGTGGGTTTCGGGATATTTTTCTGGTGAAACAAACACCAGATTCGGACTCAACGTGTCAAAACATGTTCACCGGTGCAATTTGGGATCAAATAGTCGCCGATTCTGATACCAATGGTGGACGGTGGTGGTGATTTTTTCTAATATTTTTAAGTTTAATAATAATAAAATATGATTTTTATTATTTATTTTAAATTATTTTTATATTTAATATTATTAAAAAAAGTTAAAATAATATTAAAATATTCTAGAGCGACCAAAAAATGAGCAATCTGAAAGTTTAGTTAGTAAATTGAAATGTTTGAAAGTTGAGTGACCAAAATAAAATTGAGAAAATAGTTGAATGATGAATGGTTTATTTTACCCATTTTCTTTTTCTTTTTTGGAAAAATGGAGATGATGACTTGGTTGTGGAATATGATAGCCTTGTGGCTCTAGCACGGCACAACAGAAAATAACAAAAAAGACTATGGAGATTATGGAAAACGTTCTGTTGAGATTTGATTGGTTCAGAAAAATAAATCTCCTTTTGAAATCAATACTTTTCCAAGGTCCCATGCATCGTTGTCACAATCTACACCAACTTGCAAAATAATTTGTTCCGACTCATCTGAAACCAGACACAAGTATTTCACAAGTTAAAAGTGATGTGCTGGGACGAAATTAAAGATTGAATGTTTGGGGATGAGTATTTGTACAAGTATTTGATCACTCAATTTAACTTGATATTTTAAAATTTTGGACCATTACAGTAGATACACGAGGCTCATGAAGACAAGATTAACATTTAACGACAAGAAGTGTACATTTACTAAATATAAGTGAACAATTCAGTAATTTACCCTTACATAAAATATGTTATAATTACAAAACATAACAAAAACAAAGTAAAAATAGTACATGTTTTTTTAATAAAATTATACAATATAGATGAAAAACCATTCAATTCTTTGGTTCAAACGTGAAATATGGATCCCGACATTTGGTCTTAAAAGAACTCTATAAATGGAGAAGCAAGATTTGTGATAGAACTAATTTAGAATATAATTTACACCACTCAAAAGAAGTATATGTTGTGAAAGGCTGGCTTTGATTTGTCTGAATGTGACGAAGTTCGAAATTACTTGTTGGAAAGGGTGGCCATACTTTTCGGTTAATGTTTCCAATGTCGGTTAATAGAAGGAATGGAGGAGCAGCCGTGAAGAGTAAGTAACAAATGAACCTGACTGTTGATTTATGAATATGTTTGATTCCAGTTGTAAATCAAAATAACAATCTAAGCTTCCCAGTTGGATGTATGGACCACTGAACCAATCAAAGATCACTCATGTGCTTGAGACTAAGTCTTGCATTTTTCGGCGTTACTCAAATTGTGAGTGGAAAGATGTTTTGCCTAAGTCTTTAGAATCAAAGTATTTAAAGAATAATGAACTAACCTCTCTAAATTGCAAGTATTAAGCTTGACTGGGAATCAGATTTCTGGCAACATTCCCAATAGTTTATGAAAGTGCAAAGAGTTGAGGTATTTATCATTGTGGGGCAACTCTATGGAAGGAAGTATACCCATAGAAATCGGAAATTTGACGATGCTCCAAATTTTGTACCTTGCTTACAACAACCTCAGGGGTAAACTATTTCTCATTGTTTTTTTTTTTAACAATCTAAAGGTAATTATAAGGTAGTATACACATTGTAGAGAACTCGTGTCTCATCGAATGAGTATCATCCGTTTTTTCACTGCGACACTTGTTAAGTTCAACTATTCCTATTTTTATTATTTAATTTTATGAACAATTGTTTAAACATTGAAGCATGACTTATCCATTACATTGTCAATCGTATGGTTCAAATCGTCTATCAAAATAACAATCTAAGATTCCCAATTAGATTGTATGGACCACTGAACCAATCAAAGATCACTCATGTGCTTGAGACCAAGTCTTGCTCTTTATTTTTCGCTTTCCTTTTGTGTCCAGTAATTGTGCGTATTTCTTACTCAAACTGTGAGTCGAAGGAGGTTGTGCCTAAGCCTTTAGAATCAAAGTATTTATATAATGGGTTATATTTTGATACTATAAAAAAATTACACAACCCTTAAAATTTAAAATTTAAAACCCTAAATCTTAAATTATAAATCCTACAACCTAACTTCTTAAACTCTAAACACCAAATTAAACTTTTAACCCTTAAAATTGATTTATCTCGAAATAATTAGTCTTACTTATAATAACTTCTCAAGCAAGATGTGCTTGAATTGAATAGTTAAAACTATTAGGAACTTTTGTAAGCAGTAAAAAATAGAAGGGTAAATTGCACATATCAGCATTGAACTTTAGTCTCTGGCCTATTTCGATCATTGTACTTTCAAAATGATTAATTTACTAATTGAACTTTACTTTATGACTTAAATTATTTTATTAATATTTTAGTATGATTTGATATATTTTTTATCATCAAATATAAAAAATAATTTAAAATAAAAATAAATTATATTTTATTATCATTAAATGAAAAAGTAATTTAAAATAAGAATTCCAAACACTCAAAACTCCAAATCACTTTTATCCTCATTGGCCCACCCATTCGCCGATGTCACCCTTACCAGTGACTTGGGACTGGATCAGAATCAGACGAGATTTTCCCGGTTCGGGTCAATTTCTAAGGCTCGGAGCTTAAGTTTATAGCCGTCGCTGCTAGCGCTTATCACAGTCTTGCTCTCGCAGGTTTTATATTCTTGGGTTTTTACCGTTTATGCAGAGATTTTCATATTTGCTTTTTTGTTGAAATAGTTTTTTTTTTATGTTTGTTAAAATGCCACACTGAATGTCCATTGTTAGTAGTTAAATCAAAGTTTTACTGCCTTGACACCAATGGATATTTAAATGGCAGATGGTAGATCAGTTTGGTCATGGGGTTATAATATGTGTATCCTCTTTGCAGTTTGTTCATGGGGAAAAGCTCGTCCGATTCTGAACCAGTACCAAGACGTTAGTAAGGGTGACGCTGGTGAGGGTGAAAATAGGTTGGGCTTTTGAGTGTTCGGGGTTTGAATTTGGAGTTTTTATTTTAAATTATTTTTTATTTAATAATAATAAAATATAATTATTTTTATTTTAAATTATTTTTATATTTAATAGTAATAAAATATGTCAAGTCATATTAAAATATTAATAAAATATTTTAAAGGGACCAAAATAGTTTAAAAAAAAAGTTCAAGTGAGTAAATTAATCAAAATAAGTCAAAAAGTAAAGTTCAGTAATAATCTGTGTAATTTACCTAAAATAGAATAAAATTTTCATGTTTAAGAAAACAAGAAAAGAAATGGAATACATGTCTATAGTACTCAACAAAGTAATTAAGGATTTGTCAGAAATTTTGACGAATTTAATTATATATTTCAGGTGAAATTTCTTTAGCTATTGGAAACCTTACTTCTCTTAAGTCGATTGACTTTTCTTCTAACAACTTGAAAGGTATAATATCATATTTCTTTTCTTGTACACTTCTTTTCTTTGCTCAACAACAAAAATATTTATTCATTAATAAAGAAAGTCATAACAACAAAATTCGAAAAAAAAACAATTGAAAAATCAAAGCTCAATTCAATAAATGGTTTCCTATTACTAATCTTTTGTACACGTGCTTTTCAAATTTAGGGATTAGGGGTTTAGTTTAGGATTAAAAGTTTAGGGGTTTAAGTTGTAGGGTTTAGAATTTAAGGTCAGTGTTTAAAAATTAGGGTTTAAGTTTTAGGGTATTAGGGTTAGGAATTTTGAATTTGTGTTTTATAAGGTAAAAACACAGGCTTGTGTAAAATTAGTTTTACACAGCCTGTGTATCAAAGCTTTACCCTTGTTTAAGTCCCGCTTTTTTATGGGTTATATTTTGATACACAAGTTGTGTAAAAAAATACACAACCCTTCATATTTAAGTTATAAAATCTAATACTTAAATCATAGCCTTAAGACTTAAACCTTAAACCCTAAACTCTAAATTTTAACAATAAACCTCAAATTCTATACCCTACAACCTAAATCCTAAATCACAAATTTGACATACTCAAGTATTTGGATAATAACTATTTGGAGGGGACTGTACCAGTAGAAATCTCAAATTTGACATACTCAAGTATTTCTCCATCGAAAAAAACAACTTGTCAGGTAAACTAAAAGATTCATCCTGCTTTTAATAATGTGCTTAAATATATAAATGGGTTATTTACCATTGAGTTTTTTTTAATTATATTGTTATAATTTATTTTAGCTTTTCGATTAAGTTTCTTAGCGTAGTAATATTTTTGGTATAAAAATGAATGAATTACATATTTGATATTTTTGACTAATATGATTTGTACATGGAAAATATGGTACAATTTCTTGTTAAATTTACATCTTTTTTAACAATTTATTATGTCAAACTACTCATCTTTGTTCCCTCATATTCTCTTAAGTCATGGGTTCTAGACTCACTACGAACAATCTCTTCTTTCTCCTAAAATCTCCTTTTTGTTTCCCTCTAAGTCAAATTAGGACTATTAAGAGTTGTCAAAAAAATATATATTATTGAATATGAGACACATATAGTATATGAGTTCTAGTTCTGATTACAGACCAAACAAAATCACCCAAATTTCAAAAATGTAAACGTAAAGATACTCGTTCACACTGTTATACTCATCAAGACATAACATAATTATATCACCTAAATATTTTGACAAATTTATTTATATGTTTTAGGTCAAATTCCACCTGTTACCGGAAACATCACTTTTCTCGAGGAATTTGAACTTTCTGATAACAACTTAACAGGTATAATATCATTTTCATATTTCTTTTTGGTGTTGCTTTATTATATGTTAGTTTTTTTTTCTCGACAAAATATGATTTGTTATTAATAATATCATACAAGTCCAAATGGTTGAGAGCTTCATTAAAAACCTCCCTAGACCTAAATGGAGGAAAATAGTACTCATCAACCAGGGAATACAAAATCAGAAAAGCACCTTCCACAATGCCCAATATCCTACTGTAATACTAATGACAAGCGTTGTAAACTGTCAAGTAAATATTCCTTAATCTCAAAATAAATAAATAAAGACATAGTAAAGAGAAGAACGGTCGATCCATAGGGACTAAGGAGCTTCTGATATCTGAAGGTTTTGATTTTGACTTTAGCGAGAAAATAAAATAAACGGGGTGTTTTGATCAGGAGAGTAGAAAATATAAATAAAGTAAATTGGAAAATAAATTTAGAAAAATAATGAAAGTGAATTTTGAGAAAATCAATAAAATAGAGCAACATAAAGCTTCGCTTTGACTCATTTCCAATCAATCATCGAATAAGATTTTACTTCGGATAAATATCGGTTATAGTCTAAGAGGCTCAACCCTTGTAACTTGTTTTTCTCTCCGGTAAACCGATAATCCAAAATCAATTTTTGAATTTCAGTTTTCTGGCTAGACTAACCACGACTATCGTCGTTAGAATAAAACAATTTAAAATCTGGAAAAACCCAACTCGGACTATGTTGTCTCAACGAGAATCAAATCCGATCTCAATTTCCCTTAGCGGACCGCCGCTAAATATGTTCACAGGAAGTCGAATGTGCTACAAGCCGATCCTTCCTCCCAACTGTAAATTGAAACAACATTCAAATCAACGGGCCCTTTTTGAAATGAAAGCGTAAAGATTTTAAAAGGAAAGGCCGATTGCCAATCCAAGTTTGCAGAAAATTGAGAAATATACTCGAAGATATAAAGTACTTTCCAATTCTCACGATTGGAATTGAGTCATAAAAAATGAAGCTAAAAAGAAAAGTTTATAAAAATAAAATTTCCTAGGAACAAATAAAAGCTAAGTGTGTTTTTCAAGCTTCACCCTAAAGGGGTATTTATAGCTTGAGAAAACCCTAAAAATATTCAAAATAAAATACTTAAGATAATTCTAAAAGCATTCAAATAAATTCCTAAAATGATTATTCAAATATAAAGTGATAATTTCCAAATATTTAAATTCAAACTTTATCCTAAAATCCTAATTAAATCTCGCTCGTCGTTCTTCTAGATGATGCTGACTAGATTTCCTTCTGGAAGCTACTTACTGGACCTTCTAGAAGTTGCTGACTGTATGCCACGTCAGACGCTTCATGCCCACTAGCCCAGCCTTGATTCTAGAAAATAAAACTGCAGAACTTTTGCCTTTTAAGTGCAATCTCTAGAATTGAAGTCCTGCATAGAAAACCCACAAAAACATCTAAATCAACAACTTTAAAGATTCAACATGGAGTAATTAACGTTAAAATGATAACAAAATAGAACACTCATCAAATTCCCCCTCACTTATTCAATGTTTGTCCTCCTCAAGCAAGCCTTAGTCAAATAAAAGAAATATCAAGTTATCATCCTTCATCTCACACTATATATAAAAGAAAACCAAATGAGTTAAGATCACAACAAGTGTCGGAAGCAAGGTAACAATCAAGTAAAAAGCATAATTAGGAATGAGTGCAAGCAAAACCAAGATATCCAATAGTCGATTAATTTCAATATAACAATACTTAATACCCTAGAAGGTTCGCTCATTGTCGCTCAAAGTGTTTAAGGTGAAAGAAATCGCTCAAGCCGAATCAAACATGACACTACCATAGGCTTGTAAGAAAATCAACTCTCCACCACTAAAATGAACAAGATGCATTAATCAAGGGGTCTTTAAAGGTTGTAATGGGGCTTAGGTTAAGGGAAAGAAAAAGGCCAAGAATATGGTGATACATCAAGACAAAAGATGCAAAAGAAAGTTCAAGCCACGAAACAAAATAAACAATGCAAAGAAGTGTAATAAAAATCAAACAACCCAATTTGTTTTTTCTTTTTTTTTTCTAATCTTTTTCTTACTTTCTTTTGCTACTATTCGAATACTATTCGAACCAGGTTTTTTCTTATTTTTTTCGAAACATTTTCTTCTTTGCTGAATTTTTTAATATTTTTTTTGTCTGTGGAACATATCAATCTTTGTCTTGATAAGGGTGACAAAAGAGGGTAAAAAATAAAGGGCTTTGGGTTTATAATATGGTAAAAGCAAAGAAAATGGTATAGGTACAAAAATGGTTCACTAATGGAAATAAATGAGTAGGCAATTTTGGGTAGAGAAGTGAGTTAATCCTAAGTGCCCTTATCATATTAAAGCATCAAATTCAAAACATGTAGTCTCGATATGCATTTACTCAAAAGTTCTAGAATATCAATATTAGTCCGGCACACTCAATCAAATAAATGAGCAAAAATGAAAAAGATTGCTCGTTTAGGCTCAAGTCTCTCAAGAAAGTGTATTATGTATCGAGTCAAGAAACATGTCAATCAACGAACGCATGAGATATCAAGCAAAATTGTAAAAAAAAATTAATCATGCTATTTAACTATCATGCACCATAATTCCAATAAAAGTGGAATCATAAACTCATAAGGTAATTAATGAAAATAAAACAAAAGTTGGGATTGGTAACAAAGCATCTCAAATAGCAACTAAGGCTACTTAAATCAAAACATATAAACAAGCAAGGGAAAAATTTGATGCAAATCTCTACCCCTCACTTAAAACATATTGTCCCAATATGAAAAATTAAAGCGTAGGAGAAGGAATAAAGATACTCCCTGTGTTTAATGACGACCGCAACGAGGAGGAGGAGCGGAATTCGAATCCCTTGGTACTTGGACAAACTACGGCAGCGCAAATCGGCGAGGGCCTTCGAGAACAACCGAAGGTATGGAAGTGCGGTTCGCTTGATGTCGTGTTCTCACCATCGTGGAAAAATGGAGGTTTAGTGATGATGTTGGAGGTTGGGGGTGGGGGAGGTTATGCGGCTGATGAAGAAAGAAAAAGAAAGGGTTTAAGTTTACTGAACATGTTAGGGAATTATAATAATAAGATAATAAAAAGAAAAAGAAATTGTTTGGGTTATTTGATAAGCGTGGGGTCCAAGGGAAAGTTTTAAATTGAAAGGAAAATAAGGATAATTAAAGATTGTGGGATAAAGATTTCGACAGAATATTGAGTTTGGGTTTGAATAACATGCACTAAGAAATGGTGAGGGGTTTTGCTAATATGCACCCTCCAATTAAAATGGTCAACCCACTATTGATCTATGCGCGTGATGGTTCTAGGGGTTGTCCGGTTCGGCCAAAAATACCACGTCTGACACCATTAAGGTTCGATTTAAAATATTTGGAGTATCTAAAAATTTGAATAAAATAAAATAATATAAGACAAAAACAAATAAAATAAAATTAAAACGAATAGAAATTAAGTAAAATAAAATAAAATGGGTTGCTTCCCATTAGAGCGATTTATTTAACGTCATTTAGCTCGACGACCTAGTTATAGATCAAAACAAACTATATCAGTAATTTTGTCAAAGTCCCCGGTAACGACGCCAATTTGAGAAGCGCCGTAAACTGTCAAATAAATATTCCTTATTCTCAAAATAAATAAATGAATACGTAGTAAAGAGAAGAATAGTCAATCCACAGGGACTAAGGAGCTTCTGATATCTGGAGGTTTTAATTTTGACTTTAGCGAGAAAATAAAATAAACGGGGTGTTTTGATCAAGAGAGTAGAAAATATAAATAAAGTAAATTGGAAAATAAATTTAGAAAAATAATGAAAGTGAATTTTGAGAAAATCAATAAAATAGAGCAACCTCAAGCTTCGCTTTGACTCATTTCTAATCAATCATTGAATAAGATTTTACTTCGGATAATTGTCGGTTAAAGTCTACAAGGCCTAACCCTTGTAACATGTTTTTCTCTCCGGTAAATCGATAATCCAAAATCAATTTTTGAATTTCAGTTTTCTGGCTAGACTAACCACGACTATCATCTTTAGAATAAAACAATTTAAAATTTGAAAAAACACGACTCGGACTATGTTGTCTCAACGAGAATCAAATCTGATCTCAATTTCCCTTAGCGGACCGCCGCTAAGTGTGTTCACAGGAAGTCGAATGTGCTACAAGCCGATTCTTCCTCCCAACTGTAAATCAAAACAACATTCAAATCATCAGGCTCTTTTTGAAATAAAGCATAAAGATTTTAAAAGGAAAGGCTGATTGCCAATCCAAGTTTTCAAAAAATTGAGAAATATACTCGAAGATATAAAATGCTTTTCAATTATCACGATCGGAATTGAGTTATAAAAAATGAGGCTAAAAAGAAAACTTTATAAAAATAAAATTTCCTAGGAACAAATAAAAGCTAAGTGTGTTTTTCAAGCTTCACCCTAAAGGGGTATTTATAGCTTGAAAAACCCTAAAAATATTCAAAATAAAATACTTAAGATAATTCTAAAAATATTCAAATAAATTCTTAAAATGATAATTCAAATATAAAGTGATAATTCCCAAATATTTAAATTCAAACTTTATCCTAAAATCCTAATTAAATCTCGTCCGTCGTTCTTCTAGATAATGCTAATCGGATTTCTTTTTAGAAGTTGCTGACTGGATGTCACGTCAAACGCTTCATGCCCATCGTCATGCCCATTAGCCCATCCTTAATTCTAGAAAATAAAATTGCAGAACTTTGTCTTTTAAGTGCAATCTCAATTGAAGTCATGCATAGAAAACGTACAAAAACATCTAAATCAACAACTTTAAAGATTCGACATGAAATAATTAACGTTAAAATAATAACAAAATAGAACACTCATTACTGCAATACTAAACAGACCACAACACTAAGACAATATAATCTGAATACACCACACGCAGGAGAACTAAGCAAAGAACATAACTCAGCAGCAAGCATTAAAAGACAAAATTATAAAAGGCCATAAATCTCCTCATGAAGCTTCTGTTCTCAAAAAATTAAGACTGTCGAACCTTGTCAAGGCACACCAATCCAGAGGCTAGAGCCATCAAATCAATATACACCACCCCTTATCTATCTCAATAGCCTACCACCAAGCTTTAAAAATTTCCCTTCTTTTCAATCATGCCTTTGCTAAATAATCTGCCATCTCATTCCTTTCTCTTGGAACATATTAGAGATGAACATTCGCTAGCGAGTTTACCAACTAGTCGATTTCTTCAAATGTGTTCCACCACTTCCATGGTCTCAAAAGTGGGTTGCTAATCCAGTTTAACGCCACTTGAGAGTCGGATTCTACAATAAGTACAACCCTTTCCTCCCAGCGAGCTTCGATGAATACGTCCAGTGCTGTTTTAATCGCCATCACCTCTGCAAAGTCTGAACCTAAACTTTCGACTGGTCCCGAAAACATTGTTCTGACTACGCCTTTAGCTATACGAAGTACTCTTCCTCAACCTGCTGTATCCGCTACCGTTGCCCCATCCACATTAAATTTTACTTGACCAGGAATCTTATTAGATTCAGCTCGAACTCCTGTACTATTAACGATAATACACGCCAAAGGATTCTCCCACCGATTTGCCTCATTTAGCCATGAATCCTCTTTCACAGCTTTACACCATAATAAGGCCCCCCATCTTTGTGAAAAATAACAGGTCTTTAATTCTTGTAAGTTTACCTCGGAAAACCTTATCATAACGTGCAAGTCATAAACTCCATAGAGCTGCTGCTACGCATATGAGCCAAATTGATAGAGCTAAACCATTCCAATGTTGAAACAAAAATTCAGCAGATCATCGATAATTTCTGGACAAGGCCATTGCACTCCCAACCACCCGCAAAAAAGCTTCCAAAAAATAACTCATAAACCTACAACTAACAAAAAGATGATGGGCATCCTCCGCTGCTGTCTCTCCCCCCCCCCCCCTATTTGGCGTGTCCTTTTGTATCCAAACATAAATAACTTAAAGATTAAACTCAAATAAATCAATTTTAAAATTATTTAGATCCAAATATTTTTATTTTTTCAACTTGAAATGGGTTAAACTAATTTTTCCTTGATTTTTCTAAGTTTTAAAATATTATCGAATTATTGTACATCAAAAGAAAATAGTATCAAAATCCTTTTCAACATCAACTATTTATTTTCTATTTCCTTGAAAAATTTCGGTCCAAAATTCGCTAATTTGTTGAATTCCATGTAGTATCCAAGTGATTTTTTCAAGAATATGTTTGTGTATATGAAAAAATATGTTTGATGATTCCCTAGCAAAATGGTATGAACAGATTGTATTTGTTTTATATAACCAGCTGTAGGAGAGTGAACAGTTTTATCATTGTCGTCTTTTTGTTTAATGAAAAGAATTTTTAAAATCATTTTAAAACCAATTATACATTTTGCTACAATTTAGGCTCCATAAATGGTATTGGTTTCATCTATCGGTTGTGAAGTCAGGATTTAGAGTTTGGGGGAGCAAAACGTAAATTTTAAATGGTGGGGAAATTCATGGTTAATCAAATTTTTTTAGAAAATATATATAGAAGAAAGGCAAAAAAAAAATTTGTTGCCCAAGGGCAAGTGCCCAGAAGAATTTCTTTTCACATTTGTCCTCTTATATAAGATTTTTAACAATTAGTTTATTTATGAATTTGCTCCTCACTTTTAAACAATCATGTTTTATCCCCAACTCCAAATTCTAACACCGTCCCTGGCCCCTCCCAGGTTTGAAGTGGGTTCGTCCCTGTATAGGCATCATGCATGTTTTGTATCACAGACATTATTTATTTGTTTCAAAGATTATTCAAACTCCTAATTCTAACACTATTCTAAATTTTCTGCAAGGCCAAATTCCTCTCTCAATATGCAATTTGAGTTCCCTTAAAGTTCTCTTTTTATACAAGAATGGTTTGGATGGAGAAATTCCGGAGTGCGTTGGAAACATGAGTTCTATTTCCAACATTGATCTAGAGAAGAATAATTTTCATGGTAAAATACCAGAAAATTTTGGTAAAAGTTGCAAGTTACACAGTTTTCGAATCAGCGGCAATCAAGTAGAAGGATCTCTACCACGATCTTTGAGTAATTGCAAAGATTTGAAGCTTCTCGATGTTGGAAACAACTATTTAAATGACTCTTTTCCGAACTGGTTAGGAAATTTGGAGCAGCTACACGTTCTTATCTTGAGATCGAACAGATTCTATGGTGAAGTGGTTAGCTCAGGAATTATAGTTTCCTTCACTCGTTTATGTGTCATCGATATCTCTCATAACAACTTCAGTGGCTACTTACCTGTGATTTTTTTTGAAAATTTGCATGCCATTAGAGAAGAGAATGAAAGGAAAGATAAACGAGAGTACATGACAGATCCATCAGCCTTTGGAGTGTGGAATTATGCCATCGGTTTATCTTTTACAACAAAAGGGTTGGAAACAGAGTTTCAGTTCCTATTAACCATTTGGATGTCAATTGACTTCTCCAACAACCAGTTCTATGGAGAAATTCCGAAAACACTTGGAGAGCTTCATTCGCTTATTTCCCTAAACCTCTCTCATAACTGTTTAACAGGTCCTATCCCATCATCATTAGGTGATTTGTCAAAGCTTGAATCATTAGATCTCTCATCAAACAAGCTTCAAGGAAGAATTCCAACAGAGTTGAAAAATCTTGGGTTCTTAGCGGTTTTAAACCTTTCTCGAAATAATCTAAAGGGACCTATTCCTCAAGGCAAACAATTTGATACTTTCAATAATGATTCCTACATAGGAAACTTGGGTTTATGTGGATTGCCATTATCAAAAGGTTGTGGTAATGTTGAGGAAGCTCCAGCAAAATCTGATTCAGATGGTGATGAGTTGAACTGGAAATTTTCTATATTGATGGGGTATGGATGTGGGTTGGTGCTAGGAATGAGCATGGGATACATCGTATTCGCAACTGGAAAACCATGGTGGTTCATTAGGATCTATGAGAGAGTTCGACAAAGACTAGCAAAAGGGTAGAGAAGCGAACCCTTTAGATGGATTTCTGTTGCAAAGCAAGAAATGAACAGAGCAGAAAACTTCATTGCATGGTGTTTGTCAGGTCCTTTTCTATAGCTGTTCTATATTCTATGCTGCATGGGTGCTTTCTTGTATGTTGTGTTTGTAGCTTGTAAACACTATCTTAATCAGCACTTTCTGGGTGTTTCACTATCTTTAATACTCAAAGGGAGGTTAATTTCATCCAAAGACAGAGTTTAGCAAGAATCAAGGTAGGTAATAGAATTGAAACAGAGGGATAACTGTGGTAACACCAATGACTGGATTGAGAATGATAAAATAAATATTGTCCTTCTGCAGAAGATCTCTATTAACTAAACAGAAGCAATTAGATCACTGAACTGTTCAAAACTTGCTAATTTAAGCTTAAAACAACTATTTTGCTTGTTCAAAACTGTGGTAACATCCGTCGGTTATTGAGCTGCTGGACACTAGCACATAGTGCGGCAAGTGGTTAAAGAGTGTGTTAAGAGAGTGCGGTTTTTAAATATAAAGGGTAAATTTATTGAACTATTTTGAATTATGACCAAATTAATAGAATATATAAATTTTGATGACTCAAATTATTATTATATCAGATCCTGTTTCAATTTTAATGACAGAGTGTCTTGTTTGTCAAGAAATTTTATTTAAGTGATTAAATTGTTTCCTTTAAAAGAAAAGTGGCATGTTTGTCAAAAAAAATTAATCTAGTCAACTGCTTTAAACAAATAATATGAACTCGATCTTACTATAGATACGGAGAAGCTTAGAAAAAATTAAAATCCATATTTAAAGTTGAACTTTAACAATTATTTATAGTGTCGATACCATACATGAACTCGATCTGACTCGACCTACAAACATATTTAGTTTAACTCGGTCTTTACTTTAATAATTGAGCTCAAAATGAGTAACTTCCATTAGTTTGTCGGTTGTCTAGTAGTGAAATGTATGTATATGTCGAGCTATCATATATGTCGATTATCGAGTTGAGTGCAGTAGCATAGAGTGCGACAAGTGATTAAAGGGTGTGTCATGAGGGTGTCATGTCGAATTTTTAAATATAAATGCTTAAATTTATTGAATTATTATTTTTAATTAAGATCATATTGATAGAATGTATAAGTTTTAGGGACTAAAATTATTATTATATCATGTCTTGTTTCAATATTTGTCATAAAATTTTAATTAAGTGACTAAATTGTTACATTTAAAGAAAAATGACTTGCTTTTTACCAAATCTAATTTAGTAACCCATGGTGTAATTTGCCCTTATATTTTCAACGCAGTTAGCCAGGCTGGAAAACCATGGGAGAATCCTGAAGGTCTTTATCGCCAGGCCCAAAATACTTAAATGAGTTCCTCATTTATCAATAAAAAAAATGAGTTCCTCGTACTTATTTTCAGAAATTTATAGTTAAGTTCGAATTGAGAATTTCCAACACTAAGTAAAAAATAAATATATTAATTACTCGTGTCAAATATTAAAATACTTAAATTTGATGTGTTTAGTAATTAGAGTTGTTCGAACCTAACTTGACAACAACAAACGAAAGTAAGTTTATTTTTTGTATTCTCGGAGGTAGTAACCGGACATAAGCGATCGATGTTGTGTATGCTTTATTTCAGGAACTTGGTTCCTTATTAATAAAACCCATATTTGCTGAGGAAAAAAAAAGTTCATTTTTTATTTGAACTTGATTTTACATCGCCCAGATTCAGAGATCCTATTTGGAACAATTTATATCGCTAGTAACCGGAGGAAAATAAAAATTAATATGGCACTTCTCACCAAGAAGAGGCAATCGTAGAGGGTCATAATCCCCATGTAGTGGCAATATTACTTTCAGCCACGTGCATAGTTCTTGTTCATCTCGTTTGGTTTTTGTTAGTTCAGCAAGAGTTTTAGCACCTGCACAACAACTCGGAGATGGATCGGGAGCCATGCCAATAAAGAAGCCCTTGCAAGGCGAGATATATGCGCGGACATCAGACCACGAAAACGGGGCTATGTAGCTCGGCGATGGAGAGGCTTTGTTACCCAAGAGAGTTTCGATAGAGTCACGATTCGCAAACACAATTGAAACTGGCGTAATACCGAACGCAATTAAAAAGATGAGCATGGCTAGAAACTTGATTGAGTCACACATGGTGGCTAATGAATTTTATTCCCTTATCTTATGACGGTTTCAGTTCAAACTTATGGACATATATAGGCAACTAAACGCCTAAAACAGCTGCACAAAAAAGAAATTCAGCCACAAACAGAGCAGCAAAATAGCAATCAAACACGCCTAAAAGACAGCAGCATCAAACGGGAGAGGCTTTTCCATTCAGGAAATTCGATTCGATAAGCAAGCAAGATGCTTTTCGATTTGATTCGGTGAGGGAGAGGCTTTGTCATTCAGGAAATTCTGGAAATTGACCTGATAACCAACCGGCAATGATCAACGGTTGCTGCTCTAGGTTTGAGGAGTATATAAACTTAAATATTTATTATTTATACTATGATTGAGTCTGTGATAGGGTTGGTGTCATCGGTTAACTATGAGCTAATTCAAGGGAAAATTTTTAAGATACCACTTATAACATTTAATATTATATGATGATACTTGTTTTTTCTTTTGGTAAATAAAGAAAGTAAAACAATTCAACTAAATGTTTAACCCCTCAGCAATACAATCATCATGTAGTAAAGAAAAAACCGAATCAGGCGGTGTAAAGAAAATGTAAGAGTAGAGAAAACCATCTTGCGCGAACTTGGCCGAGTCATCGGCTACCTTATTGCATTCACGAATGTCATGTAACAATTAATATTATAATGTATATGATGATACTTTTGTCTTTTATTACTCTTTGTTCACGCCTAATTTCACCCGAGCAACTCAAGAAAATGTAATAGGTATTAACCTAGAATGTAAAATTCTTCCAATCTAATATTATGATAGATAAAAGTTATCCGAAAATAGTTTACAACATAAACATGAGCATTAAAGATATGATTTTATTTTAATCCTAACAAAGTGAAATAACAAGTATATTTTGGCTTATATAAATTATAATGAAAATATCTTTTTATAATAACAAATAATATGAACGGCTTAAAAATTTTAATCAACATAAACATGCTTAAAAAATTTAAAATCCATAGTTCAAGTTGAGCTTTAGCAATTATGTATCGTGTTGATGCCATAAATGAACTCGATCTGATTGGACCTAAAAAACCTCTAGCTTAGAGGTGACAAACGGGTCATTCAGTTTAGTTTCGGTTCGGGTTATTTCGAGTTTGACTACATACAATTTATGTTCGGTTTGGATTGATTCGACTTTGGTTCGATTTTAGTTCGAGTCTATGGTGGTTTCGATTCGGGTATCGAGTCAGGACTTCGGATCCGTTGATTTTCGGGTCGGTTGATTTCGGGCCGAGTCAATATCGGGTTAATGAGAGATCGATCAGTTTTAATCGGGTTTTCAGGCCAAGCTAAGCTTTTCCACCCTATACATGACTTTATATAGCATGTATATTTGACTTTTTAGTGAGTTGTGCGACAATTCACATATCATCTTTATTTATTTGCTTTAATATATTTTCTTTATTTCGGGTTGCCTTCGGCTCGGTTGAAAATTGGTTGGGTCTATTTTTGTTTCAAATAAAATTTGGACCGATTTCGGTTTGGTTTATTTTAGATTTCGGATCAAATTCAAGTTATCGTGTTCAGGTCGATTTCGGGTCTCGGTTCTCGGGTAAACTTGGCCAGGTCTACTATAGCCTAACTCAACCCTTGAACGTATTTTTGAGCTATCTCACATTGTCTGATGCCTGGTGTAGGGTGTTTGTGTACCTTTCAACGAGCAGATAAAAAACCACAAAAGTATAATCTCAATAATTAAGAGGTTAATGCAAAATGATTCAGCGATGGATTTACTTTTAAGACAATGCATTTACTCGGTTCAAATCGGAAGCAACGGTTATATCAACAATTATTTCAAGCCGGAATTCTATAAAACCGGTCGAAGTTTCATGCCGTCGGAATATGTTACGCTGCTCGTTCAACAACTTTCACTCCAGCTTAAGGTAATCAGTATTTGTTTTCTACTATTTTTAATTAAATTAAGAGTAAGCTAAGGAACTTGTTAACTAATTTGTATGTACGATACCAGACTTTGTACAATTACGGTTCAAGGAAGTTTGCAGTGTACGGAATAGGGCGGATTGGTTGCACTCCGTACGCGATTTCTCTTGGTTTGTGGTTGGGTGATGATTTCTTATTCGAGCTTTGTTTGTTTGTTCCTGATTCATTAGGATTTTATTTTTAGTGTTGTCGGATTTAGTTTTTATTATTGTGATCTTGCTATCTACCGTCGTCAATTGGACCTTTTTATTATTAATAATAAATTATTGCTTTACGAAAAAAATATACTTTTTTGCTTCATTAGATTTTATTAGTATTCATTTATCAATAAAGAAAATGAGTTTCTCATACTCATTTTCAATTATTTTTGGTTAAGTTCGAATTGTGAATTTCTCACGCTAAACTACTTAAATGACTACCATACTTTTGATAAAGTTGTGATTTGACCACATTACTTTTTTTCTAAGCAATTAAAACCACTAAACTATTTAAATGGTATCAATGTGACCACCAGATGTTAGAAGTTAATGGCAGGGTGACGTGGCAATTAAAAAAATAGGGATATAATTACATATTTGGTCTTTTCTATTTACACATTCTTTCAATTTGGTCCTAATTTTAATTTAATAAAATAAACTAAACATTCAATTAGACCATGACACGTGTCAACACCTTATTGGACGAATTTAATTATTTATATTAGATTTAATAAATTTATTTTTCTTCTCCAATCAGGTGGTGACACGTGTCACCGCCTGTTTAGAAAAAAAAACGAAATAACTCAATCCTGCGCTGGGCAAGAATTAAACCCGAGTAAGGTGGCATTAAAGGCAGTGGCTTTGCCCCTACACAAAACCCAAGTTCATGCTATAATTCACTAACTTTAATATATGTGTTATTGTTTTTTACATTAATTTTTTTCTAATTTCACATATATAATCATCAAATTATTGTTTTTAATTTAATTAAAAAATCTCAATTAAATTATTATATATGTTAAATTATATTTTAAAAAATAAAATTTTAAATTATAATAAAATTTAACTTTTTTATTACATGTGCTATTATTTAGATTCGTTAAATAAAATTTTAAAATTTTTATTTTTTAATATAATATTTTTTTATTAAATTTTAATTAAATTATTATATTAAAAAATAAAAAATTTATTAAAATTTATTTAATGAATCTAAACAATAACACATATAATAAAAATTTAAATTTTTTATTATAATTTAAAATTTTATTTTTTTAAACATAATTTAACATATTTAATAATTTAATTAAGATTTTTAATTAAATTAAAAATAATAATTTGATAATAATATATGTGAAATTAGAAAAAATTAATGTAAAAAATAACACATATTAAAATTAGTGAATTATAGCATGAATCGGGTTTGGTGTAGTGGCCTTTAACCCCACTTTACTTGGGTTTAATTCCTGCACGTAGGATTGAGTTATTTTGTTTTTCTTCTCTAAACAGGTGGTGACACCTGATTGGAGGAGAAAAATAAATTTATTAAATCAAATATAAATAATTAAATTCATCTAATAAGGTGTTGACACGTGTCATGGTCTAATTGAATGTTTAGTTTATTTTATTAAATTAAAATTAGGAGCAAATTGAAAGAATGTATAAATAGCAAGGACCAAAAGTATAATTATACCCTTATTTTTTAGGGTAAACTACTGTAATGCTCACTTACGTTTGGGTTGTGTACACTTTTGCTTACTGATTTTAAAAATTAAACTTTATGCTCATTTACGTTTTCGGGGTGTAAACTTATCCTCACTGAAACGTTTTTCACCGTTAACATTTAACGGGAAGCAGATTTGGCAGATTAAAGGTTAATTAATAAAAGGCTTCATACCCAAATAGGTGCCCAAACTATGCTTGTAGATCACTTTTGGTGCCTAAACTATTTTTAGCTCTAAATAGGTGCCTAAAGTCTCAATTTTGGTCATTTTAAGTGTCTAACCGTTAATAAAAATCCGTTTGCGGTGCCCAAACTATGCTTGTAGATCACTTTTGGAGTCAATTGCGCTTTTTCCTTGTTTTTCTTTTGGTCGCCTTCCTTCGTGGCTTTTGGTTCGACGATGGTGCCACTTCGGAGTGTGATGGTGTTGACATTTTCTCTTGGGTTTGGCTCAGTTTGAGAGGGCAGCTTCCCTCTAGATTCTAAACGACTCACCGTAAAGTCAGTTGACTCATTTGTTTGTCAATTTCCTGAAAGTGTGCTTCGATCTTTAGTTGAAACTTTTCCTAGGCTAGTGCCAACCTTTCAACAATTGACTCCAACGATGGTTTTTGCGGCTGTGGTGCAAGTGATTGATAAGCTTGATTTGGTCTCTGGTTTTGAGCGTAATTAAAGTTGGGATGATCTTTCCATCCCAGATTGTATGTATTAGTATTGGGATTGTATTGTCTATGGGGAGGTCCGGGAAAATTACCCATGGCATTTACTTGCGCAGCATCCACCTCTTGTATCATCGGGCAGAAATCCGTTGGATTTTCTAGACTCGTGCATATCCCGCAAAGTCTAGTCGCGACTTTTTTATCTGCAACAAGGGATTGAACAATTTTAGCCAATTTGTCAATTTTATGTTCTAATGAAACGTTACTTACCTCGTGAACTCGCCGAGAGGGTTCACTAGAAGGGCGAAATTACTAGGAGTTAGCGGCCATCGTAGAGATTAGAGTTCTTGCCACTGTTGGGGTCTTGTTCACAAGTGCCCCTCCACTTGCTGCGTCGTTCATCTTCATTTCCATAGGAGATAGGCCTTCGTTGAAATACTGAAGAAGCGTTTGTTCCGTTAGCCCGTGTTGTGGGCAATTTGCACACAACTTCTTGAATCGCTCCTAGTAGTCGTATAACGACTCAGTATCTTTTTGTCGGATACTCAAATGCTCTGCCTCAGTTCGCTTGCCTTGGACGCAGGGAAAAACTTGTCAAGAAAAAGCCGCGCCTTGTCAGTCCAAGTTGTAACAGAATTGGAAGGTAGGTCAAATAACCAATCATTCCAGTATCAACTAAAGAAAAGGGAAAATCGCGAAGTTTTATTTGATCTTCAAATACTCCTTGTGGTTTTGTACTCAAACAAACCATATGAAATTCTTTTAAGTGTTTATGCGGATTTTCGCTTGGCAAACCGTGATAGGTAGGTAGAAGATGTATTAAGCCTGTCTTAAGTGTGAATGGTGTTTCTCCATTCGGGAATGTAATACACAACGGTTGTTGGTTGTGTGGTGTCGAGACAAGTTGGCAAATGGTTTGATCTTCGTAATCCATTGGAATCTGTTCGTTGTCGGTGTGCTCAAAGTGTGTTTCGACTGTGGAAAATGATTCTAGTTCTTGTTGGAATCGTTGTTGTCAGTGTCTTCTTTCTCGAAGTGTGCGTCCGTGTAATCTTCAGGCTAATGCTTCAATTTTCGGTTCAAAATCTACTAATTTTCCCGAATTCTTCCTGGTCATAAATCAAAACAAACAATATTAGTAACTTTACCGAAGTCCCCTGCAACGGCGCCAAATTGACAAGCGTCGTATTTTGTCAAATAATTTAAGCATTAATCTCAAATTAAATAAAGGCGTAGTATAGAGAAGAAGGTGTCGGTCCACAAGGAATAAGGAGTTTCTGATATACGATTGTTTTGATTCTGACTGTTGCGAGGCAATATAGTGAATGGGGGGTTGAGTAAGAAAGTTAAAAAATAACTGTAGAGTAAAAGTGAAAACGATGGAAGTAAATTTTGAAAAGTAAATCAATTTAATTAATTAGCCTCAAGCTTTATTCCTCTTCAATTCAAAATGATCATCGAAAAAGGATTTTTACTCCGGATACATGCCGACTACAGTCTACAAGGCCCAACCCTTGTAACTTGTTTTTCTCTTCTGTAAACCGACAATCTAAAGTCAATTTTTAGATTCTAGTTTTTTAGTTAGACTAACCACGACTATCGCCGTTAGAATAAAACAATTTTAGAATTTAGAAAAACCCGACTCAGATTATGTTGTCTCGATGAGAATCGAATCCGATCTCAATTTTCCTTAGCGAATCCATTGCTAAGTGTGTTCATAGGAAGTTGAATTTGCTACAAGCCGATCCTTCCTCCCAACTATAAATCTGAACAACAATCAAGTCAACGTGCATTTTTTGAAATGAAAGCGAAATGATTTTAATAGAAAGGGCGATTGCCGATCTAAATTTTCACAAAATTGAGAATGTAAACGAAGTTGTTGAGTGCTTTTAATTCTCACAAAGTGAATTGAAGCTTCGCTTTAAACCTTTGGCTAATCAGAAAATTTAGCTAAGCATGATTATAGAAGAAATCATACTTAGCATTGTTATAAAATAATAAAAATACTAAGAACAAGAAAATAAAGAAGAAAAACTTGAAAGTAAAAACAAGCTAAGAGAATTGAGAGATGATTGATAGCATACCCCAAAGGGGTATTTATAGTTTCTAAAAACCCTAAAAATTACCTAATAATAAAAGATAAATCTTAAAATAAAATTCAAATTTTAATCCTAAACAAAAGATAATCCCAAATTTAAATTTTAAATCCGATTGATAAGGTATCGGCTTGCGGCTGATAAGCTATCAACGTTGCTGGTGTCATCTTCTAGAATTGCTGACGTGGCGTCCAGTCTTGACTCTAGCTAAAATTTGCAGAATTCTGCCTCTTTTCAGTGTATTTTCCAGAATTAAAGACCTGTACAAAAAACACATATTAAAGCCCAAATCAGCATCATATTCGAATCATTAGAGGCATAATTAAAGATGAAACAATGAACATTTTAGCTACTTATCAACGAATCTAGGTGAACATTCTACCACAAAGAGGCACTTCCATACGCCTCTTAATCCCCCAATTTCATCCCATAACAACACTTGTTTCGATTAATCACATGGCGCATAAACAATAATGCAGGTAGCTAGCACAATACCATCAACCTAGAGTCTAGATATAAGAATGTACCTGGAATTTAATGTGGAAATCTTGTAGCTGGCACTTTTTTCTATTCCAATTTGTGAGAAACCCTCTTGATCGACCTGTCGCCTCTGCAGCCTTGAACTCAAATTCGTCGTTGTACCAAAACCATTTCCTTTCTATGCAACCGAATCAATTTCCTTGTTGTCGAAACCTTCAACACTGAGCCCATTCCTCTAATGTTCTAGGATAAGATCTGCATCCTGACAACTGACCCAAACCTGAAGCGCGTTATGCAGCCTTGCCAGATTGTTGAATCTCCTCTAAATGAGCAATCTCTTCCACGACTTCTTGTTTGTCGCCCCTAATTTCAATGCCCAGAGTCTTCCCCAAAGCTAGTGCCTCTTTTGCTTCCTTTATAAAATTATCCCATCTTGCCTGCATATCGGAGTCCGTCAACGATCTACCTTCCAGTTCAGAATTTTCCGCTGAAGAGTTCCCCTTCTTTTTGTTGAATCTACGTTGGGCTCGATCCCTTTTTCTTCTCTCGGCTTCAGACAATGCTTTGTCTTGAAAGTCCTTTAGAGACGCGTGCCTTCTCTCCCGGGAGATTAAACTTAGGACCACCCTCCTTTGGAGAAAAATTTGTATCTGCCAACTCACCTGAACCCTCTGAAACAGGACTAGTGCCCTTAACTTCAAGGTTGTTTAGGCCATCATTGCTATTAGGCAAGCTTTGGTCTATTTCAAATTCGGTCTTCTCATTTATCCCAGTAGCTTCCTTAGGGCTCAATTCACTTTTCTTAAAACCCATACAATCCAGATCCTCCATAACCCTTTCATTGCATGGATCTGAGTCTACATCCTTGTCCGCTCCCAGTCCGTTTACAACAACTTCAACCCAGCTCGGCCCATCACCTTCTTCCCTTTGCTGCACATTCGCAATAAGGATAGCTTCAGAACCGTTATCGATGCCAGCTTGGGCAGGATAATCGCCGCAATTTTCTTCCTCGTGGGTTCCCCCTAATAACTCTTCTTCCTCCACAGATCTGACATCCTCGTTCTTTTTACTTTTGGCATAATCATGTGTGTTTATTCCCGAGTAATCTTCATTCAATGTTTCTTCATGAACTGAGTTGTTGTCTCCCGACCCCTCGAACTTCCAACTCTGATCAGAGGACAAAGATTCCGACGAGCTATCCATCGTCTCCGGACTTCTCAAAATTTCTGTTTTTGTCCCTTAGAACCTGTTTTAGTTACGTATGAATGCTGTAATGTGTGAACTTCAATCACCCTAACATCAAATAATTCTTTACCAACTACCAATTCAATCACTTCATCGACTTTCTGTCTTCTGAACTTGTGTTGTGGAAAGGAGCAAGGATACCTTTTCGCAATTCAAGTATTGATTAACGTTTTCTCCCAGAGCTACTAGTTTGCCCCAACAAGCAGCAATCCGTTTGAAGGTCTCATAATTCCAGCAATGCAACGGAACCCCTTGCAGTTCCGCCCAGGATATTCTTTCCAGTAATCTGAAAGATTCTGACCATTTTTCAATATCTGAGAAGGCTTCTTCCAGGAGTGCCCAGTTCCTTTTCCTCCAGCAACTTCAGTAGTTCTTCATCCTCAATTTCTAGGAGAAACTTTTGACCACCTAGGCTTCTCACTTTCACCTCGCCCAATCCCCAGCTATGCAGTCTGCTCTTCACAATTTCGGTCGAACAGACCGATGCCATAGTGCCAATTAAACATCTGCTCAACCGCCATAATGCTTATTCTTCGACGTGACCCTGGAGTTTTTTAGTGTTTGCATAGTTTTTCCTACTCCTTTCGCCTCGATCCTTTGAGGGTAAACTCTGGTTTGACATTTGGTTCTCGTTCTCTTTTATCTTTGTGTTATTTTCAGTTGCATTCTTTGTTTGCTCCGGTGGAAAACCAGGAGAGTTCTGTTTCTCTGTGTTATGGTTGACAGTTGGCCTGACTCTTTTCCAGTATGAGTGGCGAATGTTAAACTTGGCTATGGACACTGAAAACTTGCTGCCATACAAATTAAAACCATGTAGTCTCTCGATTGCGATCTGCATCGGTTTCCTTGGCAAATCTTACAAACCCAAACCTCTTCCCGCTTCTATTGTGTTTTATCGCAATGAAAGTATCCACTACGTCTCCATGTCTCGCGAAAGCATGCCACAGTCCCTTCCAGTGAAGAGTTTCCCCCAATTTTTCCACATACAGCGTTACTGTCTCAGACCCTCGTGTTCCTCTTCCATCGGAGTTCCAACGTCTTCTGTCCCAATCAACATTACTTTGATTGATCCGACTCGAATTATTATCTTTTTGAAAGATGGAGGAAAATTCAAATATAAATTGGTTGATTAAATGGCCAGTTCTTCATGATAATACATCTAAATCAACATTAATCTGTCCATCCATCGCCGGATAGCCAGTTCTTCATAAAGATTGATTTAACCCGAGATGATAAGCAGGTATTTAAGTTATAAAATAGGACTTATCAACTCGATTAACTAAACAAATTTTGACTCGACCGATCAAATGCTTGGCGCTCGCCCATAGTAGAGTGGATATTACGGATAAACATTACGCTCTTTGTTTCCCATTTGATGCTGCTGTCTTTTAGGCGGGTTTGATTGTTATTTTGCTGCACTATTTGTGGCTGTGCAGTTGTTTTAGGCGTTTTTTTGCTAAAATTTAATCTATATAAGTATATATATCCGTAAGCTTGAACTGAAACCTACATAAGATAAGGGAATAAAATAGATTAACCACCATGTGTGCCTCGATCAAGTTTGTAGCCATGTTCATCTTTTTAATTTGCGTCCGGTCTTACGCCAGTTTCAATAGTGTCTGCGAATGGTGACTTTAGCGCAAGCCGGGGCTATATACCCCCATTTACGGAGAGTGAAGTTCCTTGGTCAATGGAACCTTGCCGGCCCTTCTTTGCTGGCACGGGTTGCGATCAATCGCCAAGTTGTTGTGAAGGTACTAAAGATGTTAATGGACTAACAAATACCAAACGAGATGAACAAGAACTATGCGTGTACCTTAAGTTAATATTGCCACTAAATGACCCTAAACGACTGCTCTTCTTGGCGAGAAATGCCAAATTAATTTGCCTCCTATTACTCGCGACACAGATTGTTTCAAGTGGCAGAGATAGATGTCCAACATTCTTAAGCATAGGAGAAAAGATAAATTATTTAGCTTGACACATATACTAATATATATTGTAAAACATACACTTTAAGAAATAGTCACCGTATATACTTTTAAGTGAAAATAAAAAAAACCTAGCAGTTAGGTTTTTCTCTAAATTTTTTCTCTAGATATTTTTAGAGTGTTATCTCTGATGAGGTTTGGTTTTTTCTTTCTTTTGTTTTATTTTTTACCCAATAAGATTTTTTTTGTTTTAAATTTCTTCTTTTTCATATGTTGTTGCGTTTTTTTTCGTCTGCTTTTATGTCACAATTTTACTTATCTTGTGACACAATTTTTGTCTATCTTTATGGTTGTCTGGCTTATGAGTATTCTATTTTGTTATTATTTTACCTTTAATTATTTCCGGTTGAATCTTTAAAGTTGTTGATTTAGATGTTTTTGTACGTTTTTCATGCAGGACTTCAATTCTGGAGATTGCACTTAAAAGGCAAATTTTGTAGTTTTATTTTCTGGAATAAGGCTGGGCTAGTGGGCATGAAGCGTCTGACGTGGCATCCAGTTAGCATCATCTAGAAGAACGACGGACGAGATTTAAGTAGGATTTAGGATAAAGTTTGAATTTAAATATTTGGGAATTATCACTTTATATTTGCATTATCAGTTTAGGAATTTATTTGAATGTTTTCAGAATTATCTTTGGTATTTTATTTTGAATACTTTTAGGGTTTTCTCAAGCTGTAAATAACCCTTTTGGGTGAAGCTTGAAAAACACAAGTTTTTTTTAGCTTCATTTTTTAATGACTAAATTCCGATCGTGAGAACTGAAAACACTTAATATCTTCGGATAATATTCTCAATTTTCTGAAAATTTAGATCGGCAATCGGTCTTTCTTTTAAAAATCTTTACACTTTCATCTCAAAAAGCGCGCCTTGGTTTGAATGTTGTTCTGATTTAAAGTTGGGAGGAAGGATCGGCCTGTAGTATATTCGACTTCCTATGAACACACTTAGGGACGGATTCGCTAAGGGAAATTGAGATCGGATTCGATTCTCGTTGAGACAACATAGTCCGAGTCGGGTTTTTCCATATTTAATATGTTTTATTCTAACGACGATAGTCGTGGTTAGTCTAGCCAGAAAACTAAAATTTAAAAATTGATTTTGGATTATCGATTTACCGGAGAGAAAAATAAGTTATAAGAGTTGAGCTTTGTAGACCGTAACCGACATTTATACGAAGTAAAATTGATTAGCCACCATGTGTGCCTCAATCAAGTTTCTAGCCATGTTCATCTTTTTAATTGCGTCCGGTCTTACACGAGTTTCAATATTGTCTGCGAATGGTGACTTTAGCGGAAGCCGGGGCTATATACCCCCGTTTATGGAGTCTCAAGTTCAAGAGTCAATGTCGCCTTGCCGGCCCTTCCTTGTCGGCGCAGGTTCCAATTGTCGGGTTGTTGTCAAGGTGCTAGAGATCTTGCTGAACTAACAAATACCAAACGAGATGAACAAGAACTATGCTTGTGCCTTAAATCAACATTGCCAGCGGTGTATGACCCTAAACGACTGGCTGTTCTCGGCGAGAAATGCAATATCGATGTTTGTTTTCCTCCGATTACTCGCAATACCGATTGTTGCCATTCCGGTCCTTTCTCTTCCTTTCAAAAACCGGGAAGGCTGCAAGTAAAGATTTGTAATTGTGACACTTATATTCATGAGTTATTTCAGTTCAAATAAAAAATAAACTCAGTTTTGATTTGTTTGTTGTCGAGTTGGGCTCGAGCTACTCCAATTATTGAACGCATCAAATTTAAGTTTTCTAATACTAGACTCAAATAATTTATATGTTTATTTTTTATTCGGTATTTGAAATTTTCAATTCAAATTTAACCATAAATAACTGTAAATGAGTATGAGAAGCTCGTTTTTATTCATAAATGAATATTAATGAAATCTAATCGAGCGAACTATTGAAATTTAATTTTTATATTGAATTAAACTTCAATTCTAAAAGTGATATTTAATAAGTTTGACAAAAAATTCAAAGTTCAATTCAAATTCTTTTACGTCTTGAGCTAATTTGATTATACACCTATAAGCAACTATTCAAAATTATATATAGTCTACACTAATGCGGTAACTATTTTTTTTTGAACAAAAGCAACATATTGGATTTCATTAAATATAAAAAATATAATAAATACAACATACCAAAATCATATAAAGAATGTTAGCGACCAAATCCACCAAGAAAATCCTTCAACCATCATGAAATCTTTGTCTCTTTCAACTAAAAGCTATATTGATGTATGAGTGGAGATTGAGGAAATCTATCTTGCAGATTGTCAGCTAATAATTTTAATTGTATTGATAATTATCACAAAAAAGATCTAATAATATTAAACCATTGGACTTTCTTGACCAAAGGGTGTGCTATGATGATCACTACAAGAACACCAGACTACCATAAAGATAGATAAAATCTGTGCCGCAAAGTAGGTGAAAATTGTGCCACAAAGACAGATAAAAAACACAGTAGTAGAAAAATAACCCAAATCAAAAATATTCTTATTTGATAACACTCTAAAAACATCTGGAGAAAATTTTTAGGGAAAAACGTAACTGCTAGTTTTTTTTTCATTTAAAAGCATATATTGTGACTATTTTTTTAAAGTGTATGTTTTACAATATATATTAGTATATGTGTCAAGCTATGGAATTTCAGTTTGATGACAGATTTATTCATAAAAGTTATTTGTTTATATATGACTATGCAAACAGGAGCCGGGAGCCCCTCTCAAAGTTTTTAGTATAATAGTATTTAAAGTCCGGGTGAATTTAGACGTTGACGACGTGTATAAAAAGACAAAGTATCATCATATAATGTTAATTATTATTTATCGCAAGGGTATCTTAGAAATTATTCAATTGAGTTGACAATTGACTAACCGGTGACACTATCCGTGTCACAGACTTATCAGAGAATAAATAAATCATTCGAGCTTAGGGTTTAGGGACCAAATTGATAAAAATGTATAAGTTTTGGGGACAAAAACCGTGATTATCCCAATTAAAAATATGCCACGTCATCATCTCCATTTGTTTTTAACGGTCGGGGTACCAAAACAGAACAAAAACATAACATTAGGTACCATTTTGGTAGAAAAAATAGGTGGTACTAATTATATAGTTATCCCTTTTATAAATTCAGAATCACATTTTCTCACGTTTATGTTGTAAACTCCTTTTGGATAACTCTTATCTATCATATTAATTAAATTGGAAGAATTTTGTATTCTAATTTAGTACTTACTAGATTTTTTTGGAGTTGGAGAAGGGAGTTTTAGGTTGATCGGCAAGCTAGGGTGTTTCTCACAGACTTATCATAGTATAAATAAATCATTCGAGTTTAGGAAATGCGTAAAGTAAAGCTAATAGTTTGATGGATGCTTTATTTAGAGGCGGCATCTATGGCGAATCCTTGTTTCAAGTGTTTTAAGTGACCGAGATGGAATTGTGGGTGATGTGCGCTAACCCGATATGGTAAGCTGGTATTTAGGATGTTGCCCGTTTGATGCTGCTGTCTTTTAGGCGGGTTCGGTTGCTATTTGCTGCACTGTTTGTGGCTTTGCAGCTGTTTTAGGCGTTTTGTTGCTACAATTTAACCTATATATACCCATGAGTTTGAACTGAAACCGACATGAGATAAAGGAATCAAATTGATTAGCCACCATGTGTGCCTCAAACAAGTTTCTAGCCATGCTCATCTTTTTAATCGCGTCCGGTATTACACAAGTTTCAGTAGTGTCTGCAAATCGTGACGTTATTGGGTTAGGAGCACCCTACCGGACCCTCCTGGATGACAATGCCTCTGAGCCGCCGAGCTATATAGCCCCGTTTTTGTGGCCTGATGTTCAAGTGTCAATATCGACTTGCAAGCCCTTCTTTATTGGCATGGCTCCCGATCCATCTCCGAGTTGTTGTGCAGGTGCTAAAACTCTTGCTGAACTAACTAAAACCAAACGAGATGAACAAGAACTATGCTTGTGCCTTAAATTAATATTGCCACTACATGGCGCGTACGACCCTAAACGATTGCCTCTTCTTGGCGAGAAATGCCATATTAATTTTAATTTTCCTCCGGTTACTAGCGATACAGATTGTTCCAAGTAGCCATTCTCTTCGTCTTTCATAGAGATGTCGTAATCATGGCGACATAAAAAGCGTTAATGTGACACTTGTATTCATGAGTTAATCGAATTCAAATAAAAAAATATGCTTAAATTTCGTTTGTTTGTTGTCAAGTTGGGTTCGAGCAACTCCAATTACCGAACGCATCAAAATTAAGTATCCTAATACTTGACTAGAGTAACTTATATGTTTATTATTTTATTTAGCGTAGGAAATTCCCAATTCGAACTTAACAAAAAATAATTGAAAATGAGAAACTCATTTTCTTTATCGATAAACGATTATTAATGAAATCCAATGAAGTGAACGAGTACAATTTTTTCCCGTAAAGCAATAATTTATTATTAATAATAAAAAGGTCCACCTGACTACAATAGATAGCAAGGTCTCAATACTGAAAACCAAATCCGACAACACTGAGAACAAAATCCTAATGAATCACGAACAAACAAACAAATCTCGAATAAGAAATCATCACCCAACCACAAACCAAGAGAAAAAGGGAAATCAAACTCGAGATACAATTAAAAACAACACTCGGATGCGTTACTTGTATCCTCATTCTTATGGACTGAGGTGGTTACCACCTTAACCAACAGTTTATTATTATTGTTATTTAGTACATTGCTAATTGTTGAATGTTGAGCGGAGACGCTTCAAGAGGGGACTTAGATCTATAAGCACTCTCGGCGAGCATCTTATTCAAAGCCTCGGTGGGATGGACTGCATCCCAAAATACGTATCGCCATGGGCTACTACACGGCTTTGAATTACGAACGCAAAGCTCTCCGCCGCCACCCCCGATTGTGCAGCATGAACTATTCATCACTGAATGCCCCAACAACATGCAATTAGTTTTTCCATTAAAAACAAAAACAATAAGCAAGAGTATTTTTGACCATCATGGTTTAATAATATCAAATTCCATCATAGGGAATATTACAAACTGAGAGGCAAAGCTAGGGTTGTTTACCAAATGTTGAAGGATCGGTTGGACTCCCGGAGGGACTAAGATAGATAAATTTAGCACCGGGTAGATTGTTGTTAAGTTGATGGATCAGTGGCTTGAGTCTATCATTGAAAAGGGTAGCACCCTCGTTTAATTTCACTACACACTGTGACCCATTAATTCCGAACACCGAAATTGCGTACGGAGTGCAACCAATCAGCCCTATCCCGTACACGGCAAACTTCCTTGCACCGTAATTGTACAAAGTCTAGTATCGTATATACAAATTAGTTAACAAGTTCCTTAGCTTACTCTTAATTTAAATAAAAATAGTAGAAAATAAATACTAATTACCTTAAGTTGGAGTGAAAGTTGTTGAACGAGCAGCGTAGCATATTCCGACGGCGTGAAACTTCGGGCGGTTTCAAAGAATTCCGGCTTGAAATAATTGTTGATATAGTCGTTACCAAATGTTTATTTTATTTTATTTTATTTTATTTTAGATTTGTTTTATTTGAGTTTTCAAGTACCCAACTATTTTGAGTTGAACGTACAACAATTCTTGAACAGACAGTGCACGCATGGATCAGTATTCGGCATGGGAGAAAACATTTTAGGGTGCATGTTAGCAAAACCCACATATACACGGCACACGTTAGCCGAACCTAAGCCTCTACCGTCATCTTAATTTCATTTTAAATCTCATCTTTTGCCTTTGCAAAATTTTAAACCAACCCGTGGACCCCACCCCATTTTTTCCCTTACCCACCATCCTTATTATAAATTCATCTTTTTCCTTTTAAATTTTAAAACCCATGGACCTCACCTATGATAAGCTTTCATCCTTTTTTATTATTTCTATTTTTATTATTTTTATTCCCCACATGATTTACAATACTAAAACCCTTTTGCTTTGTTTTTTACCTTTCTCCATCAAGCCGCCGCTTACCCCACCCTCAATCTCGTCTCCTTCGACCTTTAACCCAACATGGTACGCTCCAGGTGTCACGGGGCTAGTCTTCTGCTAGACAACCGTGCGGCCTTAGCTGCTTTCTCGGCTAAAAACTGGGCTAAGTCACCTGGAAAACTCCTAAGTAAAAATACTTAGAAACCGCTGCGGAACAAAAGAAACGTTATGGCAAAAGAACAAGAGAAAGTGAGTGAATACTGAGTTGTATTACTCTGGGTAAAAGCTTACAAACTGAAGCAAGTGATGAATGAATGAATGAATGAATGAATGAAATGACCTGGGTTGAGCATCCTTTTATAGTGAGAGCTCAATACAATCAACGGTCAAGATTACAATGGATCAACGGTCCAGATGAGAGCCTATCCTATCCTCAACATTTGAATTTTAAATAAGAGATAAAATGTGAATTATCTTTACAAATAATCACAAAAATGATAAGTGAGATGCCTTATCGGATTTCACCATGGTAAATACTCTGCTTGCTCATTTTACCATGGTAAATGGCCAGCTTTCTTGGGTCATTTGGCAAGCCCAAAATGCTGTAGAGATAGGCTTGGGCTGCCATGGTTGCACTTGTCTCGGTCGCGGGCTTGAGGTCCGTGACATTCTCCCCACTAGTTCTAGCGACGCCCTGCCGCGCGGGCTAGAATGGTACTTGGTCGATCTACTCCCGGAATTGCCATAAGGCGTGGCTGGTTCCCAACTCATCTCACACTCGGGAAGACCCTTCCATTGAACAAGGTACTCATGCCTTGGTCGATTTCCCACTTGATGAACGGCTCTCTCTCAATGGATTGCTTCTACCTCTTTCTCGTATGAGACCTTTACTCCGATCAAGCTCGGTGTGATTTGCCCCGATCTGGATAATCCTCATCGTGGTGATATGCCTTCAACAAACTCACATGAAACACCGATGAGCTCGAATAGTTGGCGGCAACTCTAGTTGATAGGCCATGGTGCCTACCCGCTTCACAACTTTGAACGGCCCCTCATATCGTCGCACAAGCCCCTTGTGATTTGGGTTGTGCAAGATCGAAGTCAGTTTGGCAAGGAATAGATCACCAACCTCAAAGTACACATCACGACGCTTTCGATCTGCCCATTTCTTGGTCCGTTTTCCCGCCTTGTGCAAGCATGCACGGGCTAAGTCATAAAGCTCATGCCACCCCTTGGCAAAATGATAGGCTGCTGGACTCGGCCCCCGGTACCCGGTCACAACCGCGTTTGGTGTAAGCGGCTACTGCCCGGTTACAATCTCGAGCGGACTCTAGTTTGTCGCCTCGCTCCGCTGCAAGTTGTAAGAGAACTGGGCCACATCTAACAGCTTTGGCCAGTCACGCTGATTAGCACTCACATAGTGCCTCAAGTAGATCTCAACGAGTGCATTCACTCTCTCGGTTTGCCCATCGGTCTGCGGGTGGACACTCGTCGAGAAGTTCAAGTTTGAGCCCAACAACTTGAACAACTCTGTCCAGAACCTCCCCGTGAACCTCATATCCCGATCACTGATAATTGATTGTGGAACACCCCAGTACTTCATCACGTGCTTGAGAAAAAGCCTAGCTGCCTCCTCAGCTGGACACACCTTGGGTGTTGGGATAAATGTCGCATACTTGGAAAACTTGTCTACAACCACCATAATACTAGACTTTCCGTCAACAACTGGCAAACCGACTATAAAATCCATGGAAACACTTACCCATGGTTTCTCCGGAATTGGCAAAGGCTGCAACAACCCCGCTGGACTCTTCTGCTCGATCTTGTCTTGATGGCACACAAGGCAAGTCTTCACATAGGCTTCAACATCACTGCCTATGTGCGGCCAATAATAGTGCTCCGCCATCAAGGCCAATGTCCGATGCATCCCCGGATGTCCCGCCCACTTTGAATCATGGCATTCCTTCATGAGCTCCTTTCGAATTCCATCAAACTGAGGCACAAAGAGGTGACGTCCACGAACAAACAACAAGCATCCCTCTAGCCAAAACCTCCGGGTTTTTCCCTCCTTGGCAAGTTCGATCAATGACTTGGCCGACGGATCATGTGTCAATCCTTCCTTGATGCGCTCGCTGATCGGTCCCTCCGCAAACTCAGAAAACTCTATGGTATACCTTCGGCTTAGGGCATCAGCCACGGAATTCACCTTCCCTGGTTTGTGCTCCAAAGTAACGTCGAACTCGGCAAGAAACTCCTGCCAACGAGCTTGCTTCGGGGACAACTTCTTCTGAGTCAAGAAGTAACTATTGGCGACATTGTCGGTGTACACCACGAACTTAGACCCAAGCACATAGTGTCTCCATGTGCGTAGACAATGCACCACCGCCGTCATCTCCTTCTCATGGACTGTGTATCTCCGCTCGGTCTCATTGAGCTTCCGACTTTCATATGCAACCGGATGTCCCTCTTACATTAGGACCCCACCAATGGTAATGTCGGATGCATCAGTGTGAACTTCGAAAGGTTTGGTGTAATCTGGCAACACCAAGACAGACTCACTCACCATGGCAAGCTTGATCTCGTCAAAGGCTTTCTGGCACTCCGATCCCCAATCCCACGCCTTGTCCTTCTTCAGCAAATCGGTCAACGGTGCGGCAATTTTGAAGTAGCTTTTGACAAACCTCCGATAGTAATTCGCCAACCCCAGGAAAGATCTCAGCCCGGTTACCTTAGTTGGCGCCTCCCATTCTTCAATGGCTCGAACCTTCTCCTTGTCTATTCGGATCATACCTCCTCCAACAATGTGGCCAAGGAAAGGAACCTCTTGCCGGGCAAATGAGCACTTCTCCTTCTTGACATACAACTCATTTTCCCGCAAGACCTTGAACACCTCCCGCAAGTGTTCGACATGCTCCACTAATGTCTTGCTGTAGATGACGATGTCATCGAGGTAGACTACAACAAACTTGTCCAGGAACGGTTGTAGCACCTTGTTCATCAGGGTACAAAAAGTAGCTAGAGCATTCGTGAGGCCGAAATGCATCACAAGATACTCAAAAGAACCATACCTCGTCACGCAAGCTGTCTTCGGCTCATCACCCTCGGCTATTCTGACTTGGTAGTAGCCCGATCGCAAGTCCAACTTGGTGAACCACCTTGCACCACCAAGCTGGTCGAACAAGTCCGCAATGAGAGGAATCAGATATTTGTTCTTCACTGTGAGCTTATTCAAAGCCCTATAGTCGATGCACATCCGTAAGGGCCCATCGTGCTTCTTCTGGAACAACACCGGCGCACCATAGGGTGCCTTTGATGGGCGGATGTACCCGACATCTAGGAGATCGTTCAACTGTCTGCGCATCTCCTCTAACTCAGGCGGGGCTAGCCGGTAAGGGGCTCGAACGGGAGGCTCCGCACCTGGCACAAGCTCAATCTTGTGATCAACATCCCTCTTCGGAGGCAACTTCTTTGGCAACTCAGTAGGCATCATATCTTCAAATTCCACCAAGACTTGCCCTACCTCATCGGGGACCCCCTCAGTTGCGACAGGCTCATCGCACACCAAGGTTGCTAGGAAGGTTGGCTCCTCCTTGCGCGCCGCCTTTGAAAATTGAATTGCGGATAGAACTTTTGCACCTACTCCTGACCCTCGGCTCACTGGAACAATGCATTGATGCTTCGGATCTAGAATACACAGACAATTCGCAAAAGGAATAGGGAAAGCGTTGATCCGGTCTAAAAAACTTAACCCAAGCACAAAATCAAAGTCATCGAGTGGGATTACCTTGACGGCTTCCTTACCGGTCCAACCTCTAATGTCAAGTTGAACTCCCTTTGCGACTCCCGCAATCGGTACTTCCTTGGTATTCACTATTTTGATGGATCCACTGGACTTCTCGATAGTAACGCCAAGTTTCTCGGCAGTTTGCTCGGACATGAACAGTTCAGAGGCACCGGTGTCAACTAGTGCACTCAACTTCTGGCCAGCAATAGTGATGTCGACGAACATCAACCCCTTTCTTCTTTCGACCCTTTTTGACCTCTATTGTACTAATGATGGAGCCAAGCTTTAGAGCCTCGCTAGTCGCGCCATCAGTTGTCTCCTTGACGGCAGTAATTCTGTTCTTTTGGGGGCAATCCCTGGCAATATGCCCTTCTTTTTGGCAATGGTAGCACTTGCCATGCTGCTTGTCCCTTGAATCAGCATGTTTCCCATTCGAAGGCTTATTCCCGCCACTCGAATCTTTGTCGGATCGATTTGACTTCTCCTTGTCTCCACCATGACCTCTGTGCTTCGGTTTTGGTTTGGAGGAGTCAGGTTTCCTACGCCCAATCTCAATGATGGACTCGTCAGTAGTCAAGGCAGTAGAGAGTTTGGTCACTCCCCGTCGCTGCAACTCCATCTTCGCCCATGGTTGCAACCCATCCATGAATGTGAAAAACCCATCCTCTTCATTCAAGCTCGGGACCTACAAACTCAACTCCACGAACTTTCGGACATGGTCCCTCAAACTCTTGGCATCTTCTTGCCTAAGTCGCCTCAGCTTTGACCGTGCCTCATCTTCAGCATACAAAGGATAGAACTGTTCCTTGAACTCATCTTGGAACTCCTTCCAAGTCTCAATGGCAGTGTTTCCACGCTTCACATCTTCGCACCTACGTCACCACCACGTTTGTGCAAGATCAATTAAGTAAATACTTGCAAAGCTTACCTTCTTAGCATCTTCCTCGATGCCCATGGCTTTGAAGTATTGCTCCATTCCCCAAAGGAAATTCTCCACTTCCTGGGCGGACATCATCCCCTTGAACTTTTCTGGTTTGGGGATATCTCCCGAGGTTCTAGGCACTGCAACAGTCGCGCTGTTCACAATCACTTTCAACACAAACAACTTTGTCTTGAGCAGCTCCACTTCCTTCTTCAGTTCATCTTTCTCAGAGTTGGAACTTTTTGCCTTGAGCTCCTAAACCCCATCCCTTAGGGCAACCACCATGGCCTCTAAGGCATCGCCACGCGTAGACATCTTCACATCCATCCCATTAAGAGCCTCCTGAACATCATCCTGAATTCTCTCCAAGGACTCGAGCCTCTCAAATCCAACGAACTCATCTTCTCAACATCCATTGACTCCAAAGGTTCCAACATCGCCTTGGCCTCCGCCATGGACTCCTCGAGCCAGAAACCCTTCCCCGGATCGATGTGATCACGTCCTTCGATGAACCCCTCTTAGATTTATCAATTGTGGCCTCTGCACCCTTCTTCACTACAGTGTTCTCTCCATCACGTGCCATCTCGAATCAGTAACTTCTCAGCAAAAAACTTCGCTCTGATACCACTTGTCATGGGGCTAGTCTTCAGCTAGACAACCGTGCGGCCTTAGTTGCTTTCTCGGCTGAAAATCAAGCTAAGTCACATGGAAAACTCCTAAGTAAAAATACTTAGAAACCGCTTGGAACAAAAAAAAAAGCTATGGCAAAAGAACAAGAGAAAGTGAGTGAATACTGAGTTGTATTACTGGGGTAAAGCTTACAAATCAAAGCAAGTGATGAATGAATGAATGAAATGACACAGGTTGAGCCTCCTTTTAAAGTGAGAGCTCAGTACAATCAACGGTCAAGATTACAATGGATCAACAGTCCAGATTTGAATAGTGCAAAAAAATAGTGTAGTTTGGTTTGAATAGTGCAAAAAAATAGTGTAGTTTGGTTTGAACAATGCAGAAAAATACAGTGCAGAACTGTTCGAATAAACTGTTCAAACAGCAAAAAAAACAATTTGCTTCGTGTCGCAGAAAAAAAAAGTTCAAAAGAAAATAGAGAAAATAAGCTTTGATTGTTTGATTTCTTGCTTTCTTTCATTTTTACTTCCCTTTTAATAAATCTTTGGAATAATTTTCTCTTTGTCTTGAATTTTTAACCCGATCTATGGCCTTTATCCTACCTGAACCTTAGCCCCATTACAACCCTTTAAAGACCTCTTAATTATTGCATCATGTTCATACTTAGTAGTGAAGATTAGATTTAGTTACAAGCTTATGGTAATACTTTGATTAGCTGTGGCTTGAGTGATCATTTACCCAAAAACACTTCGAGCGAAATGAGTGAATCCTTGTGAGGGTACTAGGTTTTGTTTCATTGATATTGACAGGTTATTAGAATGTCTAAATTTTGCTAAAAATTGTTCCTAGCCTTGCCTACTTTTGATTGCTCCTTAATTTCGATATTTGTCTCGATCTTAGATCATACTGATACCTTAGAGACATCGTGAAATAAAGGGTGAGGACTTGAGCTTTGATGTGTTAGTTGAGAGATACTTGAGGACAAGCATCGAATAAGTGAGGGGGAACTTGATAAGTAGCTAAAATGGTCACTGCTTCATCTTTAATTATGCCTCTAATGATTTGAATATGATGTTCGGGCGGTTTCAAAGAATTCCGGCGAAATAATTGTTGATATAGTCGTTACCAAATGTTTATTTTATTTTATTTTATTTTATTTTAGATTTGTTTTATTTGAGTTTTCAAGTACCCAACTATTTTGAGTTGAACGTACAACAATTCTTGAACAGACAGTGCACGCATGGATCAGTATTCGGCATGGGAGAAAACATTTTAGGGTGCATGTTAGCAAAACCCACATATACACGGCACGTTAGCCGAACCTAAGCCTCTACCGTCATCTTAATTTCATTTTAAATCTCATCTTTTGCCTTTGCAAAATTTTAAACCAACCCGTGGACCCCACCCCATTTTTCCTTACCCACCATCCTTATTATAAATTCATCTTTTTCCTTTTAAATTTTAAAACCATGGACCTCACCTATGATAAGCTTTCATCCTTTTTATTATTTCTATTTTTATTATTTTTATTCCCAGCATGATTCTGATACTAAAACCCTTTTGCTTTGTTTTTACCTTTCTCCATCAAGCCGCTACTCCCACCCTCAATCTCGTCTCCTTCGACCTTTAACCTTGACATGATGCGGCTCCGGGTGTGTCAGGGCCTGATATTACTGGCAAAAGAACAAGAAAGTGAGTGAATGCTAAATGTATTACTCTGGGTAAAAACATAAAGGCCAAGCAAGTGATGAATGAATGAATCAAATGACTGGTTTGAGCTATCCTTTTTATAGTGAGGCTCGATTTTTGATGAAAGCATGATCAAGATTACAATGGATCAGCGGTCAGGATGAGGCTTTCTATCGCCGGCATTTTAATTTTAAATAAAATGAAAGTAGAAATTATCTTACAAATAATCACAAATGATAAGTGGGATGCCTTGTCGGTTCACCATGGTAGATCTCGTGAGCTTGGTCAGTGACATTCTCCGCGCTAGTTATGGCATACTGGTAATAGCGGCTTCAAAATAGTCTTTGGTCGATCTTTCACGGAATTACCGTAAAGCCGTATTCGGTTCCATTTCATCTGCGCTGAAGACCACTTCCATTGAACAGGTACTCATCTGCAGCAGTCGATTCCAGCAATGAGCGAGTACGAATGGTTAGCCACCTGCTTTCGTATGGACGCACACTCGGTGGCTCGATTGTGATTTGCCGTCTGGATAATCCTCATCCGTGGTGATATCGCCCCGACAAGCTTCGCATGAAACAGATGAGCTCCGAATGGTTGGCGGCAACTCTGGTTGATAGGCCCGTGGTTTGCCCCTGCGACTTCCGCGACTTTGAGCGACCCACCGTATCGTCAGCGCAACCCTTGTGATTTGGGTTGTGCAAGATCGTCCGGTTGGCAAGGAATAGATCACCAACCTCAAAGTACATCCGCGGCAGCTTTTCGATACGCCCGTTTCAAAGTCAGTTTTCCGCCTTGTTGCAAGCATGCCGCGGTAAGTCATAAAGCTACGTGATGCGCCGCCCCAGCGGAAGTGATGAGGCTATTCGGACTAAACCCGTTGCGATCATAACCCAGCGTTTGGTATGGCGAGTACTTGCAGGTTACAATCTGGCGGCGGACTGGTTTGTCGCTTTCGCTCCGCTGCAAGTTGTAGAAGGCCGGGCCACATCCCGCACGACTTTGGCGATCGGCGATTATGCTCCACATAGTGCCTGGTAGATCTCAGCGAAGTGCATTCTTCTACCGGTTTGCCGTCGGTCTGCGGTGGACACTGGAAGTCGAAGTTCAAGTTTAGGCAACAACGAACAACTCATCCCGAAATCTTACTCCGTGAACCTAAATATCGAGTCTTGATAATTGATTGTGGAACACCACGATGCCATTCGGCGTTAGCGAGAAAAAGCCTGGTGCCTCGCCGGTGGACAGTAGCAGGTGTTGGGATAAATGTCGATACTTGGAACTTATCATTGTTCTTTTCGAAATTTTTAGCAACTATTCTTAACATATTTTTACGTTCCATTTCGAGACACTTGCTTCAAATATCAGACGAGTGTTTCACACTTATAATACTTGTTTTCTTCCTTAACACAATGAGTCTATTTCTTTTGACAAGCTTGTAATTCACTTGACTGGTTAAATCAGATAGAAAGCTTATACCGTAACGAACAAACAATTGTTGTTCGATTTATGTGCCAGGCTCTTGGAAGTTGGGTTACAAACATTTTCATATCGTATCAATACATTTCGACTCTAGATATTTCATAGAGCAAAGAAGAAAGGCAGCGACAAAATGTCATACTAAATGTTTTGGCAAACATTCTTTGTTCCGTCATGAAATCCTACAGAAGCAGTTCTTTAGATTTGTGCTTCCTGTAGATTCTCTAGAATGTTATACTTTATGATGATTAAATTACGGTGAATGAACGGTTCAAAACTTTTAAATCTCTTTACATCGTGGTGTGAAAGGCAGTAAAGTCTTCTTCTTTAGTGCAAAGTTCTATACCATAATCAAATATTTTATGTAAGTCTTTCTATTTAAATCAGTTTCGTCTAAACATGAGTGTAAAGAATGCAGGCTGGTCAGATATCGCGATAACAAAAGCTAAATTGCTGTAGAGAACAAAATAAATAAATAATTCATATCCATAAATAAATACAAATTAAATACGGCTAGCCTCTCAAGAACAAGCACAACATTAATATCGGCGCCTGGACAAGAATATTGACCGTGAAAAATAAGATTTTTGTTAAAATCAAACATTGACACAACCATGTCAAACAATAGACACCTTGACTAATCGCATGTTCAAAATACCTTTATACCGTCACAATATTTATCAATACAAGGCCTATACCGCCAAATATTCTCTTCGGGTCACCAATAAACGCATGAATACAAAAACATAATTATCTTTAATATTTTTAAATAAATTAATCTACAAAAATGTGGTTTGGTGATGACATGTTTCAATAACCATTAAAATATTGTGAAGCCTAAAGTTATAAATTTAGATTGGCCTCCCAGATTTCTTGGTAAGCTCCGAACGCCTACTTGTCTATTCGGATCGCCACCTCACTCCAACTGTGTGGCCAGGAAGGAACTTTCGCTGCCCGGCAAATGAGCAGCACATAAACTGGCGGCGTACATTTCGTTTTCCGCGAAGACCTTGAGCGCCTCCCTTGGTGTTCGACATGCTCACTTAATAACTGCGTGATAGCGATGTCATCGAGGTGAGTACAACAAGCAATAAAGGCGGTTGTAGCACCTTGTTCCATCGAGGGTACAAGTAGCTAAACGTCGTGAGAAGCGAAATCGCATCTAAAAGATACTCAAAAACGTACCTGCGTCGCATAAAGTACATCTGCTGACTCATCACCACCGACTGTCCCGACTTGGTAGTAACCCGATGCGCAAAGATCCAACGGTGAACCACCTTACCACAAAGCGGTCGAATTTCATCGCAATGAGAGAATCGGATATTGTTAACCGCGTGAGCTGATAAAAAGCCGAACATGTATTTGGCCAAGAATGCAGTTGCAGATTTATAATCATAACTAATGCATTCAATCTCACTTTATAATTATCAAAATTGAATTTTGGATAATCAATACTTAGTTGTACCAAACTAAGTTCAAATAATATAACATTAAAGTGGCCCCTTGAGCCTGCTGGTCCAATAGTTTCCACGATATAATTATTAATTATTAACACAACAAAATCGGTCTTCGTTACAATGTTGCATCCCGATTAAAATCTTCGACCATATTTAATTTCGTAACGAATCTTATCACAATCGGTAATATACACGTTAATGAACAATAATCAAAACTAAAATTTCGATGAAAAATATATTTAATACGTATACATATAGCCATTGATCAAAATCAGCTGAACTTTTGCACCTACTCCATACCCTGCAATATACATAAATTATACGTGTTCGGAGAAAAATAAAATTTGCAATCGCAAAGGAAAGGGCGTTAGTCAATTTAGAAACTTAATTCAAGCACAAAATCAAAGTCATTAATGGCAATTGCCAAATTCATAAAAAAAAATCAGGTCGACCTGTGTCAGAAGTTGAACTTTCCGCTTTGCGACTCCGCGATGGTACTTCCTTAGTATTCACTATTTTGATGGATCGGCTGGACTTCTCGTAATGCGTAAGTTTCTCGGCGGTTTGCTCCGGGCGTGAGCGGTTCGGAAACGCCGGTGTCGCTAGTGCACTCAACTTGGCCAGCGATAGTGTGTCGTGAAACATCAACCCTTTCTTCTTTGACCGCTGCACGACCTGTTGTACTAATAGTGGAGCCAAGCTTTGAAACCTCGCTGATCGGCGCCATCGGTTGTCTCGCTGTGACGGTAATTGATACATTCTTTTGGGGCAGTCCACGGCAATATGCCACTGCTTTTTGGCAATGGTAGCACTTGCCATCTTTGCTGTCACTGAATCAACATGTTTCCCGTTGAAGGCTTATTCAGCCACCGAATCTTTGCAGGATCGACTTTTATTTCGGGACAGCTTTAATACCATGAAGAGCCATGGTCACTGTGTGGTTTTGGTTTGGAATAGTAATAGTAACAATATTACGATTTTACCCAGCACTTCACGGTGACGCGGAATCGCGATTAGTATTTCGGTTTGTTAGAGACGATCGGAGAATCAACATTTGATTGTTGCACCGTTGGGCACGCTGCATACGTGCCTTTTCGACCATAAACGCACATTGGCATACCTGCTTGGCGCTTACCCTTTCAAATCTTCGACAGGCAAAATTACCGTTGACGAAGAATTGCGGATCCAAGAGTCGAGGCTCTTCGACGCGTCACAAGCTTAAGCGGACGCATTACTTCTGTATCAATTTCTGCATTCGAGCGCCTTCTGAGTGGCGCTCAATTACGACGGGAGTGTGTTTATACGCAATTTGGATACCTGCGCGGTTAACAAATAATGAATTCAATTACTTGCACATATTTAATCATGGGATGATGTAATGAGCGTTATGTTAAACCAAGTTTTTTGAATGATAATTATCATAATTAGGTATTCTTCTCAGCGGGTTGTATTACTCTGGGTAAAAAAGCTTACAAATCAAGCAAGTGATGAATGAAAATGAATGAAATGACTTTGGTTGAGCATCCTTTTATAGTGAGAGCTCAATACAATCAACGGTCAAGATTACAATGGATCAACGGTCCAGATGAGAGCCTATCCTATCCTCAACATTTGAATTTTAAATAAGAGATAAAATGTGAATTATCTTTACAAATAATCACAAAAATGATAAGTGAGATGCCTTATCGGATTTCACCATGGTAAATACTCTGCTTGCTCATTTTACCATGGTAAATGGCCAGCTTTCTTGGGTCATTTGGCAAGCCCAAAATGCTGTAGAGATAGGCTTGGGCTGCCATGGTTGCACTTGTCTCGGTCGCGGGCTTGAGGTCCGTGACATTCTCCCCCACTAGTTCTAGCGACGCCCTCGTCGCGCGGCTAGAATGGTACTGGTCGATCTACTCCTGGAATTGCCATAAGGCAGCGGCTGGTTCCCAACTCATCTCACACTCGGGAAGACCCTTCCATTGAACAAGGTACTCATGCCTTGGTCGATTTCCCACTTGACGAACGGCTCTCTCTGAATGGATTGCTTCTACCTCTTTCTCGTATGAGACCTTTACTCCGACTGGCGCTCGGTGTGATTTGCCCCGATCTGGATAATCCTCATCGTGGTGATATGCCTTCAACAAACTCACATGAAACACCGATGAGCTCGAATAGTTGGCGGCAACTCTAGTTGATAGGCCATGGTGCCTACCCGCTTCACAACTTTGAACGGCCCCTCATATCGTCGCACAAGCCCCTTGTGATTTGGGTTGTGCAAGATCGAAGTCAGTTTGGCAAGGAATAGATCACCAACCTCAAAGTACACATCACGGCGCTTTGATCTGCCCCCGTTTCTTGGTCCGTTTTCCCGCCTTGTGCAAGCATGCACGGGCTAAGTCATAAAGCTCATGCCACCCCTTGGCAAAATGATAGGCTGCTGGACTCGGCCCCGGTACCCGGTCACAACCAGCGTTTGGTGTAGCGGCTCTTGCCCGGTTACAATCTCGGCGGACTCTAGTTTGTCGCCTCGCGCTCATTGCAAGTTGTAAGAGAATCGGGCCACATCTAACAGCTTTGGCCAGTCACGCTGATTAGCACTCACATAGTGCCTCAAGTAGATCTCAACGAGTGCATTCACTCTCGCGGTTTGCCCATCGGTCTGCGGGTGGACACTCGTCGAGAAGTTCAAGTTTGAGCCCAACAACTTGAACAACTCTGTCCAGAACCTCCCCGTGAACCTCATATCCCGATCACTGATAATTGATTGTGGAACACCCCAGTACTTCATCACGTGCTTGAGAAAAAGCCTAGCTGCCTCCTCAGCTGGACACACCTTGGGTGTTGGGATAAATGTCGCATACTTGGAAAACTTGTCTACAACCACCATAATACTAGACTTTCCGTCAACAACTGGCAAACCGACTATAAAATCCATGGAAACACTTACCCATGGTTTCTCCGGAATTGGCAAAGGCTGCAACAACCCCATTGGACTCTTACGCCGATCTTGTCTTGATGGCACACAAGGCAAGTCTTCACATAGGCTTCAACATCACTGCCTATGTGCGGCCAATAATAGTGCTCCGCCATCAAGGCCAATGTCCGATGCATCCCCGGATGTCCCGCCCACTTTGAATCATGGCATTCCTTCATGAGCTCCTTTCGAATTCCATCAAACTGAGGCACAAAGAGGTGACGTCCACGAACAAACAACAAGCATCCCTCTAGCCAAAACCTCCGGGTTTTTCCCTCCTTGGCAAGTTCGATCAATGACTTGGCCGACGGATCATGTGTCAATCCTTCCTTGATGCGCTCCAGCATCGGTCCCTCTGGCAAACTCGTAAACTCTATGGTATACCTTCGGCTTAGGGCATCAGCCACGGAATTCACCTTCCCTGGTTTGTGCTCCAAAGTAACGTCGAACTCGGCAAGAAACTCCTGCCAACGAGCTTGCTTCGGGGACAACTTCTTCTGAGTCAAGAAGTAACTATTGGCGACATTGTCGGTGTACACCACGAACTTAGACCCAAGCACATAGTGTCTCCATGTGCGTAGACAATGCACCACCGCCGTCATCTCCTTCTCATGGACTGTGTATCTCCGCTCGGTCTCATTGAGCTTCCGACTTTCATATGCAACCGGATGTCCCTCTTACATTAGGACCCCACCAATGGTAATGTCGGATGCATCAGTGTGAACTTCGAAAGGTTTGGTGTAATCTGGCAACACCAAGACAGACTCACTCACCATGGCAAGCTTGATCTCGTCAAAGGCTTTCTGGCACTCCGATCCCCAATCCCACGCCTTGTCCTTCTTCAGCAAATCGGTCAACGGTGCGGCAATTTTGAAGTAGCTTTTGACAAACCTCCGATAGTAATTCGCCAACCCGGGAAAGATCTCAGCCCGGTTACCTTAGTTGGCGCCTCCCATTCTTCAATGGCTCGAACCTTCTCCTTGTCTATTCGGATCATACCTCCTCCAACAATGTGGCCAAGAAAGGAACCTCTTGCCGGGCAAATGAGCACTTCTCCTTCTTGACATACAACTCATTTTCCCCGCAAGACCTTGAACACCTCCGCAAGTGTTCGACATGCTCCACTAATGTCTTGCTGTAGATGACGATGTCATCGAGGTAGACTACAACAAACTTGTCCAGAACGGTTGTAGCACCTTGTTCATCGGGGTACAAAAAGTAGCTAGAGCATTCGTGAGGCGAAATGCATCACAAGATACTCAAAGAACCATACCTCGTCACGCAAGTCTGTCTTGGCTCATCACCTCGGCTATTCTCGACTTGGTAGTAGCCCGATCGCAAGTCCAACTTGGTGAACCACCTTGCACCACCAAGCTGGTCGAACAAGTCCGCAATGAGAGGAATCAGATATTTGTTCTTCACTGTGAGCTTATTCAAAGCCCTATAGTCGATGCACATCCGTAAGGGCCCATCGTGCTTCTTCTGGAACAACACCGGCGCACCATAGGGTGCCTTTGATGGGCGGATGTACCCGACATCTAGGAGATCGTTCAACTGTCTGCGCATCTCCTCTAACTCAGGCGGGGCTAGCCGGTAAGGGGCTCGAGCGGGAGGCTCCTCACCTGGCACAAGCTCAATCTTGTGATCAACATCCCTCTTCAGAGGCAACTTCTTTGGCAACTCAGTAGGCATCATATCTTCAAATTCCACCAAGACTTGCCCTACCTCATCGGGGACCCCCTCAGTTGCGACAGGCTCATCGCACACCAAGGTTGCTAGGAAGGTTGGCTCCTCCTTGCGCGCCGCCTTTGAAAATTGAATTGCGGATAGAACTTTTGCACCTACTCCTGACCCTCGGCTCACTGGAACAATGCATTGATGCTTCGGATCTAGAATACACAGACAATTCGCAAAAGGAATAGGGAAAGCGTTGATCCGGTCTAAAAAACTTAACCCAAGCACAAAATCAAAGTCATCGAGTGGGATTACCTTGACGGCTTCCTTACCGGTCCAACCTCTAATGTCAAGTTGAACTCCCTTTGCGACTCCATAATCGGTACTTCCTTGGTATTCACTATTTTGATGGATCCACTGGACTTCTCGATAGTAACGCCAAGTTTCTCGGCAGTTTGCTCGGACATGAACAGTTCAGAGGCACCGGTGTCAACTAGTGCACTCAACTTCTGGCCAGCAATAGTGATGTCGACGAACATCAACCCCTTTCTTCTTTCGACCCTTTTTGACCTCTATTGTACTAATGATGGAGCCAAGCTTTAGAGCCTCGCTAGTCGCGCCATCAGTTGTCTCCTTGACGGCAGTAATTCTGTTCTTTTGGGGGCAATCCCTGGCAATATGCCCTTCTTTTTGGCAATGGTAGCACTTGCCATGCTGCTTGTCCCTTGAATCAGCATGTTTCCCATTCGAAGGCTTATTCCCGCCACTCGAATCTTTGTCGGATCGACTTGACTTCTCCTTGTCTCCACCATGACCTTTGTGCTTCGATTTTGGTTTGGAGGAGTCAGGTTTCCTACGCCCAATCTCAATGATGGACTCGTCGAGTCAAGGCAAGAGCGGAGAGTTTGGTCACTCCCCGTCGCTGCAACTCCATCTTCGCCCATGGTTGCAACCCATCCATGAATGTGAAAAACCCATCCTCTTCATTCAAGCTCGGGACCTACAAACTCAACTCCACGAACTTTCGGACATGGCCCCTCAAACTCTTGGCATCTTCTTGCCTAAGTCGCCTCAGCTTTGACCGTGCCTCATCTTCAACATACAAAGGATAGAACTGTTCCTTGAACTCATCTTGAAACTCCTTCCAAGTCTCAATGGCAGTGTTTCCACGCTTCACATCTTCGCACCTACGTCACCACCACGTTTGTGCAAGATCAATTAAGTAAATACTTGCAAAGCTTACCTTCTTAGCATCTTCCTCGATGCCCATGGCTTTGAAGTATTGCTCCATTCCCCAAAGGAAATTCTCCACTTCCTGGGCGGACATCATCCCCTTGAACTTTTCTGGTTTGGGGATATCTCCCGAGGTTCTAGGCACTGCAACAGTCGCGCTGTTCACAATCACTTTCAACACAAACAACTTTGTCTTGAGCAGCTCCACTTCCTTCTTCAGTTCATCTTTCTCAGAGTTGGAACTTTTTGCCTTGAGCTCCTAAACCCCATCCCTTAGGGCAACCACCATGGCCTCTAAGGCATCGCCACGCGTAGACATCTTCACATCCATCCCATTAAGAGCCTCCTGAACATCATCCTGAATTCTCTCCAAGGACTCGAGCCTCTCGAAATCCAACGAACTCATCTTCTCAACATCCATTGACTCCAAAGGTTCCAACATCGCCTTGGCCTCCGCCATGGACTCCTCGAGCTTCGTAACCCTTCCCTGGATCGATGTGATCACGTCCTTCGATGAACCCCTCTTAGATTTATCAATTGTGGCCTCTGCACCCTTCTTCACTACAGTGTTCTCTCCATCACGTGCCATCTCGAATCAGTAACTTCTCAGCAAAACTTCGCTCTGATACCACTTGTCATGGGGCTAGTCTTCAGCTAGACAACCGTGCGGCCTTAGTTGCTTTCTCGGCTGAAAACTGGGCTAAGTCACATGGAAAACTCCTAAGTAAAAATACTTAGAAACCGCTGCGGAACAAAAGAAAAGCTATGGCAAAAGAACAAGAGAAAGTGAGTGAATACTGAGTTGTATTACTCTGGGTAAAAGCTTACAAACTGAAGCAAGTGATGAATGAATGAATGAAATGACCTGGGTTGAGCCTCCTTTTAAAGTGAGAGCTCAGTACAATCAACGGTCAAGATTACAATGGATCAACAGTCCAGATGAGAGCCTATCCTATCCTCAACATTTGAATTTTAAATAAGAGATAAAGTGAGAATTATCTTTACAAATAATCACAAAAATGATAAGTGAGATGCCTTATCGGATTTCACCATGGTAAATACTCTGCTTGCTCATTTTACCATGGTAAATGGCCAGCTTTCTTGGGTCATTTGGCAATCCCAAAATGCTGTAGAGATAGGCTTGGGCTGTCATGGTTGCACTTGTCTCGGTCGCGGGCTTGCGGTCCTTGACACAGGGAACAAGCTCATCGACTTCTTCAAGAGCCAATTGTGGTCGTGGCCGTAATTAGCTCAGGGAGTATTCTATTCCCTCTCTTTTGCTTTATTTTCCATAATGCGACATTATGATTAAGTGTGGGGTAGGATTTACATCAAATTCTTTTTCTGTTTATTCGATTGATTTCCATTGAGTTCTCTTGATTGTACTTCGTTGGAGTTTCTTGTTGCTTGTCTTTTATATTATCTTGTCTCACTGATAACCCTATGATTTGAGATCTTGCTTGTATTTGAGCTTAGGATGCATGATAGATAATTGTTTGACCAGTAATTTCAAATACATTCTTTTATGACATTCCTTGATTTGTTAGTTGATATGTTGCTTACCTTGGTACACATAACACCTCATGTGAGTTTTGAGCCTAATGAGCATATATTTTCATTCTTTCTCTTTGTTAATTTTGAGTGTGCCGACTAATTCTTTGCATTCTAGAACTTGTAGCATAATGCTTGTCGAGACTACACGATTGAATGTGATGCTTTAGTGTGATAGAGGCATTATGATTTAACCTCTTTCTCTTCCCAAAAAATGGTCTACCCTTTGTTTATTTACCTTTTAGATAACCAATTTTGAGTCTTATCCTTTTCTTTGATTTACCACATTTTTAACCCGAACTAATTTTTTCCCTTTTTTGTCATCCTTTTTCAAGACAAAGTTAAGGTTATTCCGAAGCGGAATAAATGAGAGATTCAAAAAAATAGTGTAGTTTGGTTCGAACAGTGCAGAAAAATACAGTGCAAAACAGTTTGAATAAACTGTTCGAACAGTAAAAAAACATAAATAGTTTGCTTCGTTTAGCAAAAAAAACAAAAAAGAAAAAGTTCGAAAGAAAAAAAGAGAAAGAAAAAGTAAATAAGCTTTGATTGTTTGGTTTCTTGCTTTCCTTTCTTTCATTTTTACTTCTATTTGAATAAATCTTTGAAATAATTTTCTCTTTGTCTTGAATTTTTAAACCCGATCTTTGACCTTTATCCTACCCGAACCTTAGCCCCATTACAACCCTTTAAAGACCTCTTGATTATTGCATCATGTTCATACTTAGTAATGGATATTAGATTTAGTTACAAGCTTATGGCAACGCTTTGATTAGCTGTGGCTTGAGTGATCATTTACCCAAAACACTTTGAGCGAAAGGAGTGAATCCTTGTGAGGGTAATAGGTTTTGTTTCATTGATATTGACACGTTATTGGAATGTCTAATTTTGCTAAAAATTGTTCCTAGTCTTGCTTGTTTTTGATTGCCCCTTAATTTCGATATTTGTCTCAAACTTGGATCATACCGATATCTTAGAGACATCGTGAGATAAAGGGTGAGGACTTGAGCTTTGATGTGTTTGTTGAGAGATACTTGAGGGCAAGCATCGAATAAGTGATGGGGATTTGATAAGTAGCTAAAATGGTCACTGTTTCATCTTTAATTATGTCTCTAATGGTTAGAATATGATGCTGATTTGGACTATATTATGTGTTTTTCGTGTAGATCTTTAATTCTGAAAAACACACTGAAAAGAGGCAAAATTCTGCAAATTTTATCTAGAGTCAATGCTGGTTATGGGTCTTGGGTTAACCTGAGTTTGGGTTTTTTTATTTTATTTTGGGCCTTGTGGGATCTAGGCTTGGTCCGGGTGAATTTAGACGTTGACGACGTGTATGAAAAGACAAAAGTATCCTAATACTTGACTCGAGTAACTTATATGTTTATTATTTTATTTAGCGTAGGAAATTCCCAATTCGAACTTAACAAAAACTAATTGAAAATGAGAAACTCATTTTCTTTATCGATAAACTATTATTAATGAAATCTAATGAAGTGAACTAGTACAATTTTTCCCGTAAAGCAATAATTTATTATCAATAATAAAAAGGTCCACCTGACTACGGTGGATAGCAAGGTCTCAATACTGAAAACCAAATCCGACAACACTGAGAACAAAATCCTAATGAATCACGAACAAACAAACAAATCTCGAATAAGAAATCATCACCCAACCACAAACCAAGAGAAAAAGGGAAATCAAACTCGAGATACAATTAAAAACAACACTCGGATGTGTTACTTGTATCCTCATTCTTATGTATCAAACTCATCTTGAGTGCGAATGGCGTTTTTCCATTCGAGAATGTAATGCACAAAGACTGTTGATTGTCCGGTGCCGCGACAAGTTAGCGAATGGTTTGGTCGTCATTTGTCATTGAAGTTTGCTCGTTGTTTGTGTAGTCAAAATTTGTTTCAGCTTCAGAAGATAATTCTAGATCACGTTCAGTTGTTGTTGTCGTAGTCTTTGCTTCTTTTCCCAAAGTGTTTGTGCGTGTAATCTTCGGGCTAATGCTTCAATCTCCAGGTTAAAATCTGCTAATTCATCTAGATTCTTTCTAGTCATAAATCAAAACAAACAATATTAGTAACTTTGCTGAAGTCCACGACAATGGCGCCAATTTGACAGGCATTGTATTTTTTCAAATAATTTAAGCCTTAATCTCAAATTAAATAAATAAAGGCATAGTATAGAGAAGAAGGTGTCGGTCCACAGAGACTAAGGAGTTTCTGATATACGGTTGTTCTGAATCTAACTGTTGCAAGGTAATTTAGTGAATGAGGGTTTTGATCGAGAAAACTAGAAAATAAGTGTAAAATGACTGCGAGAATAAATGAAGTAAAAATAAATTGATTAAATTAATTAGCCTCAAGCTTTTGCTCCGCTTCAATTCAAAATGATCATTGAAAAAGAATTTTCACTCCGGATTCGTGCCAGTTACAGTCTACAAGGCCCAACCCTTGTAACTTGTTTTTCTCTCCGATAAATCGATAATCTAAAATCAATTTTTAGATTCCAATTTTCTGGTTAGACTAACCACGACCATCGCCGTTAGAATAAAACAGTTTTTAGAATTTGGAAAAACTCGACTCGAACTATGTTGTCTCGATGAGAATCGAGTCCGATCTCAATTTCCCTTAGCGAATCTGTCGCTAAGTGTGTTCATAGGAAGTTGAAACCACGACTATCGTTGATCCTTCCTCCCAACTGTAAATCTCAACAACAATCAAGTCAACGTTAGCTTTTTGAAGTGAAAGCGAAAAGATTTTAATAGAAAGGTCGATTGCCGATCTAGGTTTTCAGAAAATTGAGAATGTAAAACGAAGTTGGTAAGTGCTTTTAATTCTCACAAGGTGAATTGAAGTTTTGCTTTTAGCCTTTGGCTAATCGAAAAATTTAGCTAAGCATGATTATGGAAGAAATCATACTTAGCATTTAATAGAAAATAAATAATACTAAAAGAACAAAAATAAAAAGAGAAGAGAATTTTATAAAACTTCCAAAGTAAAAACAAACTAAGAATTGATGGATGATTTTTCTAGCTTACCCCTAAGGGGATATTTATAGCATTCTAAAAATAACCCTAAAGATGATAAAGGATAAATCCTAAAAATGTTTAAATTAAAAACAAAAGATAATCCAAAGTTTAAATTTTAAATCTGTGTGATAAGCTATAAAATTGCGGCTGATAAGCTATCACCACGGCTGACGTCATCTTCTAGAAGTGCCGACGTGGCGTCCAATCAGCCTTTCATGCCCACTAGCCTATCCTTGACTCCAGATAGAATTTGCAAAATTTTGCCTCTTTTCAGTGTTTTTTCCAGAATTAAAGATCTGCACGAAAAACTAATATAGTCCAAATCAACATCATATTCTAACCATTAGAGGCATAATTAAAGATGAAACAATGACCATTTTAGCTACTTATCACCGATCAACCTAAAACTCCCTTCTCCAACTCCAAAAAATCTAGTAGGTACTAAATTAGAATACAAAATTCTTCCAATTTAATTAATATGATAGATAAGAGTTATCCAAAAGTAGTTTACAACATAAACGTGAGAAAATGTGATTCTAAATTTTAAAATCCAACATAAACGTGAGCACTAATGATATGACTTTATGTTGATAATAACCAAGTGAAACGGCAACCTTTTGTAATGTTCAGTTAAAGTATTTGATGTTAGAAAGTCAAACTCGAATTTGCACGGATGCCATTGGATGCAACCTAGTTGGCAACAAGTTGAAAATTGGGCAAAGAAACTAAGTTGGCATAATGCATTATTGGTATCATAATAATAAATGAAGATGAAGTTTGGCAAGCAATGGTAGTTGAGCAATGATAACAAGAAGCTTCCACCAAGGTTTGGTTTGTCTATAAATAGGCTTCATTTGTTGAGCAAGCATGTGCCGAGTGAGAGGAAGAAATAAGTGGTGGGAAAAACGAAACAGAAATGTAAAATGACAAGTGATCCAATAACTGATTCTTGTGTTAATTGAAGTTTTATTAGGTTCGAATATTAAACAAGTAAATTATCGAACCTAGTTTATCCTATCAAAATGTGCCTTTTCTCTTTGAAAAAAGTTTGCTCTTCGATTTGTGCTTGGACTGAAATTTATTCAGACTATCAATAAAGTTTAGACCTGACCTATTTAGTTTTTAATTTAGCTCAAACAGGCATATTTGATTCGATCGAATACTCACCCCTAGTACGAATAACTTTAAGATATTGCTAAGCTATAACTCTTGCATTGCAAATGAACATTAAACAGAGCACCCCCAGTGAGCATTCAAGTATAATTAATCAAACACTGTTCATCAAATCACCCTAAAAACTCTCATTCGCGTACGAGATATGCAGGATCAAGTTCCCCACTTGAATCACAATGCCTGATGCTCTGTTTCATGGGTTAAAAAAACTCAACTAGCGTGACAGATAAATGTTTTCAGCATAAAATACTGAATTGGTTTCATGGGTCGAACAGGCTGTATCTTGGCTAAATATGTGCCGAGCTGATAAAACAGTAATTAAGATAGGTCGAGATATATAAAGAAAAAGAAACATGATCATCACGACTCTTTGTTCTTCTTTTTCTTTCTGGTTTTCTCCTTATATATGGCTTCTTTGTTTTGTTAATTATCTTTCAACCCAATCTCTCCTCAAATTATCCATTTTTGTTGTAAAGAAGAAGAAAAAAAAATCTTATTTATTTGCTTTGTGTATCTTCCATGGAACCTACGCTTAAGCCAATGGAGCTGGTGGCAATTCCGGTGTTGTTAGCACTGTTGAGCTTGTCAAACAAGGCAAATGCAGGGCCCCAAGTGCCATGCTACTTTATTTTCGGGGACTCGTTATCAGATAATGGGAACAACCTACGTTGGCCAAAGTAAACTATCCACCTTATGGGATTGATTTTCCCCAAGGACCAACCGGAAGGTTTTGCAATGGCCGAAACATGCACGATTTTATCGGTTTGCCCTTCTCTCTTCTTCATCTCCTATATATTATTCTGTCCGGGCCGAAATAGAAACTTAAATTTTACCATTGTAGAGTTGACATTTCGTTTGTATATGTAAATGCATGTGATGATAGCTGAACTTCTGGGGTTCGAAGATTATATTCCTGCTTTCGCCAACTCAAGAGGGAAAAACATTTCCAACGGTGTGAACTATGCGTCGGGCTCTGCAGGCATTCGCGACGAAACTGGGACAAATCTGGTAAATTTGAAAAAAGTCATTCATCATTGGATATTGCCAAAACGGTATTTCAGGAAGCTACACTTTTTCAACATGCATTGTATTGCTTTTTGGACGATATTTAGCTTCCTGAAATACCGTTGGACAGATTTGCATTGTATATTCATCATTGTATTGCTTTTTGGACAATATTTAGCTTTCTGAAATACCGTTCAGAACAAAAAAGTCATTCATCATTGGATATTGCCAAAACGGTATTTCAGGAAGCTACACTTTTTCAACATGCATTGTATTGCTTTTTGGACGATATTTAGCTTCCTGAAATACCGTTGGTTCAGAACAACAAAGATGAACCGATCCCCAAAAAGTGATCCTTTAGGGTGACATTATTTAGCTTCCAGATTTGCAATGGCCGAAACATGCACGATTTTATCGGTTTTCCCTTCTCTCTTCTTCATCTCCTATATATTATTTTGTTCGGGCCGAAATAGAAACTTAAATTTTACCATTGTAGAGTTGACATTTCTTCTTTGGACGGACTGTGACAATATCCAATGATGAATATTGTCACCCTAAAGGATCACTTTCCACTTCCTTTCATTGATCAAATGTAAGTTTCTATTTCCTGTAATCCCTTCGAGGACTGTGACAGACTAGAGTGTGTGCAGGGATTACAGGAAGCTAAATAATGTCACCCTAAAGGATCACTTTCCACTTCCTTTCATTGATCAAATGTTGGACATATTAGCAGGAAATGCATTGTATTGCTTTTTGGACGGTTACTCGGGCTGTAATCAGATTGCCATCACTTTAGAAGATCAGGAGAAGACTAGTTCACTTGTCCATATGTGACATTCACTTTCAGAATGGTGCTTTTGGATTATGTAATGCCCCAACAACGTTTTAGCGTTGCATGATGTCGATTTTCTCGAATATGATCAAGAATAAATTAGAAGTCTTCATGGATGACTTTTTAGTCTTTGGAAAAACTTTCAAGGAATGCCTTTATAGTTTGAAACTTGTTCTAAGGAGATGCATGGAAACCAAACTAGTCCTAAAGTGGGAAAAAGGCCATTTTATGGTGAAGGAGGGCATAGTTCTCAAACACAAAGTGACCAAGAAAGGACTAGAAGTAGACAAAGCAAAGGGAGAGCTAATCAAACAATTGCCACCACCCATAAGTGTTAAAGGTATTAAAAGTTTCTTGGGACATGTAGGTTCTTATCATTTCTTCGACAATATTATTAGGATGAGTTATTCTTGTTCAAACACTGTGTCGACCAAATCATTCATCGTTGTGTGCTAGAGGATGAACAACATAACATTCTTTAGCTTTGCCATGCAGTACCATATAGAGGACACTTTGCTGGAATAAAGACAACGACCAAAGTGTTGCAGTTATGATTTTCTGGCTGACATTGTTCAAGGATGTCCATTATTTTTCCAAAGCATGCGATAGATGCCAGAGTACTAGAAATATTTTCAGCAAACATCAATTGCCACTTCAAAATATTATGTATGTTAAGCTATTTGATGGGTGAGGGATAGACTTTATGAGTCATTTTCCCCCATCGTTTGCCAATTTATATATACTTGTGGCAGTAGATTATGTCTCAAAGTGGGTTGAAGCTATTGCTCTCCCCACAAACGATGTCAAGGTAGTTGCCAAGTTCCTACAAAAACACATCTTTACCAAATTTGATGCCCCCAAAGCCATCATACATGATGAAGGTACCCATTTTAAATGCCATTTAATCATTAAAGCTTTGTGTAGGTGCGTCATCCAGCAATGAATTGCCACTACCTACCATCCTCAAACAAATGGCCAAGTAGAAATTTCAAATAAGGAGATAAAAACCATATTGGATGAGACTGTAAATCCAACTCAGAATGACTGGTCTTTAAGGATAGATGATTCCTTGAGGGCATACAAAACAACTTTCGAAACGCTATTAGGGATTTCCCTATACAAGCTTGTATTTGGAAAGTCATGCCATCTTTTGGTAGGATTGGGGCACCAAGCTTATTGGGCAACCAAGCAGTTGAACATGGAATGGAGGGTTGTAGGTAAGAAGTGTTTATTAGATTTGAATGAATGAATTGGAGGAGTTTAGAGCACAAGCCTATGAAAATGCCAAGCTTTATAAAGAAAGAACAAAGTGTTTTTCAATTCAAGACTTAAGTTATTTCCAGGAAAACTCAAATCCAGATGTTCAAGACCCTTTGAAGTTGTCAAGCCTTATGCTCATGGAGCAGTAGACATCAAGGACTTGAAAACAGGGACAACGTTCAAAGTAAATGGCTAGAAATTGAAGCATTATTGGGAAAGAAGTAAGAGGAATGCCAATGAGATTATTCTCTTGTCAGAGATTCGATAATTTTTTATATCTTAGTTTAATCATAGTAAATATTTAGGATAATTATTTTCTGTAATACCTGGATTTTACTTGGGTATGGGTATATATATAAATACATATTTCTCTTAGTAAATAAAAATAAATAGATTAGATATAAATAATAAATAAATCCTAAATAACAATCCAAAAGTTTTTTTACAATCCATTTACATTTCAAATACAAAATATCCGAAAGCCCAATTTTAGAGCCCAATTCCTATGTTTACAGTCCATTTATAGCTAAACAAACACAAATACATCTGATAAACCTAATTTCCTGCCCAAAAGTGCCACATATCAGTCCTGCATTGGTCCAAAAGCATTCACATGGATCTTGGTTTTCTTCTCCTTAGCTTGATACAACTAGCAAATGACGTCATGCCAGTGACATTAGTATTGCATCATCCTTCACTCACCTATAAATATGAGAGAGAAAATTTATACCAGATCATTAACTACCATAATAATTAAACACTCATTACTAAACTAATAATAATAGATATAATAAAGGAGGAGGGAGAAGACTCACCCTCGGGAACTGAACCGTCACTAGGATTTGATGAGTCCTCCAAAACGTGAACAGGCGTCAAAGATGCAAACAGTTGCCAGATGATCATCATCGAAATATCGTCGGAAGGTATATCTTCCCCTTGCTCTTTAGATCATGCAAAACAAAAGGAAATTAGTTTTCGCATATAAAAATAAGAATGGGAAAATAGAATTGAAAAGCGTATCAGAAAAGAAAAAGAATGGTTGAAGTGATTTTCAAGGGTAACGACAGAGTCGAAGAGGGTTAGGGTTCGGGTAGAGTAGAGTAGATCTAAGTGGCGAAGTTGGGAATCCTGACGGATTAGGTTTAGATCTAGGTTGGAAAGGGAAAATTGGAAAATTTAGGGATTTTGGGTTCGAACTGTGGCGGAGCACATTGGCCGAGAATTGCATACGGCGGTTGGCTAACGGCGAAGGATGATCGGAGATAGGCGGTTAAAGATCTGATGACGGTGGCTATGGTAGAGGTTGGCTGCAATGTTTGAAGTACATCTGGTTCTTATGAACTCTGATGAACATTCAAACCAAAACACTTGGTTTAGGTCCATTTTGATGAGTTTTTATGGGTATAAAGTGTTTGTGGGTGAGAGAGTAGAGAGAGGGGAGAGAATTTGGAGAGCTAGAGAGGGGAGAATTTGAAAATTGAAAAAAAAAGTGAATCTGATGAGGCCTTTTATAGGCAATGTGACTCGGGCTGACAAGCTCGTGAGTCCCCGACCGAGCACGCACCCTTCTTTGTTTTTTTTTGTAATTCGGCTTTCTAATTTTAAATAAAATTTATTCCAGTCCCTTTTTCATTTAATTACAAGTTTCAATTCTTTAAATTTAGTCCTTAATTAAATTGTTTAATTAAATTTTAATGCAATTAAATTATATGATTGAATACGTGTTTTAAATTAAGCATATAATATATTTGCTAGATCATATAATACACTTAAATATAATTGTTTAGAGTCTTAGTCTCAGGTTCTTAATTAAGGTTTAATTAATCAATTAGGAAAATTATTGTACCAATTTAATGTATATTAAGTGGAAATTTTGGGGCTCAAATTTGAATGGTGTTCCACTTGCTTGCAATGGGGTGCTATCTCAACATTGGCCTTAAAGACGTACACTTAATATTCATTACAACTTAGAATTAAATAAATAACCTAGTTAATTAATAGAGCTTTAATTAGGATTACCACTTTAAATAATTAGAATGACAGATTAAATTAGTGAATATTATTTAGATTTAGGGGTTTTAATATGGATGATATTCAAGCAATTGATACTATCTCATGGAAATATTTAGATTTAATAATATTCATAGTCTAAAACAACTTAATTAATTAGAGCCTTTTTAAGTTAGAACTTAAAATAAACAAGATAATAATGAATCTTGCATTAAAATCTTTTATGTTGGAAATATATTTTTTCTGAATATGAATAGGGGTGCTTCGTCAGGGCACTTCTAATATCATATTCGGTTTAAAATATATTTCTGTATAAAAGGACATCTCCATTTGGAATTTAAATCCAATTAATAGTTAAGGATTAAATTAAATTCAAAATATTATTCTAAATGCCAAAATTCCACATAAAATTAAAAGGTACCGATAACGGGCGTTTGTGGGGGTGTTAATCTTTCCCCACACGTAACCGACTCTCGAACCCTAATTTTAAAATGAATCTCTGGTTGTTTCTATGGTGTTTGGTTTACCAAAATGATCAGTGACGACTACAAAATGTTTTCATGATTAAATAAAAGGAAAACCCCAATTTTTAAGATTAATCAAATTTAAAATCAAATTTAAAGAGAAAAACCTATTTTATGGTTAATTAAATACAAGATCCCTTTTAACATGAAAACCTATTTTTTAAGAGATCAAATGAATAAAAAGGATAAAATCCTAATTTTCAAAAATAATCGTCGAGCTATTTTCACACCGGAATAAAAAATGATCGCGGCATTTCTTTTTAGTATTTTGGTTTATTTATTTTAATTTTTCTTTTTTTATTTTAAAAGATTTTTGTGAATGTTAGTCTAGATAATTTTGCCAAGGCAGTATGCCAAAATAGGATGACATTTGGATACCCATCAATCATGAGGAGTGGTAACACGTAGGTGCTACTCAAGATAAGGCCCAAGGGAAAATAATTTTTGTTGAGCGGGAAACCCTAGCCGGCGCCTAAGTAAATTTTCAAACTTTAACCTTTTACCCTATTTCTTTTCTTGCGCCGTCATATCCCACTCTCCCACTAACCCACACTCATCATTATCTCTTCCCCGAATACACATCATAATTGCTATCCCATAATTATCCCCACTAACTCCATTTTGAACCAACCTCACCGTCTCCCTTCCACTCTGTTTAATTACCATCTCTCGCTTAATCAAGAACCTTTCCTCTTCTCATTCTTTCAACCAGTAAGAACCAAACTTTCTTTTATCTTTTACAATCATCATTACTTTCCCTAAGTATTCAATGGCATCTTCATCAAATTTACCCAAAATCTTCTTCAATGACGAGACGAAGAAAAAGTATGAGGAAAACTACGTCGCGCAAACCTTTTGCTACGAAAAAGGATTCGAATTCAAGAATGAGCCCAACTTGGAGTATTCGCCGGAAGTGGTTGCCATAGTTAAGAAACGCAACTGGGAGGTCTTTTGCCAATAGTCTGGGGAGGTCCACTCCACCATTGGTCGTGAACTCTACACCCACCTCACTACCAAGGCTTTGCCTTTTTTGTTTGTACGAGGTAAGTGCGTTCAATTCGATGGTGCAGGGGAAGAGCATTTGGCATTCGCCGAATCCATGGATGCTACCAAGAGATAACTTCTATTCAAGGACTTGTGTGAACCTGGCACAAAATGGAACGTCTCTTCCAAGGGTAAAAGGACAATGAAAAGGTAGGCATTGAAACCGCAACTGAGGGGATAGAACCATTTCTTGAAGGCCAATCTTATACCGACCACACACAATGATACAGTTTCAGAGGAGAGGATGGCTTTGCTGCACTTGATCATGATAGGTAGGAAAATCAACTTGGGTTGTCTGGTCGTTGACGAGACCTACAAGGTGTCGGTAAGGGTTGTACAGTTTGATTTTTCCTTCACTGATCTCTAGAATTTGCTTGCAACATAAGGTGCCAACTCTCGATTCAGACAACGTCTAGAAAAGCAAAGGAAGTATCACCCATGCTCTATAGGGGCAAAAGTTAGAGAGGGTTGCTGAGAAAAACTTTGTGTTCTGGCAATATGTTGAAGCCATGGACCATGCCCTAAAGACGACTCTCGAGGGTATTTCTACCAATCCTTTGCCATCATATCTAGAGTTCTCAACTGAGCTTCATACATCAGAAGAAATACCAGCTAGCCCTCAGTCTGTCCACACTCCAACCCAGCAATCTGATGCTACAATACCATTATTGGAAATAATGCATCTAATTAATAAGAAGAAAGTGGATTATAGTTGGAATACATCTATATCGAAACGATAAAGGCGGAGGAATTTTAGACAATTCCAGAGAGAAATAATAACCAAAAGGAGGATTACAAAGCTTTTACAATGTAGGCCAAAAGACACTGAAACATGGTCTGGGCCAGTGCCATTTACATGGTTTATATAGCCCGGAGAAGAGGCTTAATAGAAAGCCCAACATATTAGTTCAATCTACTAAGCCGTTTGGGTAGTTACACTGACCTAAACTAATTCTGATCACCAACCATTTCTCTAATATTCACCCAATTTTCTGTTCTTCTTTAACAATGTCAAGCTGTCTAACGTTGAGGAGTCGTCGCAATTCCTGAAACCGAAGAACAATGAGAGGTTTGGTAAGGACGTCAACAATCTGATGTTGAGTTAAGACATAGTTGACTTCAATTTGTTTGGTGGCAACCTTCTCACGCATAAAATAAAGATCCTAGTCCACGTGCTTGGTTCGCAAATGAAGAACAAGATTTTTGGCCATCGACACCGTGTTGTTGTTATCTTACCACAACTTGGGTTCATCGTGCAAAACAATAACCAAGTATGTCAACATAGCCTTACACCATATGATATCAACTGTGACATCGGCAAGACTGCGATATCCGGCCTCAGCCGTGGATCGAGAGAAGACATGCTGCTTAACTAATCTGTTAAGTCGTTTGGGCAGTTACACCGGCATAAACTAATTCTGATTACCAACCATTTCTCTAATAGAACATTTCCTTGAATATATTGTATTGAAAATCCATCAACCATCATGAAATCTCATGTCTCTTTCAACTAAAAGCTATATTGATGTATGAGTGAAGATCGAGAAAATTAATCTTGTAAATTGTTCACTAACAATTTTAATTGCATCGACAACAATCACACAAAAGAGATCTAACCATATTAGACTATCGACCTTTCTTCAAAGGGTGTGCTATGATGATGACTACAAGAACACCAGTGACAAGCGTCATAATTGTCAAACAAAAATGTCTTAATCTCAAAATAAATAAATAAATAAAGACGTAGTAAAGAGAAGAAGGGTCGACCCGCAGGGACTGAGGAGATTCTGATATCTGGAGGTTTTGATTTTGACTTTAGCGAGAAAATAAAGTAAACAGGGGTTTTGATCAAGAGAGTAGAAAATATAAATAAAGTAAATTGGAAAATAAATTTAGAAAAATAATGAAAGTAAATTTTGAGAAAATCAATAAAATAGAGCAGCCTCAAGCTTCGCTTTGACTCATTTCTAATCGATCATCGAATAAGATTTTACTTCGGATAAATGTCGGTTAAAGTCTACAAGGCCCAACCCTTGTAATTTGTTTTTCTCTCCGGTAAACCGATAATCCAAAATCATTTTTTGAATTTTAGTTTTCTGGCTAGACTAACTATGACTATCGTCGTTAGAATAAAACAGTTTAAAATATGGAAAAACCCGACTGGGACTATGTTGTCTCAACGAGAATCGAATCCGATCTCAATTTCCCTTAGCGAATCCTTCGCTAAGTGTGTTCATAGGAAGTCGAATATGCTACAAGACGATCCTTCCTCCCAACTTTAAATCAGAACAACATTCAAACCAACGCGCGCTTTTTGAGATGAAAGTGTAAAGATTTTTAAAAGAAAGGCCGATTGTCGATCTAAAATTTCAAAAAATTGAGAATGTTATCCAAAGATATTAAGTGCTTTTCAGTCACGACCAGAATTGAGTCATTAAAAATGAAGCTAAAAAGAAAACTTTATAAAAGTAAAATTTCCTAAGAACAGATAAAAGCTAAGTGTGTTTTTCAAGCTTCACCCTAAAGGGTTATTTATATCTTGAGAAAACCCTAAAAATATTCAAAATAAAATATCAAAGATAATTCTTAAAATATTCAAATAAATTCCTAAACTGATAATTCAAATATAAAGTGATAATTCCTAAATATTTAAATTCAAACTTTATCCTAAATCCTAATTAAATCTCGTCCGTCGTTCTTCTAGATGATGTTGCATGGATTTCCTTCTGAAAGCTGCTGACTGGACCTTCTAGAAGCTGTTGACTGGATACCACGTCAGACGCTTCATGCCCAGAGTCATGCTCACTAGCCCAGCCTTGATTCCAGAAAATAAAACTGCAAAACTTTGCCTTTTAAGTGCAATCTCCAGAATTGAAGTCATGCATAAAAAAACGCAAAAAAACATCTAAATCATCAACTTTAAAAATTCAACAGGGAATAATTAACGGTAAAATAATAACAAAATAGAATACTCATAAGCCAAACAACCATAAAGATAGACAAAAAATGTGCCACAAGATAAGTAAAATTGTGAGCACAAAGGTAGACGGAAAAAAAACGCAGCAACATGTGAAAAAGAAAAAAAATTTAAAAAAAAATCTTATTTGATAAAAAATAAAACAAAAGAAAGAAAAAACCAAACCTCATCAGAGATAACACTCTAAAAATATCTAGAGAAAAAATTTAGAGAAAAAACCTAACTGCTAGGTTTTTTTATTTTCACTTAAAAGTATATACGGTGACTATTTCTTAAAGTGTATGTTTTACAATATATATTAGTATATGTGCCAAGCTAAATAATTTATCTTTTCTCCTATGCTTAAGAATGTTGGACATCTATCTCTGCCACTTGAAACAATCTGTGTCGCGAGTAATAGGAGGCAAATTAATTTGGCATTTCTCGCCAAGAAGAGCAGTCGTTTAGGGTCATTTAGTGGCAATATTAACTTAAGGTACACGCATAGTTCTTGTTCATCTCGTTTGGTATTTGTTAGTCCATTAACATCTTTAGTACCTTCACAACAACTTGGCGATTGATCGCAACCCGTGCCAGCAAAGAAGGGCCGGCAAGGTTCCATTGACCAAGGAACTTCACTCTCCGTAAGTGGGGGTATATAGCCCCGGCTTCGGCTGAAGTCACCATTCGCAGACACTATTGAAACTGGCGTAAGACCGGACGCAATTAAAAAGATGAACATGGCTAGAAACTTGATCGAGGCACACATGGTAGCTAATCTATTTTATTCCCTTATCTTATGTAGGTTTCAGTTCAAGCTTACGGATATATATACTTATATAGATTAAATTTTAGCAAATAAACGCCTAAAACAACTGCACAGCCACAAATAGTGCAGCAAAATAACAATCAAACCCGCCTAAAAGACAGCAGCATCAAATGGGAAACAAAGAGCGTAATGTTTATCCGTAATATCCACTCCACTATGGGCGAGCGCCAAGCATTTGACCGGTCAAGTCAACAAATTTTTAATTAATCGAGTTAATAAGTCCTATTTTATAACTTAAATACCTGGTTATCATCTCGGGTTAAATCAATCTTTATGAAGAACTGGCTATTTGGCGATGGATAGACAGATTAATGTTGATTTAGATGTATTATCATAAAGAACTAGCCATTTAATCAACCATTTTATATTTGAATTTTCTTCCATCTTTCAAAAAGATAATAATTCGAGTCGGATTAATCAAAGTTACCAGAACAGGCTGATAACATACCTGTTGATTGTTAGAAACCAAAATATATATTCGATACGAATATAAACCCTAGATCGATATGTATGTCAAATCATTAAGAATAAATACTAGATTTGCGGAAGCGTACCTGAATCCATTGATGGAGATTTTTCAGAGGGTTTGATCTTCCAAGATGATAGATTACCTCTTAGCACACAACTCTCAGACGGGGAAAAGAGATATGCAAGTTAACCTAGATCTCGGGGACCACTACCCTTTATATAAACTGAATTAAAGCAGTTTATTAATATTTACAACTCTGCCCCTCATTGAGTTATAAATCTAACTTATGGTATCTACACTTTTAATTCCATGACAATTCAAGTACCTATAACACGTGTAACATAATTGGTCACTTAATTACGTGTTAAACTTTATAATAGCAACGTACATTATACATATGTGCCCACTATTATTGAATTTTAATCCAACAATCTCCCACTTGGGCAACATATGTTACCCGACAAATGTACGACCTTATGAGCTCAAAAATTTGCTATCATGTAATAGGTATTCTATAACAATCTCGTCCATCAATTATATCCATATAGGATCAAAGCGGTCTTTGCCATATCAATCATGACTGGACCCATCAATGGTCACGTATATAAACATAATCAAATGACATAGATCAATCATGGATGCGTAGCATGGAAATTACATGTAAATGTGAACCGAACATGCCTATTTCCAATCGGGTCCTCTTTAAACATAAGTGAGGTCCTTATCCAAATAAGAAAAGAGTGGATTAATCAATACTTTATTTCGATCAGAAAATAACCAAATACATAAATGTCTGAAAATAAACATAAACATAAAGTGAACAAATAACAAACTCCCACTCAAACAATAATATCCTTAAATGATGTAACACCCATATGAGCAAAGTGTGCTCATGAAAGACCTTGGGTGGTAAACCTTTTGTGAGCGGATCCGCTATCATAGAGTTTGTCCCAATGTGTTCTATGGATATTTGTCCACTTTGCACTTTCTTTCACAACTAGGAACTTTATGTCAATGTGCTTTGACTTAGACGAGCTCTCTATTGTTGTTGGAATACAACACTCACTGATTTATTGTCACAAAATAATTTAAGTGGTCTTTCTATATTCTCCAAAATACGCAGCCCAAAGACAAAATTTCGCAGCCATATTCCATGATTAGATGCCTCGTAGCATGCTACAAACTCTGTCGCCATAGTGGAAGAAGCTACAAGTGTCTGCTTGGCACTTTTCCAGATATAGCTCCACCACCAAATAACAGATAAATATAGCCTGATGTAGATTTTCTGCTATCTTGGCACCCAAAGAAAAATCAGAATCCGTATACCCTACGACCTCCAAATGATCTGATTTCTGTATGTGAGCATATAATCTTTTGTTCTCTCAAGATACCTCATAACCCTCTTGGCTGCTTTCCAATGGTCCATACCAGGGGTTGCTTGAGTATCCGCCTAACATCCCAACAATGTACGCAATATCCGGACGCGTACACATACCGAGCATACATTAGACTCCCAACAAATGATGTATAAGGAATCTTATGCATTTCTTGAATTTCAAGATTACTTTTAGGGCATTGATCAAGACAAAACTTGTCTCCTTTAGTAGTGGCGGGTGTCTATTGGTTTACTATTTTGCATGCCAAACCTTTTAAGTACTTTATCGATATAGTTCTTTTGTGACAATCCAAGAATACCCCGAGATCGATCTCGATGTATCTGAATTCCTAAAACAAAAGAAGCGTCCCGAGATCTTTCATTTCAAAATGCTTAGATAGAAATCTCTTGTTTTCGTGCAAGAAAGCCTATATCATTCGTGGCAAGCAAAATGTCATCGACATATAAAACCAAAAATATGTACTTACTCCCACTAAACTTGTGATACACGCAATCATCAACAATATTCATCTCAAAACCGAACGAGACAATTACTTGATGAAATTTGTGATACCATTGACGAGAAGCTTGTTTGAGTCCATAGATGGATTTTGTTAATTTGCAAACTATATTCTTTGGGTCTCCCGACTCAAAGTTTTCTGGTTGCACCATATAAATTGTTTCTTCAATTTCTCCATTGAGAAACGCAGTCTTAACATCCATCTGATGTAACTCAAGATCAAAATGAGCTACAAGTGCCATGATTGTCCTAAATGAGTCTTTCTATGAAACTGGTGAGAAAGTCTCTAAAAAGTCAATGCCTTCTTTTTTAGTATAACCTTTAGCTACAAGACGTGCTTTATACCTCTCCACATTACCATTTGCATCCCTCTTGGTTTTAAAAATCCATTTACAACCAATTGGTTTTGCACCTTTAGGTAATGGGACAAGTTTCCAAACTTTATTGTCTTGCATGGATTTATACTCTTCTTGCATGGCATCAATCCACTTTTGAGAGTTAATACTTTGCATGGCCTGATGAAAGTTGATCGGATCATCTTCCATCATTCCATTATCATCCTCATTTTCTTGGAGAAATACAATATAATCATCCGGAATAGCATTTCTCCTTTCTCTCATGGATCTCCTTAATGACACTTGTTCTTGAGGTTGCTGAGTTTGCTCTTCCGAACAATTACCTCATCCCGAATAAGAGGGAGCTGTTCGACATTGTCTTGTTGAGGTTCTGATTCACTTCTTGATTGATGATCGGTATAGAAACTTGAACATCATCAAAAGTGATAGTAGGAACTGAGTTAAAACTCAATTCCTCCTCAAAGACAATGTCTCTTACCTTATTTCTCCCTCCAAACTCAACATCCTCAAAAAATATTGCAATTCTCGTCTCAAAAATATTCTTAATTATGGGATCATAAAATTTATAGCCCCTAGATCGCTCGAATAACCAATAAAGTAGCTGCTTGTTTTTGAGTCCAATTTCTTTTCAAGTGGCCTATAAGGCCTTGCCTCACCGACATCCCCAAATGTGAAAATGCTTTAGAGTGGGCTTTCTACCCACCCAAAGCTCATAAGGTGTCTTTTCAAATTGCTTTAGTGGGTACTCTATTCAGAATGTACGCTGTGTCTTTAATGCTTCTCCCAGAGTGACTCGTAAGGTAAAATGAGCAATCATACTTCTTACCATATCTTTAAGAGTCATATTACGTCTCTCAGCAACACCATTCATACTAGGTGATCCTGGCATGGTGTACTGTGGGACAATACCACATTCCTCTAGGAACTTTGCAAATGGTCCTGAACGTTGTTCACCTGATCCATCATATCTACCGTAGTACTCACCACCACGATCAGATCGAACCTTTTAATCCTTTTGTTGAGTTGATTCTCAACTTCAGCTTTATAGGATTTGAACACGTCCAAAGACTGAGATTTTTCATGAATGAGATATAGGTACCCATAACGTGAGTAATCGTCTATGAATGTTATGAAATATTGTTGACCATTCCAAGATGCCGTAGGGAATGGCCCACAAATATCAGTATGAATTAATTCTAAGACGTCTCAGAGAACGATTGGCACCTAATCTCTTAGTTTTGGTCTGCTTTCCCTTGATGCAATCAACACAAACATTAAAGTCTGTGAAGTCAAGGGACTCTAAAATACCATCAGACACAAGACGCTCAATCCTACACTTTGATATATGACCTAAGCGTTTATGCCATAATGATGCTGAATTTTCTTTATTTAATTTTCGCTTAGTACCACATGATTCCAAATGCAAGGTTTCATTATAGGATGCAATTGTATCTAACAAATAAAGGTTGTCATACGCATTTAAATAACCAGTTCCAACAATACTTAAATTTAAAGACAAAGTAAACTGATTGTTTCCAAATGAACAATAATAACCAAATTTGTCCAACAAGGAAATCAAACTAAATTCCGCCTAAAAGACGGAACAACAAAAGTGTCTTTCAAATCCAAATAAAAACCAGTTCCTAATAACAACCTAAAATGCCCAATTGCTTCCACTTCCACCGATTTTCCATCGCCCACAAAGATGTTTCTTTCACCATCACTTGGCTTTCGGTAGCTCGTGCAACCCCGCATAGAAAACACTTATGTGAGTAGTAGCACCAGAATCTAACCACCAAGTGTTTCTAGGTACTCAAGCTAAATTAACCTCGTAATGCACCAAAGTTAGATTCATACCTTTCTTTGCACGCCATGCGTGATATTTGGTACAATCTTTCTTCATGTGTCCAGGCTTGTCACAAAAGAAACAATTATTTGGAACATTCTCTTGTTTCTTTTGAGCTGGACCCTTAGCGACCTTCATTCGATATTTCCTTTTCTTGCCCTTGTCTTTAGAGGCACTAGACAAATGAGCACTTTCAGTTTTCTCACGCTTCAACCTTTCTTCCTCTTGAACACAATGAGAAATGAGCTCATTTAGAGTCCACTTCTCCCTTTGACAGTTATAACTAATTTTAAATTGGTTAAACTGTGCAGGAAGCGATACCAAAACCATAAGGACGAGTAAATCATCAGAAAACTCGATCTTAAGTGCCTTAAGTTTTGAAGCAATATGAGACATTTCCATAATGTATTCCCTTATATTTCCTTGACCCTTGTACTTCATAGACATCAAAGAATTCAGAAGTGATGTCATCTCAACCTTATCGTTTTTAACAAAACGTTGCTCAATATTGTCAAGGAAATCCTTAGCCCGAATAATTTCTTGATTCTGCACCCTAAAGGTTTCGAATGCTATGTTTCATGATCATCGACTCATGCGATTAGAACGTTCCCACCTCTCAAAATCCCTTTTTGCATCGGGGTGCTTGCCGCAGCGAGAGGTGCAGGTTGTTCTTCCCTTAACGCAAGGTCTATGTCCATACACCAAGCACTATCGGTAAGTGCCTTTTCCATTCCTTGAAATTCGTCCCATTTAGCATGGGTATAGAATTGACATTAGCGAATATTGTGGCAGCGAAGAATTAATCAATATAGAACAAAAGAATAATAAATAAATAAATATGCTCACACCAATAATTCATAAGTAAACAAATAAATTCAAAATAATGACTAATTCCCCTCAAGATACCAAACACAACATTAATATCAAGTCTTTGGACAAGAATATTAATCAGAAGCGGTACTCTTGTTGTAGCAATCAAACATTGACAATAAACTATGTTGAACAACAGTTAATCTTTGGACTAACGTATTGCACATAAAATTACCTTATAATTGTCACACATTTATCACCACAGTGTTATTTGAAATTGGCCAAATATTAATTTTCCTTTGGGCCAATTAATAAACGCATGAATTACAAAAACACAAACATCTTAATATTTTAAATAAGTTAATCTACGCAGAATCGGTCACTTTGGTGACATTGTGTTTCAATTAACCCACTAAAATATTAGACATATCCAAAACATGAATTTATATGTTTCTAAATATTTATCTTTATACCTAATGATCAAAACTAAAATGTTGATCTAACCGAATTAAATATATATTTAAATTAAAATATATATATTTTACAGATTAAGTTATTGTATCATAATGTAAAAACAATTCCAAAAAAAAATTACCGTAATTAATGAATTCATAAAAGGGTACGGATATTCATTATGGTTATAAACCCTAAAATCAACGATAGCATTAATGGAAGATTAATAACCCAAATTAAAAACACAATCCACAATTGCATATTAACGCAATTAGGGAAAGATTGCACAGAAAGCTTGCTTTATGCTTCAATATTTAAACTGTAATAATTAACGGTACTTCTTTGTTAATATAATGCCGCAAACCAGAAGATAATTAAAGTTATGCGGCGCTTGAACAATCAAAGGGGGGGAAAATACGATTGTTATATTCCCTGTAAAATTAATTATTTTCTCAATGATTCAACGTATCCTGGCTCTGATACCACTTGTTAGAAACCAAAATATATATTCGATACGAATATAAACCCTAGATCGATATGTATGTCAAATCATTAAGAATAAATACTAGATTTGCGGAAGCGTACCTGAATCCATTGATGGAGATTTTTCAGAGGGTTTGATCTTCCAAGATGATAGATTACCTCTTAGCACACAACTCTCAGACGGGGAAAAGAGATATGCAAGTTAACCTAGATCTCGGGGACCACTACCCTTTATATAAACTGAATTAAAACAGTTTATTAGTATTTACAACTCTGCCCCTCATTGAGTTATAAATCTAACTTATGGTATCTACACTTTTAATTCCATGACAATTCAATACCTATAACACGTGTAACATAATTGGTCACTTAATTACGTGTTAAACTTTATAATAGCAACGTACATTATACATATGTGCCCACTATTATTGAATTTTAATCCAACAATGATAAGTCTAGTCCAAGCCTTACCGAATGGATTTAGATGAAATAGTATAAATCTCTCCTATTTTAATCAGTGGTCGAAGATTCAATCATCGCCCTAAGTCAGTGGGACATCTTGGAAAACAAAAACACACTCTAGTTACACTCTTCGGTTCTTATAGAGTTGAGAATTCAATGAATTACGTGTATAATTAGTTAAAATGACTTAGATTTTTTTATTCTATTTTTTGTCAATAAAATTCACTAAACTATGTGTAATTACATTTTTCCTACCTGTTATGTTTAGGGATAAATAAAATTCGACTTGACTTGAATCATAATTTTATAAACTCGACTTAAAAAAATTAAATAAAGTTTGAGTTATAAAATAAAAGTTCGAATAACTCGATTTTTTTAATAATTAGTAGATCAGTTTTTAAGTTCGAATCAAGTCCCTCAATTATGTTCGAATATGTATATCACATGTAAAAATATTAATATATATATATGTGGATATAGATATATAAAGCCCTTTAAAATTGGAATCAATATGTACTATAATATTATAAATAATTACAATTAAATTTATACAGAAACTCAAAAACTCAAATCGAAAAATTTTTAAATAAAATTTAAGACTTAAACTAAGACTCATAAACTCAACTCTGTCGAATGTTCACCCTTAATTATGTCTAAAAATGAAACTCTTTGTAATTACACATAGATATAACTACTTGCCCTATCAATTAAACTCTTTTATGATTACTATATGGTATCCCAAATGTTTTATCAATGTTAAGAAAATCAATCGGCTTATTTAACTCTATCATTTCTTCTCCATTTCATACTCTAATGATTTAAATATCTGGAGAAAAAAAAGTGTCGTAGAATACGAGTTTCGATCTCTCTTTAATAATTACAAGTATTAATCAACTTGAAACTAATCTATATAGAATAAAATATTGTATTATTATTAAATAAATTAATACAGGTAAGATTGATACGTGGGTGGGACCTGCCAGCTCAGCATCCTTTGTCTTAAAGTTAACTTGTATTTTTTACTTAAAAACCACGTGCCCAAAAAAATACAAAAGGCCAAACAAAACCCATAACTTGAGAGTGAAGTATTGATAATTATAGAATAAAATACGAAAAGAAATGAATTATTTTTTATGTTGCCCTCTATTTAAGGTATTGTCCTAATTAATTTATATAAATTTATATCATACATTTGATTTTAGTAAATGTGTGTTTTAATAGAAATTTTTTTACATACTCAAAATCTCGAAAAATAATTTTATAAATATTTAAGTTTAAACTTATCGAATAATAATATTTAGAATAAACTACACAAATAGTCTCCAAACTTTTAAAAAACTTTATTTTAATCATTGAATTTTTAAAATTTACGATATAATTACTAAATTTTTAATTCGCTTTCATGAAAATTATTCTCGTTATCTGTCGTTAGAGTTCGCTAATGTGGCACGTTAAAGTAATTTTCTTCTCAAAAAAACAGAAGTTTCTCAGACATGAAATTGAAAGTTGTCGCTCCTCTTTTCGTTATTATTTCTATCGTTGTTTGGCGGTTCTTCGTACTGATAACTTATTGCTTTGTGTCTAACACGTATTGATTACTTATAGGTACCTCAACAGTTTTAAATAAAATGGAGATATTATTGTTCACCATTAGAATTTTTTATTTTATTTTTATAATTCCTTCATTTCTTTGTTTAGTATTGTGATGGAAGACGATGACTTGTATTCAATATTGGACGATCTTTTTGCTTACGGTGTATAAGGAGCAAGACATTTAGAACATTTGACATGTTTATTTTCATTTCATATCAAATCCAAAGTCCTTTTTGTAATTATGTTCTCTTTCATCCATGTTTTCGGTGAATATTTTCTAAAATATGTGATTGAGCTTTTCTTAAATCTCAAATCCCGTATTGAAATATGCATTTAGAACCAAGATACTACCGCTGAATGACGACGACGACGACAATAACAACAACGATGACAAAAGGAATGACAACTTTCAATTTAAATATGAGAAACTTAGAGTTTTGGGGGAAAGAAGATGAGTTTAACGTGCCACATCAACATTATCTAAGGACAATTTACAAGAGCAATTTTAATGATAGTAAATTAAAAATTCAGTGACTATATTACAAATTTTAAAAGTTCAATGACATCCTTTTTCCCCTCTATTCCTTCTTTTCTTTCTGCTTCTTTTTTCTTTTTCGGCATTCGATTTTTTCCAACCATCTGGTGGTCATTTGATTGCGGAGCCACTCTTTGCTCGGACCGTCGTCTATGAGGGAAAGTCGGAGCTTGCAGACGAGTGGTAGGTTGAGTCCTTTGCCTCCGGTTCTGTCGAGTTTTCTCGACATTGGTCTATTTTCGGTCTCCGCCGCCAGCGGTTGATTGACCTCGTTCCCATGTTTTCGTCCACATCACGTCATCGTTATTCTTAGATCCAGAAGCATTAACTTCGGTGGATATCTTGCTGCATTGCCTACTCTTCGTTTTATCTTTCTGCGTTGCCAGAAATTTTCATGCAGGCTCAAAATCGACAACTGGCTCAGTGCTTTTCTCTTTCTCTCGTCGTTTCTATCTTCCTCCTCTTATGGGTGTGGGGTGTTATGTTTTTTTGTTCTGTTAGTGCTTGCGTCTTGTATTGCTTGTCTTTCTGTTGTGCTTGTTTGTTTCTTTTCCTCCTCTATTTCCTCTTTCTTTTATGTGTTTGTTTAATTGTTGTTTGTTTGATATGCTTTCATCTCCTCTCTCCTGTACTCCGTTGTGTGTGTTTGTATTTTTGATTTTGTTAATAGATGTCGGCTTTTTGTTCGAAAAAATTTTAGGGACTAATTGTGTTATTTACCCTAATATATATGACATCTCTCCGTGTTGGGATAAATTATATGTGTCTATGGTTCAAACCAATAAAAATTATTCATTTCATTAATTTTTTCTATGTCATCTTTTTACCAAGTGAATCTTCACATTATAAAAACTATTTTTTAAATTTGATTTACAATAATATGAGTGAAAATTTAATTGGTAAAAAGATGACATAGAAAAATTAATGAAATGAATGATTTTAATTGGTTAGACCATGAATGATGTGACGAGACGAACCTATAATATAATTTTTCTTGAGTTGGATTAGACCAATTTTGGAAAAAAAAATTAAACCTAAATTTATTTTGAGTTGGTATGAATAATTCATTTTGTTATTTTAATAAAATTAATTATAAAACTCATTCCTGTATATTATAAATATTAAGAAGTAAATCTTTTAAATTTAGTTTCTTTTAGCATTTAATTGTGTACTTGACAAATTAAGTGACAATCTTAATTTTAAATTATCAATAACTAGACTAATTTTTCAGTATCCGATAAGGGTAAGAACTAAATTTTAACATATTAAACTAGGCTTAATTTTTCAATTTTTTATAAAATAAAAGGATTAAATTAAAAATTAATCATTTCCAAAAATACTGATATACATTTTTTTATTAAATAAAAGTGTATTACATTCTCATATCAGGATTTTAATTTATACAAGATAAGATGAACATCTTTAGCCACTAGACAAATTAATAGATCTCTACTTATATACATTTTTATTAATAAATAAAAATATTATTTTATTATTAATTAAATTCATATTATACTTGTGTAAATTTAACATAATGTTAGTTAACAAATGAACTACACTTCCTCAAATGACATTCATTAATGGTGGCACATGGAGTATGTGGCCGGCACGCTTTCTTTACTCTAATTTATTTATGCGAATTCATATAAAAAAAAAAAAAAACTCCGATGAAAACGACAAGACCATATTTGATAGAGAGAGAATTGTCTGAAAAATATCTGAAAGGACTAGAAAGCTTGCTTTTTTGGAGAAAAATCATTTAGCTTTGGTTGGAATTTTGCTCTGTTCCTTTTCTGGGTGCTTCTTTTTTTTTCATGTTTTTTCTCTGTAAGAAAATTTCTCGGTTCATGTTTTTGTCTATTCCGGACGGCACCTTCACAATTTGCAGAGATGCAGCCGGCATCGCTGGTAATATGATCTCCCTTCTTCTTCTTATTTTTTTGTGAATTTGATTTATTTTCGTTAGAAACTAATTTGATTACATTTGTGTTAAACTTTTTGGTTGTTTGATTGAATTTAAAATGACCCATTAGTCCAATCTTGAAGATGAACTGATTTGATTACTTTCTTTTTCATTTTTTGATTGAGCTGAAAATGACCCATTAGTCCAATTTTGAAGATTTTTTAGGTTAAGGGATGATCAGTTTGTTTTTGAATATTAAAAAAGCTTGATTTTTTCTCTCATTTTTTGGTAAAAATTGACTTTGAGAAACTTGAACTTTATTTCTAGAAATTAGAGAGTAATAGGAGTTAAGAAAAAATTAATGATTTTGCATTGGATTTTCCCCGAAGGAATCCAATTTTGTGTTTTTTTGTTAAGGCATTCATGTTTTTTTTTTCATTTAAGAGCAGGAATTTATTTGACTCGAGAAGACAACAATCCTTGTTATGTTCGAGTTATTTTGCCGCATTCATGTATTCATATCATGTTTTAGTTATTTCATCCTTGTTGTATTTGTGTTGTGTCTAAAATTTTGAAGCCGACTTCTTGGAAATTACATCCAATTTTATGTTCGAGATACTTTTCTGTGAGTACTCTTATAGGCAAATTGAAAACATTGTAGTTAAGGATGCTTTAAACCGACTTCTTGGAGTGGAAAACGAGTTGAGTTCGATTTTTATGTTCTTCATTAGCGTGTCAAAGTATCATTCCGTTTTCCAGGGAAATTACAATCTTACAATTCAATGTATAGAGAGATTTGATGGAAATTGAAGAAGCAATTCAAACATTGATGTCAATGATGTGTATTGTTTGTAGCTTTTTTTCTGGTTTGAAATCTTTTTGCTAGCTTAATATCGAGTTAAAACTCGAGTCCAATGAGAATTTAGTTGCTGCTCTAAATATTGGTTGCACCTGTGAAAGCTTGTTGTTCAACAGTGATCTCTAAGTTCAGAATGGTATTGACGTCTCGTACATGGAGGATACCTTACATTCACCAATGGTGTTATTGAGGCAATGTTCCTTTGATACTCGATAATAAATCTAAACGTTCTCACTTGTTCGTAATTATAAATGTCATTTGATAATTCGATGTATTCAGTCCGTTTGCTTTACATGCAAGTTTTGATGGGAAAATTATATGAAACGACTTCAATCTGATCTTGATCCTTGTTTATTTCAGGGAACATCTTTGCTTTCGGGCTGTTCGTATCACCCATGTATGTTCTACTTTCCATGTACTTTAATCCAAGTTTTAAGAATTTATCATCGGCCCAAATAGATTGGCATAACTTATCCTCTAATTAGTTCTGATTATTGCCTTTTGTTTTAACTTTTCAGACCCACATTTAAAAGAATTATCAGAAACCAGACCACCGAGAACTTTTCAGGATTGCCTTATGTATATGCTCTCTTGAACTGCTTGATCTGCACGTGGTATGGCACGCCCTTGGTATCTTATGATAATGTGCTGGTTATGACGGTTAATTCGATTGGTGCAATTTTTCAAATAACATACATTATCATCTTCATCGTACATGCCGATAGAGAGAAAAAGGTTATCTTTATACGCATTTGTTGTTGCCGTTTATTTCCTTCTCAAGTGCACTCTGTATTGTTCTCATGTTGCCTGGACTTAAGGGTAGGTGTCGGATATGAGGAGCGTACTCTCATACCATGTCTGTATACGTGTTTGATATTAACTACCTTAAGAAAAATGAGAAGTCCGGGTAACATAGGTGTTGTTTTCCACTGTCAGTCATATTCTTTGTATTGATGGCAGATTAGGATGCTTGGGTTGCTACTGGCGGTTTTTGGCCTTCTGGCAATTATTGTTGCTGGAAGTTTGCAGATAGCCGACCAAGGAACACGATGGATCTTCGTCGGGTTGTTAAGTTGTGCGTCTCTCATATCAATGTTCGCTTCCCCATTGTTTATAATAGTAAGTTGGTTGATCAATTGTGCTAGTAGTTTCTATTGGTCTGTTACATTTTGTCCCTAACATGATCTTTGTTCCCAGAATTTAGTAATTCGAACAAAGAGTGTTGAGTACATGCCATTCTATCTCTCCCTCTCAACGTTCTTGATGAGCACCTCGTTCTTCCTATACGGCGTCTTTAACTTCGATGCCTTCATTTATGTAAGCTTCCTCGAACACCGATGACAGCTTCTTGCTTACGATATAAAACTTGTCGGTTTTATGTGTTAATATCGCCTCTTCGTTTTTCAGGTTCCAAATGGAATCGGAACTATTTTGGGGATTCTACAACTCACGTTGTACTTCTACTATGAAACAAAGTCCGTCGAAGAATCCCGAGAACCACTCATGGTGTCGCATGCGTGACTCTTGCTTTTCTTTGGAATAGGTAATTACTTCTATATTCCGTTTCTACGCTTTGATGATTTTTCAATGGCTTGCTGGTGGAAAGTTTTTCCGATGTTGAGGTGTAGTGATCGGAATCTTGATGTATTGTTCCGACGTGTTCTAATTCTTTGTCTAAACAAATTTGTTTTCCAGCACTCTGAGTTATAACGGCTTCGCATACATGAAAGAATCAAATTCCAGTTTCTGCTCGAGATCGACTCGATTACATATCGCTACTATTTTTGCATCCTACCACATTTGAGCACAATTTGTGCGACTTGAATGCATGAGTGACTCTTTATAAACATCTGGTGATCGTTTCGTCGTTGTATAAAATCCGAACTGATGTCGTTTACGAAGGATTATTAGAAATTCTCATTACTAGATGGTATCGATGATCGGAAAAAGGGAATTGAGGTTGCCGGACATTCATGCATCACATAATCGATTTGCTGGCATGGTTTTCAGTTGTTTATCATCAGAAGCATCACTGGCGACTCCGAGTTATGACTTCGCCACCCCACGCCACCTCTGTACTCTTCTAATCCCAGCAACAGCAGCTGCCTCCCCCGCCACTGCTTAGCTTCGCTCCACATCACCACCCTCTTCGAAACCCAACTGCAACTCGCTCGCACCATTTCGCATTCATCAGACGTCGCATCATACAATAATACAAAAAAGTAACACAAATTTGAACAAAGATTGCAATTTCATTTCACAGCAAAACACAGCTTGAATTCTGAAATGTGTCTCCTACGAAAATGGAAGCAATTTTATTTCACTGCTAGAAATTCAATGATACAACATTCTAATTACAGGATATAAATTAGATAAACGGGAAACAAGCAAATACCAGAGACCGATCTTGCCATTGACAACGTGCTATACAAAAACCCCGTTTCATGATAATCCATACTGAACCGTCCCTACATTCCAGTGAGCCGCTACGGCGACAGCTGCGGCACCACAACTGCACCAAACTGGGTTTGAGCCTGCAGGAGTTTTGCGTCGATGGGTATTTGCTCAGTCTTGGCTTGAGTTCGGTAATAGGGGTTGCTGTTCATATCAAAAGCTGTTCCTGAGGCTGGTTTTCCCACCATGCTAAACTGTGGTTGCAGTTTGGCTTGTGGATTCTTGTCGGTCTGTATTCCCAATTTCTCTTGATTTACGAGGAAACAATGGGGGGAGAAATTCTGAGGAAGGACTGCGTTTCTGTAGAAGTTCTTAGCATCATAACCTTCTTTAACGTTTTCCCCGTCATCATATGGTACAACCAATCCAACAACTCGGCCAGGCTTCGCTGTAAAAAGAGGAGAAAGAACTTGAATAATTGGTGAAACAACAAAAGGGGAAATACTTATAAGAGAACCAGAATGAGAATTTTTTTTTTTTGAAAATACCAGAATGATAATAATTATTTTCAATTTTCATGATGTAGAATGTCTATAGAATGACATTCTTAAAACCGAAACTATTAAGAGATTTGATTTCGATGAGCAATAGCAGACAAAAATCACTCTTACCTGATGGCACCCTAGGCGGAGGCCGTGTTGGCCTCGGACCAGAAATCATATTCGTTACTTTTTTGGAATCAGCTTCTATATGTTGCCGGTTTTCACACGAAACCAAAGTTGACCGTGTATTTGGCGGAATAGAATTCGAGTGAACAGTAGACCTGCAACAAACAGAATAAAATGTTGTAAAGTTTCATCTCACAGAGGGAGAGAAAAGCTGCTATTTTCTTTCGAGTCCATATGTCATTCAACCGGAGGGAAGTTCGTACAAAATTATGAAATATCTATATTGGCATAATTAACATTTCTAATTAACCTGTGATGCTCAAATGTAACGACCTTCCAAATACATGAAAATCCTGGAAAAAACTGTAGATACTCTTGTAAGGACACCTATAACCATATCTGAGACTCACTAAAGCCCAAACAGCATTGTTAGAAACTGAGTTTACAGGAACATGTAATACCTTGGGAGCGACACATGCTTCCTATCCAAAGGGAAAACCAGTGCACTTTTACCGCCATTTTCCTCAAGATAAGCGAATTGCTTTTTGAATTGACTGACAGGGCTGTAATAAAAAAAATGTTATAATCAAGTGGATTACGATAAAATATACATATATATATATATACAAGATACAAACATTAACATTTATAATTAATATATTACTACATAATTAGGAAGCATGCAAACCTAGGATAAAGAAAATTGGCTCCTTCATGTCCATTTAGATAGTCTTTGCGCAGCTGAGGATGATATTCTAGTGCTTCCCTGTAGATTAATTCTCTAATGTCCTCCTTTGTAACTCGTCGCCTCTCAAACTCGAACTCTATTTTCGAGATCGGTTGACAAGAAGGTTCCCTATCGATTTTAGCCAAGCCTTTGAAGTAAGGATCGGCTAAAGCCTATTAAATTAATACAGAAAAGTTTCGGAGTGATGAATTGAGAAGAATGCACACAAGAAAGTTCCGTTTACTATTGACTGGAAAAAAATATGATAAACCCACCTCCTCGGCAGTTGGCCGGTCCTTGGGATCAAATGCTAACAGCCTCTGCAATAACCGTACTGCTAATGGATCTGCATTTGGAAACTTTTGTGAAAACAACACAGGACGTTTTTTCCGCATTTCAGACAAGTATCTTCTAGCTTTGTCATTTCGGACCTGCACTCATGTGAACCAAAATCACCAATTTGCACTAAAACACACACAACAACAACAAAAAGGAGAAAAAGCAAGATGCTGTACCCCGGAAATGGTTTCTTGTGAAGGCGTCCCTACAAGATCAGTTATCAATTCCAACTGATGAACGACACTTTTTCCAGGAAATAGGGGCTTCCCTGTTAATACCTCAGCGAAGATACAGCCAATGCCCCAAATATCAATAGCTGGTGTATACTGCAAAAAGTTTCCTGACAAAAACTTAAGACTTATATAATTAAAATTTAAAAGCCACACACCCATAAAGGCGCTGCAGAGAAACAGACATGACCGGACACAATTACCTTAACGACAAATATTTCAACTTCCAGGAGAGTTCATAGTCCTCCCTGAACAACAATTATTTTAATCTAGGCATTACTGCTTACTAAAAAGCACTCAAGTATTCTTTATACATGTAGAAAAACTAGCTGATTTTTTAAGTGAGACAACCTAAACGATAGATGGCATCTCAATAATTATATAAAAAAAATAGGTCAATAAAAATTAACCCCCAAAAGAAACCCTGACACATTGATCTCTTAAGAGAACTAGAAGATGCTAAACAACAAATCTCATACAGACGTAATACAATATCATGCTTCACCGTGTTAACCTAAAGGCCACACAGGACCGAAAAGCCCTACCTTAGAAAAGAAAAATCCACAAAGCTCTGGAGCTCTATACCACCGTGGCAACATAGTCCTGCAAGAGCAACATACTCGCATAAATACATATTAATATGCATACCCCACTCTTCTTTAAGAATAAAAGAAAATGAAGGCATGCAAAAGAAAAGAACTACATACCGTCCAGAAGACTGTCGTTGGGGTGTCACTAAAAGCAACTCTTGCTAGCCCGAAGTCACAAACTTTAAGCTTGCAATTTGCATTAGCCAGTATATTCTTCGGTTTAAGGTCACGATGGTAAGTCAGCACAAATGCACTCGAATATTTCAATGCAAGTGAAACATTACAGAAACAAAAGGGGACAAAAAATGCACTTTACCCGTATGCATATATTTCATTGCACAGAGCATTTGGTAAAGGAAAAACTGGTGATGTTCTCGCGTTAAGTCATCATTAGCTTTGATAACTTGGTGAAGATCTGACTCCATAAGCTCAAAAACTACAAATAAATCTTTGAACTCCCTCTTAGATGGTGGCAACATTATACGTTTAATTTCAACGATGTCAGGATGTCTAAGAAGTCTAAGTAGTTTTACTTCACGCAAAATCCTAACTGCATCGGACATATGCTCAAATACATCCTGTATCTTCTTTATTGCCACTTTCTCCCCCGTATGTGTGTCGAGCGCTGCACAAACTACTCCATAGCTTCCCTTACCAATGGCTTCAAGAATTTTGTACCTGTTTGCATCCCCGTACTCAGAGAAAAATTCCATCTCTTTTAGCTCCTGAAGAATGAAAGTTAAACCATATCAGAATCAGGCATGCTTTGACCATAAGTCGATTAATTTATCCACATATTTAAGAAACGAAACAGTAGCAGCAACAGTAAAAACACCGGAGTAACTATTTTCAACATTAAGCACTTCAAATAATGCAGTGAAATCCGACATTTTAAAAGCCCTTAACCAGTAACACAAGACAATAACTACATCAATCTGATAACCATGATCATTGATCCAACTAAAACACCTCTAAAGCTACAAATGCAGAACAAAATTTTAACATTTGAGAAACTTCAATTTGATTGAATAACCTGAAGTTTAAGTACAAATCAAGGTTATTTTTTCCCTTTCCTTTTTACTATTATTTTCTTCGTTATAGAAAAATGTGAACTGAAGTCTGATCTTTTCTAAGCTCTCTTCAACTCCAAAACTATGTTCTCGAAAAACATATTCTCGATTTATTTCCTTTCACAACACATTTTCACCAACAGAACAACTTTCTGAAAAATAAATGATAAAACTTCAGTAATTTAACTTTTCGTAGAACATCAAGAGGTTTATTAACCTAACTTTCGATCGCCTTAAAATCGAAAAAAAAAACTAAGTCAGATCCTTTCCAAGATATCAAGAAAAAAAAGAACAGCCTTCAAATTTTCATGTCGAAACTATGTTCAATGAAATTAAAAAAGTTAGATCTTTTCAACTTTCATACACAAAACCCAGATCTTAAAATAACAAATTACACACCCCCGCAAAAGGGAAAAAAGAAACTAGCCTTCTTCAACTGATTTTGTTGCATCTTTCCTTCAACCCAAATAAAGAAACACCCAAAAATATCTCTTCTTTTTCCCCTCTAGCTCTCCTTTCACTAAAACAACCAAAAGATCCAGAAACAAGAAAAAGGAACAAAAGATTTTCTCGGTAACCAAACAAAAGCAGAGCGGAAAGAGAAATTCAAACCGCATTCCACCACCAAAACCTAGACCTGCTTTTAATCACCAACCACGCAAACAGATCAAAAGCTTTGAGAAGTTCCTGAATTCTGGGTCTAATGAGAATCTATAAGATCTGGGAGATGAAATACAAGGAGAGAGCTCAAATGGGTGTTTCTTTTGGATCTCAAGAAAAAAGAGAGAAACAATAAAGGAGGAGGAATGAAAAGGTGGGTGGTGAATGGAAATATAAAATACATATTTTTTTTGTACCGTTTTGTTTGGTACATCGTTACGTACGGTAAATGTATATACGGTAGTGGCAGTATTGTAATTTCCTAAGCTGTATTCCGTGTGTTTGTTCATTCATATTAAAAAAAAATTGTTGAGGTAAATAAAATTCGATTTGAAGAAATAAAAAAAATCTTTAGTTAATTGAATCAAGTTATATTAGTTATTTAATTATTTATATCGAGTTAGTCAAATTATTTATTTTTTTGAATTCGAGTTGAGTTAAATTTTACAGCTCGAATAAATCGAATAACAACATGATATAAATAATTTTCCAATTTTAAATACCCCAAGATTTTAGTAAACATATAAAAAAATCTATAAAATGTTGAATTATAAAATTTTTAATTTTATGAAAATAAATTTATCAAAAGAAATTGATATAGTATTTGATAAAAGGCATAAAGTCAAAAAAAAAACTCTAACATTTGATTAAATGATCACTTCAGTTTTTTTGAAGAATTTAATAGCACATATCTGAATGAAAACTGTTAGTCAACTAATGATAAATGATTTGAAAGTATGTGGCAAACTTATATGACAGTGATAAAAGTATTGACTTTAAATAATGTTATTTCCGTCAGAAATAATTTTATAAAATTAATTTTTTTTTGCTGATGTGTTATTCTATCAAGTTGTTTATTGTTAGTTGATTAATAATTTTTATCCATAATAAATTATTTTAACTCAAAATAAAATGTTGCAAGTTAAATTACTTTTAAAAAATAAAAAATTATTCAATCAAATGCAAATGACATTTAAATTAAAAATATTAAATTTTAAAAAAATTAATTTAATTCGATTCGATTAGATTATATTAGATTCTGATTCCAAAGGGAATAAATAACAATGATATGGATGGGATGTCATGATCCTCGGCGGCAGAGTAGTATATTTCAATGTGACTCTCAGCTAATTTATTCTACGTAAATTGACAATTATTTAAGGAAACTCCGTGGAGGTTCAATTAAACCCTTTAATATTTATTTTAACGGCGGTAGTTAAAACATGTCAATTTAATAAATTTAGTAATTTGATTGACGATTTTGATATTCGGTAATTAAAATAAGTATCTAATTAGTTCCGTGATCACTGATGTAGTTTACCCATTTATTTATTATCAAAATAATTAATATCATACACATGCAAGTATTTAAATCAACTATCGATATAGATTGTTATTAAATGACTAATTAATGAAAGTGTTAATGAATAATTAATTAAATTAACTTTAGTTAATATTAGTCCTTTTCACATATTTGATTTTAAATTTTCGATTAATAGTACTAAGCTAGTACAAACAAATTTTTTTGACACAAAATACAACAAAATTTAAATTCGAGATTCTTAAAATGTTATATATATATATATGAGATAGGGTCCAGTTACATGGTGTAAAATTTATTTAGTTTTATACTAATTCATGGTCATTAGATTAATGAAATGGATGGATGAGATTAACAGTAAAAATATGAAGATTATCACTTTGAAAAAAAGATAAGAAAACAATCTTAGCCATTAATTACCATCATCCAACGGTCAAAAAAAGTGTAAAAGTGATTGAGTTTTACACCATGTAAGTGGATCCTAACCCATATATCTTTTTCAATCCAAACTTAATAAAAAAAGTTAAACTCAAGAAAACCGTTAATTGATAAATATATCTTTTTCTTAAATTTTATTTTATTTTTTCCAATTATACGATATTAGATTTCATCACACATGAAAATTATTTCAACATATAACTATTAGTGGAGATAAAGAATTTATTTATAAGTTCACTAGTTTTGAACTCAGTTTTTAAATTTTAAATTTTAGTTATTTTATTTAAAGATAAAAATATATGAAAAGACAAAATGTAGTATAATATTTATTATCTTTAAAAAGTATGAGTGTTTAGTATTTTTTTAATTGAGTTGGTATCTGAATAATATGTGATACTAATTCAACCATATTTTGATATAATTTAAATAGATTATGATCAAATAATTAAATATTACTAACATAAAGTTTGATGAGATACTATAAATAATATTTTTTTTATAAAAATGGTAAATTGACGGGGCATTTTAGGGTGAGACTTTCAGGGTGAAGTTAAAATGAGGCATTTAGAATTTGTATAGCTACACAAATTCTTACAAAAATGTAAATAATTTAAGTTATAACGTAAGAAATTGTGTAGTTGCACAAAATCTTATTTAAGGTAAAATCTACATAAATTCTTACCAATTGTAAGAATTTATATAGTTATACAAATTCTTACTCAATTAATAAGAATGTCAGTAGAACCAAAATTCTTACATAAATTTTTTATTAAAATAACAAAAAATTATGTTAACTGTATTTTAGTCGTACCTTAACCTTACCCAAATTTAACGTGATATTATTGATTCATAAACATTTTAACTGGAATTTCTATTCAATAATAAATTTATTAAAAATGTAAGGTCACTTGTCCTTGGCATTGTCCCAACTTCTTTTGATTATACCCACAAGTTGAAACTTGAAAAGCATTTTATGTCTCATGGAATAAAACAAAGAAATAAATAAAGTTTTTATATGATTTTCACTTGTATTTTTCATAAATTTAGTAATAAAAAAAAAGATAAAAGTTAAAGGTGATGTTCAATTAATATAAATATAAATTTCAGTATTTATAATTTTTTTTATCAACGGTCGGTAATTTTTTTTATAAAAATAAGTAAATAAATAAAGGGTTTATAATGGGTTGAGCTGTCCATGTCATGGACCAACTTTTAAGGCAAGCATGGTTCTTCTATTATTGACTGGCAGGGAAAGTCGGAAAGATACGAGGAAGCACCTTTCTTCCCTAATCATTGTTTGCTAATAATACCATACATGACAAAAAAATGATTAAAAATTAAGTACAGATTAAACATTAGCCAATGAGATTCGAATCTAGATTAGAGTTTCGATATGAAGGTAAGTTTATCTAAGTCTGTTCAAGAACGAGGTTAGAACGAACTTTTAGAGTGTTATCGGAAAATTATGTCGAATGATCAAAAATTATATATTTTTAACTAGTTTTTACATCTAATTTGTCTCTAAACTCAACTTAAAAAAAAAACTAAAAAAGTCAGCTTCTCCTCAAACCACTATCCTCGTTATTTCCCCCCTATAATCTCATTTTAAAATCAATCCAGAATGCAACCTTTATATGCCCTTTTCATTGAAATACTTAGTTGAAAGTACTTTCTACTAACGTAGGATTAATATTGAGATTTAGGGTGTGTTTGTGTCATGTAGTTTAATTATAAAATTTAATTTTCGTAATTTACAGTGTTTGGTTCATTTAATTTTACATGGTCAAAGAAGTTTGAATTATAGTTGACTATTTTTTCTTTATATTCTTTTACAGTTTGTTTTACCGTATTTTTTTCGTAAAACAAACTACATTCTCTTCAACTCTAAACCCTAAATGCTATTACATTAATCTAAACTTTAAACCCTAAATATTAACATAAACCATAAACCCTAACTATTAAGCCCTAAACGTTAACCCCTAAATACTACCATAATCCTTAAACACTAAATCCTAAACCCTAAATGCTACCATAAACCCTAAACCCTAAATGCTACCATGAATCCTAAACTCTAAACCATAACCACTAACTTAAACCCTAAACCTTAAAAACTAAATACTAAACCCTAACCTAAACCATAAACCCTAACACTTAAACCCTATTTTTTAAACCCTAAACACTAAAAACTAACTTAAACCTTAAACCCTAAATGGTAAAATATAATCACTAACCATAAACCCTAAATGCTACCTTAATACTAAATCTTAAATGCTACACTAAATCTTAAATCCTAAACCCTAAACCTTAACACTAACCTAAACCCTAACCTAAAACCCTAAATGTTAACTTAAAAACTAAACCATAAACCCTAAATGCTACTCTAAATCATAAACCCTAAACACTAACCTAAACACTAAACCATGTTTTGGTTGGAACTTGTTTTTAGCATTATCGATGCTTGTTTGTGGACTACTCATGAAATTATCAGAAAACTCTACCAAACAGCGAAAAATAAATTACACAGCATCATCCAAACACCAGAAAATACTTTATGTAGTTTGTTTTCTAAAAATATAGTTTATTTTTCAGAATTCATTTTTCGGAAACAAATTTCAGTGAAACAAACGGACACTTAGTTGAAGGGGTATTACGTCAATTCAGAATGTGTGCCTAGTTAGAAACGCTTTAATTAAAAAGCATGTCAAATTAATTATGTCTTGGGCAAAAAAAAACTATTAAGAATCAACTTTAAAATTTAACTCCAATATATGAGATATGATTTTTTTACACTCTGTAAAACTTGAGAGTTTTACATTTTTTTTTACCGTTGGATGATCGTAAATGGATGAACGATGTTAATAGTAAAAAAATATGAAAATTATCACTTAGAAAAAATAGATAAAGAAATCTTAGCCACTAATTATCGTCATTCAACTGTCCAAAAAAGATGTAAAACTATAATTATGGATGACAATGGATCGGACTTTATAAAGTCCAAGTCCAATCCAATTAATAATCGGACCTCAAAAAAATCCAAGTCCGATTACATAAATTAAAGTCCGATCCAATAAAATATCTAAAATTCAAATCCAAATCCGAAAGTCTGAATCCAATTAATTTTTTCTTTTTTAAAGTAACAACTCAAACAAATATCTTTAAATAAAAAATAATTTCCATCAAACAAATATATTTAAACTAATAGCACAAACAAATCTCAACAAATATTACAATCCAATATAAAACAAATTAAAATAACATCTCAAACTTCAACTAAAAAACTCAACAACAAATAAATCATCCTTACATAAACTACTATTGTCTTATTACTAACATAACTATTTTTCAAATCACAATTATAAAATGTCTAATAAATATTATAATCCAAGATGAAACAAATTAAAAATATAATCAAAATGTTCAACCATCAACATTTGACATAGAGAAAAAAGTTTCTAACCATCAAGCTTCCATTGTTGGCAGGTACACCACATGGCGTGGTAGAAAAATTATCCGACGATCACCACTAGAGATCCATGTACGAAGAACGAATCGTGGTGATTAAGGGTGAAGAATTACCTGTTTAAAATCTGAATTCTGAATTTGGAGAAGATAGATACCCAATCATGATTCTAATGTCGATTCCTAAGCCGCTACGAAAATGCTCTGACCTCTACGTAGTTCACCCAGTTAAAACGAGTATATCAAACTTTTTAAACTATTTAGAGGGTTTTTCCAAAAAGCATTAATGACCGCTAGATATCTCATATCTTTATATAGCCTTTGTAATCCTAATTCAACTTATATTACGATTTTAATATATATAATCATAATTCAACTTTAATTAGGATTTCAATATATATATATATTAAATATATAATCTCAATTCAACTTAATTAAGATTTCAATATATATATATATATATATTAATATACATAATTCCAATTTAACTTAGTTAGGATTTCAATATATACCTATATTTTTTAAATCTAAGAGTTTTAAATGTTTTTATTCATATTCATATATGGATCGGATTCAGATCTGATATGGATTTGGATCGGATTCGAATCAGATCATGGCAATGTCTATATCCGATCCACTTTTTATTAGAACTCGGACCTTTTTGGATTTGGATTCAGACTTTTTTCGATCGGGTTTAGATCAAATATTTTTCTTTGGATCGAATCAGATTCAAATTGGATTCGAATTATTTTGCCACTCCCATATATAATCCTCTTACCCTCTGAAAGATTTACATATTTTTTAGAACATTAAATGAAGGTAAATAGATGATTGCGATAAACAATAGAAAATGTGAATATTGTCACCGAAAAAAAAAAAATAATCTTAGCCTTAATTTTACACCATGTAAGTGGATTTAACCCATGTATACGTAAGAAACAAAGACTATCACTCTAATTACTTTTATATAAACAAACACAAGTAATATTTACAATGGTCATAAATTCCAAATTGATAAATAAACAAAGGCTAACACTTTAATTATGTCTATAAACTAATGTCAATATCACTTTTGCAATTCATAGAGTTAAATCTCAAAATTGATTTCTAATAGTTTGTTTTTTTATTTTTGTTCTTTTGTACGTAGAAGGTGCGACTGATGTGAAGGTATTTGTGTTTGTTTATTTAGTGTACGTAAGCATGTTCGTTTAATGTTCGCGAATATGTTCGCTTAACGTTTGTGAACATATCAGTTTATATGTTCATTAACATGGTGAAATTACACCACTAGTCCTTAGATCACAGTTTGAACTCCAAAGTTCACCATGTGTTCAATTTAGTATTTACTTTTATCAATATTTAAAATGTAAAAAAATAAAAGGAAAATAAGAACCAAGTAAACAAGCTTATAAACAAGTTTGTTCGTGAACATAAACAAACCGAACACACCTCTGTTCGTGCTCGTTCATTTATTAAACGAACATAAAAATTTTGTTTATACTCGTTTATTTAGCTTAATAAATGAAAGGTTCACGAACAGTTTGTTGAATGCTATGTTCATTCACACCCCTAATCGGAGTCTCCTAAAAATGATAACACTCCCTTTTGCATGGTCCTAGAAATAATATCTCGGGTCAGGTCAGCTATTTTCACCTAAAATATGAACTTGACTCGACTTTTAATATTTTTCACCGACCCAACCCGATTTAAAAAAAAAAACTCAATCCTATCAAATTTAGATCAAATATCAATCACTGAATGTAGCAATAAGATCTTTTTGACAAATCTCAATCCTAATCTTACTTAGAGAGGAGGAAAATGAAGATTTAGGGGAAAGAATGAGGGTGCTCCTAATAAATATAGAACTCATAATCAGAAAGAATATAAGGGAATAAAAATGAATAATTTGACTAACCACCCAAATGTACTTATTCAAGTGTATCAATAAGATTAAAAAGCAACGGTAAAACATGTATTTGGATTTAAACGCAATTGTAGTGATAAGAGAGGATATAAAATGACTATTAAGAATATTAGATTAAATTATGAGAAAAACTTCAACATACAGTCTGTGTAACCTTTTAGTTTTAGGGGTTTAGTTTAGGGTTTAGAGTTTAAGGGTTTGGGTTATAGGGTTTAGAATTTTAGGCTAGTGTTTAGAATTTTGGGTTTAGGGTTTGAGGTTTAGTTTTTTAGGGTTTAGGTTTAGTTTTAATTTATAGTAGAAATAGGCAGACTTGTGTAAAATTTATTTTACACAGTCTGTGTATCAAATTTAAACCCTTAAATTATATATAAAACGACACTTAAAATTATATTTCATGTTAAATAATGAAATATATATTAAATTTGTATTTATATAAGTAACAATTTTGTTAATAAATAAGTAAATTTTTTATAAAGTATCTTTGTATATATTTTCTTGTTATTCATATATCTATTTATTTATGGTTAATTCATATTAATATTGTAAAACTTAGAATTATATGTTTTACATAATAACAATAATAAATTATGATATAATACCTTTACTTATCTATTTATTTTAACATATATAATATCAAACATTAAATTCGATAAGTGAAATAGAATTTCATACCATTACAAATAAAGATCCACCACGTCATCGGTACTCAACCTTTTGACTTCACTTTCAACTAATTTAACCCAAAGTCATTATTTTGTCTTTCAAAGTGACTGCTAAATTTTTCTGGGTTTTTGGTTTTTAGTTTTGTTCTTCTTTTGATTAAGCAAAAAGGGGGAGAAATCATGGGTGAGAATAATCCGATAATAGGATATAAAGATTACATTTTGTTGAAGGATTTCAAAGTGGAAACTGAAGTTGACGAAGAAAAGGGTTTTGTTTTATGCTTCTGGGTTTATATTTTCGACTCCAATGCATTTCCCGCCACCATTCTTAAACAGGTTTAGCAACTGCTGCTCCTTTTTTTTCTGATTTGGGTTTCTTTTTTTTTCACTCAAAATTGGATCTTTCTGGGTTAGGGAAAGTACCCATTTCTCAATTCTTGTTGGTTTGGTGTTTTTTATGTGATTTAATGAGTAGTTTATAAGAAGAAATTGTTGGTGTTCCAGATAATTGTTAATCGCGGGCTAAAAGTTATCTTTCTTGGTTTAATTTCTGCTGTTTGGTTTTTAGGAGAATACCCATTTCTTTTTTTTTTCTGTTTCTCTTAATGATTGTATATGTGTTTTGTGTTTTTTTAGAAGTTTTAGCAGCTTCCATCAGGAAACTTCGCATCCATATGTGGTTTTTAAAATTTTTGTAGCTTCAGCTCTTCTGTTATCACCTACTAGAGCAACAACCTTCATTATTTTGATGATATTTTTCTTAATTTGTATTGGTCATTTACCTTTACTAGAGTTTTCGATTTCCATTTCTCTATTAAATTCAAGTTGTTTTTCTGTTTATAGGTATATGCAGAGGCTAACAGCAGCTCTCCTTTACTTGTTCTCAATGAAAAGACATTAATGCTCTTACCGTTGACTTGCCTACACAATGAAGCTCCTGGTCTTGGAAACACTGATTTACCATTGACTGCCGAGATTGAACAGGCTCAAAACAAATGGATACATGTTGGATACGAGGTATGCCTTTTAAATCTGACAAAGCTACAGTCATAAAGGCATTATTGGTTCGAGAGCTGCATCTTTATATGTAGTTTCAAATTTTGCTTTAATATCTTGGCATGATGTTTGAATTGTTTGAGATAATTTTGGGAATGAGTGAACCGGATGGACTGGTTTTAATTTGGTCTGTTTAGTTGCCTTGAATTCGAAATATTGATCACATGGATAGTCGGCTCTGACACTTGCATCTGAATGGGTTATATAATTTTGTGCGTAACTTGAATAATTTTGTAGGACTGACATCATATAAGAATGACTTGGGCTAGAAAAGTAGCATTTCTATGCAAGTTCTACAAATACTAGGACAAATTCAAACAACCCTCCCTTCTTTTGAGAATCCATCCCTGTATAACTACACAAGGAACACCAAAGAGAAGGATGAAAAAAAGAAAATGAAAAAGAGCACAGATGAATTAGGCAAGCGTGTATCTGAAAGTTTGAGGTTACGTGGCGTAGGCGTACACCAATGACTAATTTCTCCAGGCATCAGAGAAAAAGAAAGAGGGTAAAAGAGGAAATAGAAATCTAACATTGGAAAGTAGGAGAAATGTTTTTCGAGGAAACAGTCCTCGATTTGGATATGTCTCCTATTTGTTTTTCTCCTTTTTCACTTCGAGATGGAGACATTGCATGTAGCTTTCTGCCTATGGTTTTACTAAAGTATACTTTTTAGATGAATATTAATTTTGTTTCCATGGCTGGTATCATGCATGTCAATTTTCCTGTTTTTCATTTTCTTGTCAGGTCTCTTCTGATTTTGTGCGGCTTTACATTAATGGGGAGATTGCAGGAGAGCTGCATCTCTCTTCCTTGTTAAACAGAGATTCCAACCCAAATGGTTTGAGGAAGAGGACATTGATTGGTATTAGTGGGGATAGTAATTTGCAGGGTTTTATCCATGATGCAAAAGTCTTGCCTTCAACGTTGTCCATAAAGGACCAATATGTTAAGGTGGTTTACTTGTAGTTCTCATGTTTACTCGATGTTTTTCCATAGCATGTAAGTTTACCTTAAGGTTTAGAAAACTGACGCAAAAATATAATGCCAGGATCCGCCTCTAAGATTGTCAATCGATAAGTCTTCTATATTTGATATTGAAGAAGATAATGGCTTTTGGAATATTGTTGGCGGGAAGGTAAATACCAAAGAGTTCCAAACATTTTTTGCTACAAGTTTTATACTCAAATCGTAGGAGTTATGTGTCTCTGTCGAAAAGACTGATTTTCTTGCTTATTTTCTTATTAATTACAAGTAGGAAAGCTACAGTTAAATATACAAACCTATGCCTTATCTTAGGAAATTTCTAAACTAGGAAAGAGACTAACTTTAGTAATAGAATACAATCCCTTAGAGTTGGGGATCCTAACTAATAAAATATTTACAAATCTTAGGAAACGAATCTCTGACACTCCCCCTCAAGCTGGGGCATGGATGTCTTCCATCCTCAGCTTGCCTGTTAGCTTCTGAAAGTCCTTACCAGGTAGACCCTTGGTAAGTATGTCTGCAATTTGATTCCCAGTGGTCACATAGGGAGTACAGATTAAGCCACTGTTAAGTTTCTCTTTTATGAAATGTCTATCCACTTCAACATGCTTTGTTCTGTCATGTTGAATTGGATTATGAGCAATATTGATTGCTGACTTGTTATCACAGTATAGCATCATTGGTCCATCCCATTTTACCTTCAAATCTTCTAAAATGATCTTCAGCCATAATAACTCACAAATTCCCAATGCCATAGCTCGAAAATCAGCTTTTGCACTGGATCTAGCCACCACGTTCTGTTTTTTGCTTCTCCAAGTAACTAAGTTCCCTCCAAAGAAGGTGCAGTAGCCTGAGGTTGACCTTCTATCAATTCGGCATCCTGCATAGTCTGTATCTGTGTATGCTTCCAGAGTCAAGTTTCCCTCTCTTCTGAACATAATTCCCTTGCTTGGTGTGCCCTTCAAGTACTACAAGATTCGAACTACAACCCTTAGATGTGATTCCTTAGGGTTGTGCATGAATTGGCTCACAAGCCCGACATCATATGCTATGTCTGGTCTGGTGTGTGATAAATAAATAAGCCTTCCCACAAGTCTCTGAAATGAACTCCTGTCAATTGCCATACCATCCTCATCCGACTCTCCAAGTTTGTGATTGACTTCTATGGGTGTTTCTGCTGGTTTACATCCTAGTTTTCCAGTTTCCTTTAACAGATCCAAAGTATACTTCTGTTGTGATATAAAAATTCCCTGTTGTGAGTGTACCACCTCAATACCAAGGAAGTATTTTAATCTTCCAAGTTCCTTTACTTCGAACTCTTTTACAAGGCATTTCTTCAAATTGTTGCTCCTTTCTGAATCGTTACCTGTAACAATTATATCTTCTACATACACCAGTAATATAGTTACTCCCCCTGAAGGAGAGTGTTTCACAAACAAGGTATGGTCACCTTGGCTCTGTTTGAAACTTTGACTTAGCATTACTTTAGCAAATCTCCCAAACCAAGCTCTTGGGGATTGTTTTAGTCCATATAGAGCTTTCTTCAACTTGCAGACTACCTGTCCAGTAGTCGAAGTAAACCCAGGTGCTACATCCATGTACACCTCTTCTTCAAGATCTCCATGTAAAAACACATTTTTAGTGTCAAACTGCTGCAAATTCCACCCTTGATTAGCTGCTAAGGAAAGTAGGACTCTTACTGTGTTCATCTTTGCAACAGGTGCAAATGTCTCAAGATAATCTATCCCATAGGTTTGAGAGTACCCCTTTGCCACCAATCTTGCTTTGTACCTTTCCAAGGAACCATCTAATTTGTACTTTACAGTGAACACCCACCTGCATCCCACTGTTTTTTTCCCTTCTAGCAACTTCACTAAATCCCAAGTCTTATTCTTCTCCAGTGCACCCATTTCCTCTTTCATAGCCTTTTTCCAGTTCTCATTCTCTAATGCCTCGGCTGCTGTTTTAGGAATGGTAATATCATTCAGGCTGGTAAGAAAGGTTCTGTGATTGAGGGATAGGTTTTTGTTGGTCATAAACAAATAGGAAGGATGTTTAGTGGTGCAGGTTCTTTTTCCCTTTCTAATAGCAATGGGAAACTCAAAATTAGAATTAGATTCAATATCATTATGTTCAGAAGGAGTTTCAGAATGTACCTCAAAATGTATGGGAATAGGAGCAGGAGCAGGGGATGATTGAATCTGCATAGGTGTCTGTGCCTTCCTACTCGAGTAAGTCCTTAGAGGACAAGCAGTATCTTGAACACTGGGCTGAGAAACAATAATGTTCGGTTGAGGAGTTTACGGGCTATTAGGTTCAGCTTGTGGAGAAGGTGGAGGAGTATGAGGAGTGGAAGAAGATGGAGTAGGGGCAGGCTTATTAGACTGTATTTTTGCAGAACGGATAGGATTAGGAAGATCAATAAGGGGCTGCTGAAGTAAAAAGAAATCTGCATCCTTATCTTCCCTAAAAGACATCTCCCCTTGAAGATAAGGAACAATAAAGTAACTCTCTCTTTCAACAAAAGTGACATTAGTAGAAGTATAGAATTTTCTAGTAGGTGGATGGTAGCACTTGTAGCCTTTTTGAGTGGAGGAGTAGCCAATGAAGATACACTTCAATGCTCTTGGATCAAGTTTACCTCGGCTTTGAGAATGAATGTGAACAAAAGCAACACACCCAAACACCCTTGGTTGGAGGTTAAGAGATGGATTGAAATTAGGAAAGAATTTTTTAAGGGTTTGAAGGGGACTTTGGGATCCAAGGACTTTAGTGGGTAATCTATTCATCATATAAGTATATGTTAAGACAGCTTCCCCCCAGTACCTTTTAGGGACATTGTTTTGAAATAAAAGGGCTCTAGTTATGGCAAGAACATGTCCATTCTTCCTTTCTGCAACCCCATTCTGTTGGGGAATGTTTACACAAGAAGACTCACGTAAAATACCTTTTTCTAATAGATAAGGGGACAAGATTTGATTAAAGTAATCCTTGGCATTGTCTGATCTGATTCTCTTTATTTCAGCCCCAAACTGAGTCTTTATCATGGTGTAGAAAATTTTAAAGGTAGAGGCAACATCAGATTTCTGTTTCAATAAATAAATCCAAGTAACTCGGGTATAATCATCTATAAAAGACAAATCATCTAGCCCCAGTTATGCTAGGAATAGTGGAAGGTCCCCAAACATCACCGTGAATAAGATTGAAGGGACTGTTGGTCCTTTTATTATTTGCTGGAAAAGAGGAACGCTTATGTTTTGCAAGCTCACAAACTTCACAATGAAATTCCTCAATATTTAAGGTTTTACATAAAGAAGGAAACATAAATCTTAAGAGTTTAAAGGGTGGATGACCAAGGCGAAGATGATGTAATCATATTTGGTCTCTATTGTTTGCAGAATTAGATAAAAAAGATAAAGGTTGGGTATTCAAAACTCTAACTTGTCCACCAAGGTCCTCAAGGTAGTAGAGGCCATTTATCTCCCTAGCACGCCCAATCATCCTCTTCGTTTCTTGCTCCTGAAAAATACATTGTGTAGAATGAAACAAAGCACTACAATTAGTATCCTTGACAAGCTTTGGGATTGAAATAAGGCTAGTAAATAGTTTTGGTACATGTAGAACATTTTTAAGCAAAAGGGTTTTACTAATTGCAATATCTCTTTGACCAACAACAGTTACCATAGTACCATCAAGAATCAATTTTTTCATTTGCTAGGCGGGTGTGTGTAAGTGAGAAATTTTAGTGAAGAGTTGGTCATATGATCAGTTGCTCTCGGGTCTATTACCCAGGAGTTTTGGGTAGGTATGGAGGATTACGAGGCATTAGAGTTCTGAGAAGAGGAGGATATACCTGAGAAAACGAGATTACATGTACCTGCAGCAGATGGTTTTTTCTAAAGATTCCAGTAAAGTCTTCAATTTTTCTACTTCTTTTTGGTTGAACTCACAGATTGTTCATCAGATTCCTTAGCTACTTCTCTGGTTGCATAGGCTCTACTCTGCCCTCTTGTTGAGTTTCCTTTCTCTGTGAAATTTTTGTTTGCTGACTGGGGCTTCCCATGTAACCTCCAACATCTCTCTTTGGTGTGACGAGGTTTTTTGCAGTAAGTACACCATAAGGAATCCCTATTTACTGTCCTTGTTGTCTCTGGTCTGCCTTCAAAATTTTCTAGACGTGCTGGTCCTTCAAAAACTGCCTTAGTCACTAAGGCTGAACTTTCTACTTGATTGTTTTCAATCACCATCACCCCCTTCTTCCTTCTTCAGCACGAACAATAGCAATAGTTTCATTTAACGAGGGTAGATCTTCTTTTCCTAAAATCTGGACTCTCACTGCATCAAACTCAATATTTAGTCCAGCAAGAAAGTCATAAATTCTATCCTTTTCAACAAACCTCTTTAGATCTTCTTGGTTGAACTCAACAGATTGTTCATCAGATTCCTTAGCTACTTCTCTGGTTGCATAGGCTCTACTCTGCCCTCTTGTTGAGCTTCCTTTCTCTGTGAAATTTTTGTTTGTTGACTAGGGCTTCCCATGTAACCTCCAACACCTCTCTTTGGTGTGACGAGGTTTTTTGCAGTAAGTACACCATAAGGAATCCCTATTTACTGTCCTTGTTGTCTCTGGTCTGCCTTCAAAATTTTCTAGACGTGCTGGTCCTTCAAAAAACTGCCTTAGTCACTAAGGCTGAACTTTCTACTTGATTGTTTTCAATCTCCATCACCCCCTTCTTCCTTCTTCAGCACGAACAATAGCAATAGTTTCATTTAACGAGGGTAGATTTTCTTTTCCTAAAATCTAGACTCTCACTGCATCAAACTCAATATTTAGTCCAGCAAGAAAGTCATAAATTCTATCCTTTTCAACAAACCTCTTTAGAACTGCTGCATCCTCACTACATTTCATCTGAATGCATTGATAATGGTCCATCTCCTGCCAGAGATTCTGCAGCATATTAGAATACTCTGTAATTGATTTGCTTCCCTGTTTGGTAGTTGAAATCTTGCTCTTGATTTCGTAAATCTGGGTAGCATCACGAACTTTCAAATAGGTTTGTTTCACAGCCTCCCATATCTCCTGGGCTGCTCTAAGAAACATGCAGGTATCACTAATTTCAGGCACCATTGAATTCCACAACCAAGACATAACCAACGAGTCTTGTTCATCCCAAGCCTCGAATCTAGGATCTCCTTCTTTAGGGCCCGTTCCAAGAAGATGACTGAGTTTACCTCTCCCCTTTAGAAAGGTTCGAACCAATTGAGATCACTTAAGGTAATTTTTACCATTCAATCTATAGGAGGCATGAATGTTTTGTAAGTCATTCATCTGATTGGAGTGACTTCATTCATTGTGTCTCCTTGAGCAGTTTCAGTACTGCTGGAATCAGTCGTATCGACCACTCTCTCAAGAAATAAAAGAGATCAAAAACACTGTTCAACAAGAACAGTCAGGCCTAAGAAGCGAGAGGCTCTGATACCATGTCAAAAAGACTGATTTTCTTGCTTATTTTCTTATTAATTACAAGTAGGAAAGCTACAGTTAAATATACAAGCCTATGCCTTATCTTAGGAAACTTCTAAACTAGGAAAGAGACTAACTTTAGTAATAGAATACAATCCCTTAGAGTTAGGGATCCTAACTAATAAAATATTTACAAATCTTCTAATCTTAAGAAACGAATTGCTGACAGTTCCATTTGTGATATTATTAATGTATTCTTTGTAGTCTGAAAGTAATCTTACAGAAGCATCCCTATCAGTATAACTGAGCTTTACTTCCTACTTGTTTTTATCATCCATTGGGAGATACACATAAATTTGGTAATTGGTATAGATTTTTCGCTTTTAAGTTCAAGCCTCGTGGAACCAGAAAATTGTAAAGTCACAAGAAAAAGGATATTCTTATCTTAGTATGCAAATATTGCTGATATTTTGGCTTTCATTCTCATCTTTTTTAAGATTTACATGTACAAGTCTGAGTATGTGTTGAACATGGGTACTTTAGTAAAATGAAGAGTCAAGAGTAGCATAGTATATAGCTTGCTCATTTCACAAAAATACAAGACATGTTTTCAACTATATTGAATCCTTATATTTTCTCTAAATTTACCCTTTCACAGGCATCTTGTCGACGAATCTTTTCCTTGGATGTTGTTCTATTAAATGTCTTTGGCCAGCCTGTAAACAAGGAACTAGAGGTAATTTAGTCTTTATGTTTAATTTCACGGTACTGTTTTTACTTTCAGCACCTAATTTTTTACATTGCTTGTTGGAAAGGTCGTTGCATCACTCTTGTATGCTCATAATCGATTACCCGTTGAGAAGCCAAATGATGAAGAACCTCCTCTTCTAGCTAGCTGTGATGGAATTGAATTTGCCTCTTCTGATCGACCTGGTAAACTATCAAAGGGACGGGCATCCTTTAAGCTGAAGATCTCCAAGGTGGTAACATTAGATTTAGTTTGTGCAATATTTTGTTCTATATGTGTGCTTCTAGGTATTTTTAGAACTTTCTATGAGGATCTTTTTCATTCTTCTAGAGGCCTTATTTTGCTGAAAATAATGTCTTCTCATGTTGGTAACCAACCCCCCTATAATAAAACTGCAGCTAAACTACTTCTCATAGTAGAGGTTACAATATTTTGTTTTAGCTGGGTTGATTGAGTTAAAGTCCGGCATAAATTTGCAATGTCTCCAATGATAAGCACATAAACAAGTAATTAAAATGTTCATTTATTCCAGTCTGAAATGAATGCAAGCTCATCTGATAAGGTTCACAAGCATATCTAAAAGTCGGCTCATACGCATGATGTATATTGGCTGATTGGAAGATCAAGCTCGTAAGTGGTACTTAAAGAAATTTATGGTTTGAGCTTGAATTAAACTTTAGCAAGCCAAGCTTGATCGAAAATACTAGATTGGCTATTACAGCCTCCGGCAGAGTCAATAATGATGGCAAGGAATTATACATATTTTTGCAAGAATTTGACTTTTTGTAACATATTTGTTTATTTTCTTATTTATTCGTATTGAAATCACTAACGGTTTGGTTCTGATGTTGTCTCAGCTCTCGTCCAAGTGTGATAATAGGCAATTCTGCATTAAGTTTGGAATAACAAGGTTCGAGGGTTATCATTTCCTTGAAGACTTCTCCCCTTCAATTCGTTGCATCTCTCGAAATCGTACCCCAAGGACATCTATTGTTTGGAAAAAAAACTCTGCAGTCCATCCAGTGAATGGATCTCAATCATTTGGCTTAGATGATATTTCTTGTGAACCTAAGCACAATACTGTACATGAAAAACTTAGTCCAACTTCGAAGAGAGTTAGATTGAGAGAAGCAAATATTTCTAAAAGAGACCAACACAGTGAAGAATGCAACTCTATTATCTCGAAGCACAATAAGGTATAGGTCGAGACTTTTGTCCTTTTCATTTTCCATAACACCATCATCATCATGTTATGTCTTTATATTGAACTATAAACAACTGCATTGCCATTTACAATCAGGTGGAAAATGGTTTTGGGTCAAGATCGGATGCGAGACCTGAGAATTTTGAAGAAGTGAACACTTTCCTATCTAATTCAAAGAGCACTGGGGCCCGTGATTCAGCTTTAAAGAGTGTGTCAAGTAGGGGACATTTAGTTTCGGATGTAACAATTTTTAGGTACTGCCTGGGGGGCTTGACCGACAGGTCTCTTTTACTCAAGGAAATTTCAACAACTGTTCCGAATGAAGAAATTTCAGGCTTTGCAGACCAGGTTTCCGTCTACTCCGGATGTTCTCATCATAGGTAATTTACAATGCTTTGCTTCTTTCAGAGTTCAGACACTATTGTCCGTGATCATTATATATTCTTGTTGGGTTATAGCGGGGAATGTAATAGTACTGATTGTGATATCTCTTGATTGTGAGTATTGGGAAAATATACATCAGTGCCAATATTTCTTGGGATATATATCGAGTATTGTTGAATTTTTGTATTCCTTTTGGTAATTGAAAAACGTTGTTTCCTGCTCTTAGACGTCAAATAAAAATGGCAAAGAGATTGATAGATGAGGGAACGATAGCCTGGAATTCGATTTCAGAAAACAACCTTCAAGTTCAATGGGAGAGTGCAGTTTTCGAGATTGAAGAGCAATTCATGAAGATTGCTTGCTGCACGACTAGATCTCTTTCCCAACAGGTATCTATAAATCCATCCATCCATCTCTAGTAATGGATGCATTTTAGGGCTGTAAATGAACCGAACATTCAGCGAACCGTTCGGCGGGAAGTTCGTTTATGTTTATTTATTAAATGAACAAACATGAACAAGATTTTTTGTTCGTTTAATTAAATGAACGAATACGAATAAAGGGCTTGTTTGTTCATTTATGTTCGTAAACGTTCGGTAATCCATTCGTTTATGTTCGTTCGTTTATGTTCGTTCATGTTCGTTCGTTTATGTTCATTTAAACCGAACTAACTGACCGAACCAAAACAAAATTGGTTAATCTATTAGATAATTTTAAGTTTCGGCTAATGATTTAGAGGTTTTTCAAATTTTAATTATCGATTAATTCGGTTTAAAATTGGTTAATTAACTGAATTAATCGAACTAACCCAAAATATTAAACACATTATATATGTTCTTTGTGTTCGTTTGTGTTCATTTGTGTTCGTTTATTATTTAAATGAACGAACATGAATGAATACGAACAAGCTACATTCTTTAATGAACGAACAAGAAATTTTGTGTTCGTTTATGTTCGTATTCGTTCATTTGTTCGGTTAAAGTTAAATAAACGAACATAAACACACCCTCGTGCGTGTTCGTTCGGTTCATTTACAGGCCTAATGCATTTTATTGGTACAAAATTACAAATATCTCTTTTGATAAGTCTTCTTTTAGCTGTACTAAATATTGCTAATTGGAGAGAAATAACAGGAATGGAGCTTTGTATGCATTGTCCACCGGTCCTCGTTGTACCTATCAAAATCTGTTTTTGAGGCTTGGTTTCTTACTATGTGGTTTCCTCGTAAAAGCATGATTCCTCACAATTCTGGAAAAAATATCAAAGATTAAGTATCCGAACAAAAAGAAAAATGAACTCCCCCCACCCTCCCAAAAAATCAAAGATCTTTCATATGCTTATTTTCAATGTCTCAAATGTATTCGTCAATCCCTACTTCTAAGTCCTGCAAGCATCAGTTTCTTATAGTATAGGCTTATGTTAATATTTTTTGTTTCCGGAATCCTTTCAAGATTAAACTTCGGCTCATCACCTGCACCCACATAAGACATCCTTCAAAGACGACAAATTTTCATATTTCTAGTTAAATGATGACTTGTAGACAAGTGTGTATATGTATATCTTCATACACACACACAAGTAATTGTTTGCCGTCATATCTTGATGCCATATGTGTTGTATGAATAAACAGTAATATTTTCTTTTGTTAAGAAAAACCGTGCGAAAATTTGATTGTCGGATAAAAATTCATTGAGTTAACAATTGTTTCAGGACTTTGAGCTTCTGCGGAAAATTGCCGGATGCCAAGATTACATGGCCCAAGAAAATTTTGAGAAGATGTGGCGTTGGTTGTACCCTGTAGCTTTTACATTATCAAGTGATCGGATAAGGGCAATGTGGAATTCTACATCACCAAAGTGGATAGAAGGATTTATAACAAAGGAAGAAGCTGAACTCTCACTTCAAGGTCCTAGAGGCCTGCAAGAACCTGGGACATTTATACTTAGGTTTCCTACTTCAAGGAGTTGGCCCCACCCAGACGCTGGTAGCTTAGTTGTGACATATGTTGGCAATGATTATGCTCTCCACAACCGGCTGCTTTCCCTCGATAATGTATATAGGTGCGTATTTCTTGCTTTATCAAATTTCATTGTTGTCTTAATTTGAACTGGTACTAAGGAAGGATGAACTCTTTTAAGGTGATTTATTTATTATTTATATTTGAATCCTTAATAATTTCTTTGCAACACTGTACATGATGTTCGTCTGTCCAAATATAGACGAAACTAACAGCATAATTTGGAATAGTCGCTACATACTTAAATGTGTATGTTCAGCTTTTGGATTGAGCTTTCCTCCCATGTTACGTGGACTTGGGTATGAATGTCTCAAACGGCCTTTTTCGATTTAGAGGGTTTTTGGAGGGTTCTTCAGGTTTAAACAATAGTGGATACTTTAGGTACCATTGGTTTAGTTGCACTATTTATAAACATTTATCATTATCGTCATCAGACGAGTTTATAGATAAATTGTCTTGTATCCTTCCCATACATGGATTGAAAGAGATTTGTTCTCTACATTTTGCTTATAGCTCCGGAGTACGGGAAATGAATGTCAAAGTAAAACCGTTGCAAGATATGCTATTGGAAGAACCTGAGCTCTCTCGACTAGGAAGGTAGAAAACACCTCCACTTCAATTTCCTTCTATGCAAGTTAGAAATGTCATGTTAATTTTCCGTTTTCAACCCGTAAAAATGCAGGATAATGAGACGCCATTGACCTTTGTTCGGATGTAGCATTGGGGTTACGTGTTTGGTTTGCGATGACCATTGTCATTACCGAGCTGCTAGTTTAGGTTTGCTTGCTCAAGCCCCTTTTCCTTTATCATATATACTTAATGAGTTAATGTACAAATATATGTGGTATTAGAAGCCGAGGCAGTACCATATCGATACTGTAAACTGGCATTGTTCTGATGATATTCATTTACCATACATGTTGACAAGAAATCAATTTTGAAAAGTTTTTTTCTTGTAAATTTGATTACTTTGTTGTCAATGGCATCCGTTCTTATGTTTGTGAAGTATTTTTGCCCGTCATGTATTCGAATATAGATATATAGTACGACCATATGATCTCTCTAGTATATACAAAAATTTAGATATCCGTAAACGGATACGAGTCCATTCGAAACTCATGGCGTCAGATAACATAAATACACAAACGAGAAGCTACAAAACAAATAGAATAAAAAGGATCTAAAATCTCACAAAAATCCAATAGGAACAAACTTCAGCCGCCAAGGAAATTCCAGAGTTACTTGTATTTTAGGCACAATGATTATTGCATGGATCATTCGTTAAGAACGAAAGGAACCGAAAACAAACATATTATAAAACAAGTTAAAACGACAACTCCAAATCCTTGCACAAGAAATCACTTCAATATTTTTCGTGTTGGGTTTGTTTCGGATTAGCTAATGGAAATAATTGATGCTCAGCAAGACAGCAAACCAGGTTTTTTCTGTCCCTTCTTTCTTTCCCTATTTTGATGTTCATTTCATGTTTATCATGGTTATAGATGTAACGAATATTGTTGTAATCATTTTTTCCCTGTAAATATTAACAGCAGAAGCTCAAATGCCTCATCAAGAGGAAGCAATCACCGCTACCACCGATCGACATCCGATATTCAGACCCGAAAACCGCTGGAAATGGTGGCTTCTAGTGGCACTCAGCATTGTCTTCCTCCTCGTTGGTCAATCAGCAGCTGTTCTTTTAACCAAATTCTATTTCAACCATGGTGGAAAAAGTAAATGGTTGGCATCTCTCATGCAAACAGCCGGTTTTCCTCTCCTTTATCTCCCCCTCCTCTTCTTCCGCTCCATTAACTTGTCCCTAAGCTCCTTAAACAACATAAATCATTGTCTGGTCTACTTTTCCCTCGGTTGTCTGCTAGCCATCGATGACCTCTTGTATTCAATAGGCATCGAACCACTTTCCGTTTCGACAAGCACTCTCATTTGTGCAAGCCAGTTGGTATTCAACGCGATCTTCTCGTTCGCTATCAATTCCGAAAAGCTCACTATCCTAATACTCAACTCAATAATCTTCATTACGATATCGGCTTCAATGGTCGCGATTCACCCCGACACATCCAAAGATAAAATTGGGAAACCTCCAGTAGGAGACCAAGAACGTAACATTGCTATTCTATCAACAATCGGTGCTTCAGCAGGCTATGCCTTAATGCTTTCCCTAACACAATTCTCATTCGAAAAAGTACTTAAAAAGGACACATTCAGCGTCGTGTTTGAAATGCAGATTTACACTTCAATTGTTGCCACATTCGTCTGCATGCTCGGGTTGTTTTCGAGTTTGGAATTTACTGATTTAAAGTCCGAGATGGAGAGATTCGATGAAGGGAAGGCGAGTTATGTTGCGAGTTTGATCGGAACAGCATTGGCATGGCAGATTTGTACTGTGGGAGTTGTGGGATTGATCTATTTGGTGTCTTCTCTGTTCTCAAATGTTGTTAGTATGCTTAGTTTGCCATTTGTTCCAGTTGTTGGTGTGATGTTTTATGGTGAAAAAATGGATGCAGTTAAGGTATTGGCAATGGTGTTCACTCTTTGGGGCTTTTCTTCTTATATCTACCAGCAATATCTTGACGAAAATAAATCAAAGGAAAAGGAATCCGAGGGAATCGAAGATTCGAATTCCGAACTTAATTTAATTCATTCAGATGATATTTAATAAATTTAAAGTTTAAATACTACATCTGTAATCTTTTTCCTATTTTCAAATGTATCTGTAAGCTTTCTTATTTCAATTGTCTTGAAATTTTTTAAAGATACAAGTGTATGTTACATTCGAATGATATGTATCCGATGCTAATATGAATATGTAGATAACATGCATTTAAATCAATCAAGAAACAAAGATGTTTCGTCAGATGGATTAATTGAAACATGGATCCAATTCGAATATGAATATATATAGGGTTAGATCCGTTGACACAATGTAAAACTTAAGAGCTTTACACGCTTTTTAGATCATTGGATTAATAAAAATCTATGACTAAGGTTAACGATAGGTAATTAGAAGATCTTTACAGGTTGCACATTTTTTTAATTTTTTTTTTGCATTAGTTGATAAATTTGTTTATTTATTCATCTACAAGTCGCTAAAAGTAATAACTATGACTCATAATTCATGTATAGATCATGATTAGTGTGCATCGTATTTTTTTTTGTGTTTAAAATTTAGTGTATAGGGTTTAAAGTTTCGGGTTTAGTTTTTTAAGGTTAGGATTAGGAATTTAGGATTTGAGTTTTTATATTGTAAATATAAATGCTTATGTAAAATTAATTTTACACAGTCTGTATATTAAAGTTTTACCCTAATAAAATTACTGTATTTATATGGAGTATGTAATATAAAGTTCTCAATTATATAATATAAATTCCCTTACTCGTTTACACGCTGCATGTGCTAACATTATCAAATCATATTATATATAAAATCCAACATTATCATTTACAATGATAAAATAAACTCCCCCACCCAGATTAGGCCATCCCAAAACCAAAACCCAAACCAAAGCTTCCAATGTTCTCCCTCGTGATCGCCATTGTTGTTTTGCTTCACCTCCCGGAACCTTGTATCGCCAGAACAATACACAAACATTGCACCCCAACCGTTTGTGGAAATGTGACAATCAGCTACCCTTTTCGCTTAACAACCCAACCCCCCAACTGCGGTTACCATGAGTTCGAACTCGGCTGCGAAAGCGACAACCGCACCATTTTAGCCACGAACCTCGGCAGATACAGTGTCCAAAACATCTCGTATGAACCCGATAACTATAAGATCCGACTCATAGTCGCGAATCTCGCCACGGGTGTTTGCTTCCTTCCTGGCAGCTACTTCCCGGTGAATAGTCTACCGTTTTTTTCATATCACACATTGAGCTCTGTTTATCTTGTGAACTGCACGAGGCCGATGGAATCTTCTGCGTATATCGATGCCTCTCGTTGCCCCGTTTCCTCTTCCGGTTCCGATCCACCACCGCCCTCATACGTTTATTTTCTAGATGCGAGGACTTCGTTTCAAGATTTCGACAAATCTTGCATAATCGAAGCTCATGTTCCAGTTATGGCTCAAAATATCTGCGGATTTTCTACTTCGGACATCTACCAGAAGCTGTTACTGCAGGGGTTCGAATTGCATTATTCCGCTTATAAGTCGGACCGACCGCACGGCCATTTTTATGCCTTGTAAGTAGCAATTCTGAGGGCCGGGCCACCCACCCGACCTGGTCTAACTATGGCAAAAATTTAATTGAAAAAATCAAATAAAAGTCGTTAGGAAGGGGGGACAACGAGTTTTTTTTTTTTTTGTCTGAGTTTGAATCCCGTTTGAAAGACACGATGATTTCCCATGGTTACCATACAATCATCCCTATTTCACGAAATAATTTTTCATCCACTTCAGTTGACAACAACATAATTCGTATATGTGACATTGCTTAAAGAGTTTAACGTTTCATTCTGCTATACTAACTAGTTATCGATAATAATATTTTTTTTCTTTAATTATTAGCTGCAAATATTTTTTTCAGGTTGGATGACGTGGGATATTCCGTTCACAACTACGTTAACAGCTTCTTCCATTTTGTATTCCATGGCCCCGAGATTCCCTATGTTCGGAACTTCATGAATTTATTATATGGCCCCGCGTATAGGTCCGATTATCATACGCCTCCAAGTATGATTAATTCCCAAACTTCCTTATTGTTTATATTTTTTTCTCTGTTTTCACTCATATTTAATTCTTTATTATTTCACCCCTTTTTTTGTAGGGACTTACCTTTTATGTCTTCAAATAACAGGTCAGCTTTGAAATTTAGTTAAAAGAGTTACATAAAGTACTTAATTAGATAATTACTAATGTGATTAAATTGTAATTTTTCTTTTTTGAAGGAGAATTCATCTTAGCAAGAGCTTTGTTGGGGATATTGTTCTTGCTCGTACCTGTCATATACAAATGGCGAAGAAGACACCTATGTGCCGATGATACGATCGAGGAGTTTCTTCAACAGCAGAAGGATTTAATGCCGATACGGTATTCGTATCGTGAAATCGAAAGAATGAGTCACGGTTTCAAGGATAAACTCGGTAAAGGCGGTTTCGGTTCGGTGTTTAAAGGAAAGCTTCGGAGTGGTTATCTTGTAGCGATAAAGCTGTTGGAGAATTCGAAGGGTAACGGGGAGGATTTCATCAATGAGGTTGCCACAATCGGGAGGATCCACCATGTTAATGTGATGAAACTTATTGGATTCTGTGTTGAGGGATCGAAACAAGCTCTCGTATACGATTTCATGTCGAACGGATCTCTGGATCGGATTATATTCGCGAAAGAGTATAAGATTGATTTGAGTTGGAAAAAGATGTTTGATATTGCTCTTGGGGTGGCTCGAGGGATCGATTACTTACATCAGGGGTGTGACATGCAGATATTACATTTTGATATCAAGCCACATAATATTCTTTTAGACAAGAACTTCATACCAAGAGTTGCAGATTTTGGTCTTGCTAAGTTGTATTCGGTAGATGATAGCATTGTTTCTCTAACTCAAGCACGAGGTACGATGGGATACATTGCTCCTGAACTAGTCTACAAAAATTTCGGAGGCATCTCATATAAGGCCGATGTTTACAGTTTCGGAATCTTATTAACGGAAATGATCGGGAGGAGAAAGAATATGAACGCATTTGTCGAACATGAGAGTCAGAGATACTTCGCATCGTGGATTTACAATAGGTATTATCACGGAGACGATATAGATTTAGGAGATGTAACGGATGAAGAAAAGATCATGGTGAAGAAGATGGCTATGGTAGCTTCTTGGTGTGTACAATTAAAGCCTAACGATCGTCCTTCAATGAGAAAAATCTTGGAGATGTTTGAAACCGATGTAGAGCTCCTCCAAATGCCTCCGAGACCTTTTCAACTTCCTTTTGAAATATCAACGGAGGATCAAACTCTCCATTCATTCGAAAATCAATCCCACTATAGTTCGACCGGCGAGACATCTACATTACTCTGTTCTTCAAATGAAATTAGCGCTAGTATAGTGTAAGCCATCAAACTTTTTAGTATAATTTAATCGGTGGGTATAGTTCGACTGATTGTTGTTGGTACAATATATATGAGAAAATGTGATCGAGCATGTTTAAACACTTAATATTTTTCGATTTATGAGTAGAGAGAGGTATGAATAGTATAAACATTATACGCTGAATGGTCAAAAACTTTTTATAATTTAACCCATTGAGCATGGTTTGTTTAACTTAATGTCTTCGTTTTACTCTTGTATTTTGAGATTTGATTTGGTAATCCGTATTTTTATATTATAATTATATATGCGATCCAATCTGATCCAATTTTTTATTTATGAAACAAAGAGTGCATGTATTTTCAGTCCATAAAGGTTGGCTCCATTAAAGTAAATACTGAAATTAGATGATGGTGCAATGTGTAATAACCCATTTTCATCCGGGTTACTCAAACCCGTAATCCGAACCGGATCCTAGACCAAACCCGACCCGGCCCGGAACCAAAAAGACCCCAAAAAAAACCTAATCCCTAAAGTGGTAACCTAGCCGTCGCCGACCTCCTTCGTCGCCGCCGCCGTCAAGCTTGGCCGGCCACCATTTCGAACCAAAATAACCCCAAAAAATCTCTAGAGCAAACCCTAAACCCCAAATCCGGCTTAAACCCAAAAAATCCAAAAAATAAATAATAAACACACATAAAACCTAACCAACCCTCTGCCATAATCATCACACTCGGCCATACCTTCAACCATGCCCTGAAAATCCGGCACCATCAATCCAGATCTGCATGTCAGATTAAAGATATATGAGTGGTTATTTTATATTTTTGGTTATAAAACCAAATGGATGTAAATCGAAAAGGAGGGGTTTTTTTAGTTCAAAAAATAGAAAGGATTGTGGGGAAGTAAAAAAATTGTAAGTTTTTTTTAGAATAAATAAAAACTTTTAGTTTTCTTTCTTGCATGATCTCCTCATTTCGAATCAAAAACAAAAAGAGAATTTTATAGTTGAAAATCAAAATCTAGTTCTTTGTTTGATCTAAAATCGAAAGTTTTTTAGTTTTTTAATCGAAATAAAAAAGGGTTAGAAGCTTACCTTGGTTGCCGCCGTGGTCAGTTATGCCCTCACCGGAGGCCAAGCGCCGATGAATGGTGTCGAGATGTTGAAGAGGCGCCGCCGCTCGAGTTTGTGATGAGAGAAAGAAAACTGAGAGAGAAATGTTTGAAACATTTTTAGGGTTTTTTGTTGTTCAAAATGAAAGAAAATAAAAACAAATCATGTTTTAATCTGATATAAGCAAAACGGCGCCGTTTGGTGCGGACCCGGTTCACGTGGAGACTCGACCCGGGGAGGATCCGCGTTTTTGCTCAATGGTATAATTACGCCCTAGGCCCCCCATGTTCTTGCCCGCTTTAATTCTGATCAGGGGATATTTACACTTATGGTCCTTCTATCTTTCAGGCGCATTTAATATGGTTTTTTTTCTTTATGTTTTTGTGGCCTTTAGTTTCCATTTTGTTTCGGTTTAGTCACTGAAATATAGGCTTTAGTTTCCAGCATGATATTTCTGTTAGTTTATATTTATGCCCTTATATTTCACATTTGTTTTATTTTAGTCCCTAATATTTGCCTTTCATGCCATGTAATTAAATATTCATGCATTTTAGTCCTAAATCTCTAGTTTCATGTCATTTTAGTCTAACCCATGCATTGTCATTATTATTATTATTGTTGTTATTATTATATTTTTTATGTGTTAGATTAATATTCATGCATGTTTCAAATTAGTTTTTTATGTTAGATTAATATTTTATTATGCTCTTATTTATTTATATTTTATCGCATTATATTTATTTATGTCTGCTATGTTTTTAAGTTGCATTTCGGAATATAAATTGTCAATGCGGTGCTTCTTTATTCGAGCGTAAACGGGGCTAGTATCAGGCGTAGTGATAGTGGTTGGACGTTTACTCTCGAATAACGGGGCCTTTAAAATCTACTCGCACATATAACCGAATTTTAATTTAATCGTCACTTTAATCCGGAAAGTCTAATATTAATAAAGCGATAATTATTAAAGTACCAATTTTGGGCGGTGTGGGGGTGCTAATCCTTCCCCATCCGTAACCGACTCCCGAACCCATCAATTTTAAATCTCTGGTTTTTACGGTGTCCGGCCTACCTAAGTGGCCGGTGGCGACTCCATTTTTTAAATAAAACACGAATTTTTTAAAATTCCACGGAAGACATTATTTTCAAAACAAAAAACAACATTTTTTTAGCGAAAAAAAAACATCGCTACACAATGTATGTTCTCTGTGGGTCACCTTCTGAAATGAAGTTTGTTTACATGTCCACCGACTTCTTATCGTATGTAGATCTGTTCACATATCCAATTATGGTCTAAGTTTTTTCCAAGTCTTTTATTTATGTCTATTTTTTTTTAATTACAAAGAGAGAGCCTAATCAATGACGAGGCCTACAATACGGTGGACCAAAAATGTTCCGATCCAAAAAAGACTGCAACAGTAAGAGGTGAGTCGAAAGTGATCGTGTTGTTGCAGAGAGGATCCGTGTACTTAGCGAGAAAGTCGGCAGGCCGATTGCCTTCACCTGATTTCAGAAGGTTTACTATCTCATTCGAAAAAGGACTTAAAAAGGACACATTCGGCTTTCGCATCGTGTTTGAAATGGCAGATTTACACTTCGATTGTTGCTACGTTCGTTTGCGTGCTCGGGTTGTTTTCGAGTTTGGAATTTACAGATTTGAAGTCCGAGTTGGAGGAATTCGATAAAGGGGAGGCGAGTTATGTTGCGAGCTTGGTCGAACAGAGTTGGTTTGGCAGATTTGTACTGTGGGAGTTGTGGGATTGATCTATTTGGTGTCTTCTCTGTTCTCAAATGTTGTTAGTATGCTTAGTTTGCCATTTGTTCCAGTTGTTGGTGTGATGTTTTATGGTGAAAAAATGGATGCAGTTAAGGTATTGGCAATGTTGTTCACTCTTTGGGGCTTTGTTATCTTCCAGCAATATCTTGATGAAAATAAATAGAAGGAAAAGGAATCGGAAGGAATCGAAGATTTAAATATGCTGCTCTTTGGGCGAGATACAAAGTTGACTAATCGGTCAAATATGTTTGTTCCATTGGGACCAACAAAATTAAATTTATTTTAACATTTTTTAATATTTTTATGTGATTATAAGATTGTATCGGTTATTAATCTAAGAGAGAGAATCCGTGTACTTAGCGAGAAAGTCGGCAGGCTGATTGCCTTCACCTGATTTCAGAAGGTTTACTATCTCATTCGAAAGAGGACTTAAAAAGGACACATTCGGCTTCCGCGTCGTGTTTGAAATGCAGATTTACACTTCGATTGTTGCTACATTCGTTTGCATGCTCGGGTTGTTTTCGAGTTTGAAATTTACATATTCGAAGTCCAAGATGGAGGAATTCGATAAAGGGGAGGCGAGTTATGTTACGAGCTGATCGTGTTGGGTCATACTAGTACACCCCATAGCACAGCGGAAAAAATATCTGGCGATTACCACAAGAGATCCATATACGAGGAACTTGTAGTCACCTATTTTATCCGGCCCGTATTTATTTAGTTAGTTCTTGTATATACATACATATCCGAAAATAAAATAAAAAAGTGATAAAAACCCAAAAATAGTATTTGGTCTTTGTATATATTAGAGTCAAAAAAATAAAACCCCAAAAAATGAGAACCCAATAATATATATGCAATCCATTTGGTCCATATTACAAAAAAGCCCATTTACAAACCCAACATAATAAAAAACCCTAGAACCTAAGCCCTTTCTTTGTTGAGCCGCCACCCATCAAATTCGATCCAACGATCCATATATGCATCCGAAAAACCCTAACCCTTATCCATGCGCCGCACAGCCTCACAACCGTTCGATCCAGGAGAGATCGACGGCCCAAATCAACATGGAAGAGCTCCACTCGGATCACCAAACGCGTGTGGCCTTCACGCGCCCATCGCCTCAGCTCCCATTTGACCGTTCATCTTCTCCACCGGCAGCCGTTCCACCACCGTCACCGCATGTCGTGCAAGCAAAAAAGAGAGAATCAAAATTCGATTTGAACGAAAATGGCAAGATATCAGGGATATGGTTGAATCAAAACAAAAGAAAAGGAAAGAAATCAGATTTAAATGAAACAAATATGGGAAGGTGATCACCGAATTTAACCAAGCAAATCGGGCAAGAATCAACTCCAAACCAGGCAAAAATCGAAGCCAAATCGAGCAAGGAGATATTTTAGATTCTAGGATTTTCATCTGTAATTTGGGAAAGGATTTTCCTTCCCTTTGTTCATACTTGTAATTGGCTATAAAAAGCCTTCGAATTCACCATTGTAAAGACACGATTCACAAGCAATATACAAGAATTTCTGGTCGAATCCTTAGGTATTCTTCATACCTAGACTCTGTTCTTTTTTATATTTTTTGTGCTATCGATTAGATCAAAGAAAGAAGGATGCGGGTCTTACCGAACATCGAGGGTGAAGCCGTCGCTGGAAGGCCAAGCCGTCACTGCTATCAAAGTCAAGAGCCGAGACCGAGGGAAAACGCTGCCATGGAATTGCCGCCGGTCGAAGACCACAGCGGCCGACATGGAGGGGCGAGACGTGCTTCGCCGGATTCTGGAGAACCTTTTTCGAATCCCTTCAAAGAATTTGGGAAAGGGAGGGATTTGATTCATTTTGTCAACGAAGGAAAAATAGAAGTTGGGGTGTTCCTTTTTGTCTTATATTCGACCCGCATGGAGGCCCAGATCTGACCCGTACCAGACCTCGACTCGTGCCCTTCTTTCCTCATTCTTCTACTTTGGCCCTCACTGTTTGCTTTCTTACACTTTAGTCCTTTTTGTTTTAATTTCGTTCTCCAATTTTAATTTCGTTCTCCAATTTTAATTTCTTTCATTTTGGTCCTTTTTATGTTTAATTGGTTTATTCATATTATTTTAAACATCTATTTTAAAACATAGAAGTATAGAAATCTGCATAACCCTTAATAGTAAATGAACCCTTAAGTTTAGGTTCCTCTTTTACATAATATATTCTTAATTAACTCGATAATTTCCTTAGATCACTAAATATACCTTTAATTAAAATTTATCTAGTAGAGCCCTTTTAGGATTAGTAACTTTAATCACCTAATAATTGGCTTTAGGGTTAGAAACACATAAAAAATAAAAAGAACAAAATAAAATAATCATTTAAAAAGGATTTTTTTGCATAATGAAAACGAGGTGTATTTTCAATTAGGGTTAATTCGGTCTTCCCTAGCCGTTGTGGGAACGGTCGAAACTCCTATGCGAAAGTGCATTATCGAATTTTAAGGACTAATACCTTAATCCCTTTGCGTCTAAATTGATTCGGATTTTCTCAGCTGTGAGCGAGTTCGAGCCAATTATAGAAATTTGTGGATTTTTGTATTAACCTTTTCATGCACGCATCCAGGTTATCAAGGAAAATATTAGTGATCAAGTAAGCGCCGGTCTTCGGACGTGATGAGGGTGCTAATCCTTCCCCACACGTAACTGTGCCTCCGAACCCTCTTTCTGGTTGGTTTTTATGTTTTCGGTCTGCTTAATACAATAAAAGGGACCGGTGGCGACTCCGTTGTTACAGAACAAATCGGGTTGAATAAGGGTGAAGAATTACATGTTTAAAATCTGGAATTTTGGATTTAGAGAAGATAAATATCCAATCACGATTCTACGATGTCGATCCCTAAGTCGCAATGATAACGCTCCGACCTCTACGTAGTTCACCCAGTTGAAACAATCATATAAAACTCTCTAAACTATTTAGAGGGTTTTCCCAAAAGTATTAATGATTGCTAGATCTTGTAGCGACTAAAAATAAATAAATAAGTTCTATGCTACGAAGGTAATCCCACATTTTTTGAAGGAGAATTTCTTTTGAAAATTCTAATTTTGAAAACAAAGATGACTTGGAGTCGCTTGGATAAGGTAGGTCGGACACCATAAAAACCAGAGATTCGTTTTAAAAGGGTTCGAGAGTTAGTTACGTGTGGGGAAGGATTAGCACCACCATCACGCCCAGAAATCGGTACCAAAAATATTTGTTGCCTTTAATCGAAAGAAATTGTCAAAATTTGAATTGAATTTAATTTTGTGACTTTATTTGAAGATTGACTTTAATTGAACAGGCTTTATCAAATTGGCGGGATCAAATTAATTGGACATTTAATTAATAAGGTTGACGAAACATTGGACCATAGATTAAACCGACATAATATAAGTCTGACTGCCATGTTAATTTATTGTTCGAATCCCGTACGTCACCTTTATGCATGGTGCAAACAGTTAAGATATGATGTAATAATTTTATCAAGTTTTAATCTTACCTTGGTACGGTAAGGATTGATTCAAATATTTGGTCAACATCCTTTAAGCTCGGATTGTTTCGATACAAATATCAGAATTAATAAATACCTTATTTTTTATGATTTAAATTAATTAATTTGTAATCAAAATAAAGGGTCATATGAATGACAATCAAAATGCATGTCACAAAAGGGCTTAAATTAAACACAAAATGCCCACCAAAGCCCTAACCTAAAAGGCCAAAATTATGGAAAGTTTAATTAATGATCTAATTATTTACTAGGTTGGTATAATATTAACCCTAAATTAATTAAACCCTAAAAACTAGCAAACCCTAATAAATTATGGATTATTTTGTACCATGATAATTAATTTGATCAATTTTAAACTAGTATCCCGATGAGCCAAGGATACTGTTAAGTGTCTAAAAGTACTATTTTATTCATTTTTTTTATTCATATTATTGCTAGACTTAGGCTCATATTAGTTGCATTATTAGCCATTCATGCATGTTTGCATTGTTTCCTTGGTGGACAAGCTTGATTTCATATTTTGCTTAATTTTGTGGAAAAAGATACTGCTTTGGTGTATTTTGTGTGTGTGCAGAATCACTTGCCAAAGCAAGGCTGGAACCAGTTGCCAGGGCAATGCATGAAGGAGATGCCGAGCTAGTTGCCAGGGCAATGCTTGAAGGAGATGCCGAGCTAGTTGCCAGGGCAATTACCGATAAAGGATAATGTGATATGGCAATCAAAATCGATGACTAGATATGCCCAAGATGACGTGGAGTAAAGTTAAATCCTAAAGGAGTTTGATTTCCATGAAGAGGTTAAAGAGAAATTAAATCCCAAGAAGATAGGAGAAGTTCTAGAAGGAATTTAAATATAATAAAGAATTATATTCTTTAAAGATATTTAATTCCAACTTAACTTCCTCCTCAAAAAAGACTTTGATCTAGCCCTATAAATTGAGGACCAAGCCGTCAACTCCAAATGGAGAGAGAAGAGGAATTTTGACAGGGAGAGAGGAGAGAAATTTCGACAAAGAGAGGAAGGAGATTTCGATGAGAGCAAGGAGAGATTTCGACAAGGCTTTAACCATTCTTCATCTTTTTCTTTCTTGTTCAATTAGGTTTATGCTAGAGATTCTTTGTTTTGTGTTTCTTTGGAACCTAGCCATGAACTAAATCTATTTGGCTAAGGTTATTGTGTTTCGTGGTTGTGAGAAACAATTGGATTTTGTTTAGGTAATAAGAGTTTGCACTTTTAATTCAAGGTTTACTCATTCTTGGTTCTTATTCTTGTTTGTGGGTGAATTGGGAGAGGATCTCGTAACTTTATCTATTTATCTAATATCGGGAGAGTTAGATTCAAGAAACGAATGAGTATAGTCTTTATTCAATCTATTGATGGTGAAGATTAATCCGGCTTAGGAATAAGTTAAGGATTTCAACGGCTAAGAGGATTGCAAGATTGGTTGTTGTTCACCCTTAATTCACGCAGGGATGTATTATCAAAGCATGCATAAATAGCTAGAGTTTTGACTTAGGGATAAGAAGAAACTATTGAAGAACGCTCCACCAAACTTTGAAGTTGCTGCCCAGCTGCCCAAACAGTCGCCCAGGCAACCGTCGATTAGTTGCCAAGGCAACCCCGCTGCGCAAGTTGCCACGGCAATTGAGTTGCCCTTGCACTCTTTTACAAAGACGATCCAATCGGCTATCACTCCTCAACTCACGATAACCTGGCCTATTCTCTCTCATTTGATTACATCTTCTTTTACTTATTTGCTTTCTAGTTTAGTTATTAGTTAAAACTCCTACAATCACCTACTTGTGTTTTTACTTTTTACAGTGTAAGAGATTAGATTCTTGAAGTGGCACCAATCCCTATGGAGACGATATCTTTTATACTATAACTTGCGACGTGTACACTTGCACAATTGCGGAGCACTTATTATGCGCAACAAGTTTTTGGTGCCGTTGCCGGGGATTGACAATAGCAACTTTGTTTTTATTTTCTTGCACTTTTTATTTTTCTTGTTTAAGATTCAAAGGGTTAACAAACTTTGGTTTTGCATTGGTATATGACTAGGGCGAGACCGATTACACCAGAATACCCCTTTGATCCAGAAATCGAACGAACCTTGCAAAGACTCAGACAAAGGTTAAGAGTAGCAATGGCTAATCAAGACGGCAATATGAATCAGGATGTTCTAGCAAGAGGAGTGATTCTTGCACGAAACAAAACTATTCGAGACTATCTTGAAGAAGATCTTGAAGGACTCAATCCAGGAGTTGTCACACCTGAAATTGAAGCCGACCACTTTGAGTTGAAACCGGTGATGTTCAATATGATCAACACAATTGGTCAATTTGGCGGCTCAACAACTGGAGATGCACGACAACATCTTAAATCTTTCCTCGAGATTTGTAATTCATTCAAAATACAAGGAGTCACCCTTGATGTTTTACGACTAAGATTATTCCCCTATTCACTGAGGGATAGGGCAAAAGCATGGTTGAATAGTATTCCTTCAGGATCAATAGGATCTTGGACCGATCTTTTTCGTGATTTCCTTGCTCGATTTAATCCTACAAATTTGACTGATGAGCTTCGTAACGAAATTACTTCTTTTCGGCAGGCAGATGATGAATCCATGTACGAGGCTTGGGAGCGATATCGAGAACTTCTACACAAATGCCCCCTACACGGATTTCCAGTATGGACACAAGTAACAATGTTTTACAATGTTGTGAATACACCAACAAGGATGATGTTAGATGCCTCGACAAACGGCATACTCCTAGATAAGTCGCCGGAGGAAGCAATGCAAATTCTAAACAGGCTTGCCAAGAATGATTATCAATTCCCATCTGCTAGAAGAGGAGGAGTTAGACGCCAAGCCACAATACATGAACTGGGATCATCAGACTCAATTTCGGCACAATTGGCCACTCTAACCAAGATGATCCAGAACATGCAGAAACCAAACAACACACAAGAAGTCAAGGTAATGGATTCTTTTTGTGAGTTATGTTGTGGTAACCATGATTCTTCTGAATGTATGCAGAATCCGAAATCCAGCTTTTATGTGGGGAATTACAACCGGAACAACAATGTGATGTCCAACACATATAATCCAGCTTGGAAGAAGCACCCGAATTTTTCATGGAGTAATCCCAACAATACTTTAAACCAGAACAATCAGAATGCACAAGCATCGGGATTCTAGCAGAATATATCACGGCAACAATTGCCGCAACAACAACCGACAACATCTAGTTCTTTGGAAAATTCTCTCAAAGCTTTTATGTTGAAAACTGAATCTTATATGGCTGAGAATAGTAACTTCATAAAAGAACTGATGCTTTTATTAACAAGACCGAGATGAGATTGCAAAACCAAGAGGCGGTAATCAAATCATTAGAAAATCAAGTCAGACAATTTGCTCAAAACCTGAATACTAGACCGCAAGGAGGTTTACCTAGCGATACTGAAGTCGTAAGAGGAACTGGCCATGAGCAATGTAAGGCGATCACCACTAGAAGTGGCCAACAACTTAAAGAGGCTCAAGCTCGCTTATCAAACAAAACTCCACAAAAAAACAAGACGAACTCAGCGGCAAAGCCTCAAATGCTGAACCAGGAATTGCCGCGGCAACCAGTGATAAGCATGCCTCGGCAACCGGTGATAAGGATGCCTCGGCAACCAGTGATAGGCACGCCACGACAACCCCAGTTGACGATGCCTCGGTAACTCTAGTTGCCCCGGCAATGCCGTCAATTAGGTTCCAGACCAATGAAAGGATCGAAGATATCCGACTTCCACCACCATTCCCACAAAGGTTGAAGCGACAAAAGCAAGAATATTAATTCAAGAAGTTTCTTGATATCCTAAAGTAAGTCCACATCAACTTGCCATTGGTTGAAGCAATTGAACAAATGCCGAACTATGCCAAGTTTCTTAAAGACATTGTGTCCAAGAGAACAAGGCTAGGAGAGTTTGAAACAGTTGCCGCAACAGAGGAACGCATGGCCATGTTGCACAATCGCATGCCACCCAAGTTGAAGGATCCCAGAAGTTTCACAATACCCTATTCTATTGGAAACCACTATGTCGGGAAAGCATTATGTGACCTTGGAGCAAGCATAAACTTGATACCTAAATCGGTTTTCCAGAAACTAGGAATCAGGAAGGCAAGACCTACAACAGTTATGCTACAGCTAGCCGACAGATCCTATGTGCATCCAGAGGGAAAAATCGAAAACATACTGGTAAAAGTTGATAAATTTATTTTTCTCGTTGACTTTATTGTTTTGGATTGTGAAGCAGATGAACATGAACCTATTATTCTCGTGAGACCCTTCCTAACAACATGGAGAACCTTGATCGATGTTGAAAAGGGAGAACTCACAATGAGGGTGAATGACCAGCAAGTTAAACTAAATGTGTTCCAAACACTAAGGCATGCCAATAATCCGGAAGAATGCCAACTTCTTCATGCCATGGCAGTGTTTAACTTCGAAGAGGAATTTAGTTGCCTCAGCAACTACATTGCCGATCAAGAGGAACCTGAGGATTATGAAGAACCGATCGATGAGGAACAACAAGAAGAGGCAAATTGTAGGGTAGGGAAAATGACAAAAAGTGGTTAAAATGTCAAGACAAGATATGCTAAAAAGAAGCTCAAGCCATGAAACAAACTGAAGAAACATAAGCAATAAACTTATTTCTTTGCTAATTTTTCTGCTGCATTTTTTCTCTTTTTTTCTGTTCGAACACTGTTTTTTTGTGTGTTCCATTCGACCTCTTTATTGGCAGCAAAATTTTTCTTCTTTTTTATTTTATTATTTTTTTCAAATGCTTCCTCTGTTTTTTATTTTTGACATTGTTTTTGTCGTTTCGTGGAACAAGTCTTCCTTTGTCTCAACAAGGGTATGAAAAAGGGGGAATAAAATAGGAAAAGGCTCGGGTTTTGTAAATATGGTGAAAACAAAGAATCAGAACATGCTCAAAAATGGCTAACTAGGGGAAATGAATGTGAAGGCAATTTTGGGTAGAGAAGTGGTTAATCTTAAGTGCCCCTATCACTTTAAAACATCATGTTCAAGCATTTAGCCTCGACAAGTATTACGTTACAAGTTCTAGAATGTTGAGAAATAGTCCGGCACACTCAAAGAAGTAAAGAGCAAGAATGAAAGTATATGATCGTAAGGCTCAAAAACTCACATAAGGTGGAATGTGTACTAAGTTAAGCAACAAGCCAACTAACAAATGTATGGAATGCCAAATAAAAATTTATTGGAAATCACTAGCCATGCCCATTATCTATCATGCATCCTAAATTCCAACAAAAGTAAGATCACAAGTCATAAGGAAATCAAAGAGATAAAGTGAAATATAGGATGAGCAACAAGAAATTCCAACATATTATAATTAATAAAAACTCAATTTCAACCAATCGTATAAGCAGAAAAACAATTTGATACAAAATCTACTCCCTCTCACTTAAATCATATTGCCCCAATATGTAAATGAAAGCACAATAGAAGGAATAGGGAGACTCCCCGTGTCTAATGATGATCGCGACTGCGAACCGATTTCACCTTCGGTTCAAGAACACCGGATCGTGGCCAGGAACTTGGCGTCTTGCGTGGACCATCGCGGCGGTTGTCAGCTGGTGACTGTTGATGCGCAGAACAGAGGGTGCGATGGCAGATTGCACTCGGCCGATTGGTGGTTTAGGGGAAAAAGATTTGTGTGGTTGGTGAGAAAGCAAAATAAAAAGGTTTAGGTTTGTTTTGCTTGAATCACGTTGGGAAGGTTAAATTAAAAAGGGAAAATAATTTGTCTGGGAAATGAGATTTGGTTTATCAACAAAGTGTGGGGTCTACGGGAAGGGAATTTAAAATTTAAAAAGGAAAAAAATGGGTTTAAAATAAGGATAAAGGGAGATAACCGATGTTTGGGTTTAAAATTTAAAAAGGGAAAAAATGGGTTGGCTGTAGGTGAGGTTTGGGTTCGGCTAAAATGCACCTTAATGTGGCAAGGGCTTAGCTAACGTCGCCTAAAGATGGTAAGAGGATGTGCTAACATGCACCTTTAACTGAAACGAACTTTCTTGTACGTGGAATGGCTCCATGGTTTAGGAATTGCTTTACGTTATATTCAAATTAGTTTGGGGTACCTGAAAATTCAAAATGATAAAAAATGAATACATATAAAATAAAATTAAAAACTAATATAAATTAAGCAAAATTAAATAAAATGGGTTGCCTCCTATTTAGCGCTTTATTTAACGTTGTTTAGCTCGACAACTTGACTCAGACTACAGGTTCTGAAAGAAATACTTCTTCCACTTCTTGCGTTTTGTCCAACTAAGAACTTCTTTAAGAGGAATTTTACGATTATGGAGTTCATTCGTTGTTTCCTTGTAGATTTTATAATTTCTTTGAATATTTTTCAGCTTTAAAAACTTGGCTAAAATAATTACCGACAAGATATCTCTTTTACTAAAAAATTTGCACTTTCAATTATCTGGCGGCAATTTTAACTTAATATCCGGTGCTTGTAAAATGGAATGGAAATTTTTAATTTTTAAGGGAGTTAAGCGTAAATTAGAATAAACCTATAAAATATTTTCCAACTCCCTAATTTCTTTGTCGTGTCGTGGCATTCCAATTCCCTGCACAAACCATCAGATAAATTAGATTCTATAAACTCTTCAATGACAGGTTCAATAACATCAATAAAATTAACACTAGCGACATTATCTGGATATCGCATTGCTTTGTAAACATCAAACTTAACAACCTCACCGTCGAACTCCATTGTAAGAATTCTGCTTCTTACATCGATTTTAGTATGTGCAATGCTCAGGAAGGGGCGACCAAGAAGGATATCAGATGAAGAGTTGGTTCGGTCATTTTCCATGACTATGACATAGAAATCTGCCAGAAAAATTAAGTCATTTACCTTAACCAGTACGTTCTCAAGGAGTCATTCAGGGTAAATGATGGATCTATCGGTGAGTTGGATTGTCACTCTTGTTTCCTTCAAAGGCTCTGCACCAAGTGAATTGTAAATGGAAAGCATCATAACATTTATAGAAGCACCCAGATCACACATAGCACATTTAATTCCTACTTTACCAATTTTACAAGGAATAGCAAACATACCTTGGTCCTTTAGTTTAGGTGGAAGCCTACGTTGAAAAACAGTTGATACATTTTTACCTAAGTTTACCTTCTCATTACCGATAAATCTTCATTTATTTGTGCAAAGGTCCTTCAAGAATCTAGCATATCGTGGAACACTTTTAATCACATCGAGGAGAGGTATGTTTACCTCCACTTTACGAAACACATCAAGAATTTTTTGTTCCTCGATTTGCTTATCACGCTTAACCAATCTTGACGGGAAGGGAGGTGGCGTGGTATAGGGAGATGGCATGGGAGGAGTTTGCGATTCATCCTTCTTTTTCCTCTAGGATCTTCTGTCAACTTCTTCCTTTGGGATCTCGATTCATCTTCTTTTTGGAATTCTGCGGCAACATCCTCTAGGACCAGTGGCGCGATAACAATACCGCTCCGAAGGGTGATTACACTAAAGTTTTCTCGTGGGTTCGCATCGGTTTACGACGACAGCTTCCCTTTGATTCTAAACGACTTACAGCCTGAGCCAGTTGACTCATTTGCTTCTCAATTTTCTTGAAAGTGTGCTTCGGTCTTTAGCTGGAATTTTTCTTGGGATAGCCCCAACCTTTCTAAAATCGACTCCAACGATGGTTTTTGCGGTTGATATTGCTGTATGTAGGTGGTTGATAAGCTTGATTTGGTCTCTGGTTTTGCGCATAATTGAAGTTCAGATGATCTTTCCATCCCGGATTGTATGTGTTTGCGTGAGGATTATAAGGTATCTGAGGAGGTCTAAGAAAATTACTTACTGTATTTACTTGTGCGGAAACATCTTCCTACAGCATCAGATAACAATCTGTGGGATGGTCCAGCATCGTACATATTCTGAAAAGCCCAGCTTTACTTTTTTGTTTGCAACAAGGGATTGGACTATGTCAGCAAACTTATCAATTTTATTTTCTAATAAAACGATACTTACCTCGTGAACTCGTCGAGAGGGTTCACTTGAAGGGAAAAATTGTTGGGAGTTAGCAGCCATAATAGAAATTAGAGTTATTCCCGCTATTGGGGTCATGTTCACAAGTGCCCCTCCACTTGCTGCATCGATCTTCTTCATCTCTATCGAGGTTAAGCCTTCGTAGAAGTATTGAAGAAGTGTTTGTTCCGTCAATCCATGTTGTGGACAATTCGCGCATAATTTCTTGAATCTCTCCAATAGTCATATAATGACTCAGTATCTTTTTGTCGGATACTCAAGATGCTTCGCCTTAGTTCGCTCACCTTGTATGCAGGGAAAAACATGTCAAGAAAAAGTCGAGCCATGTCAGTCCATGTAGAAACTAAATTAGATGGTAAATCAAATAACCAATCCTTAGCTATATCAGCTAAAGAAAAAGGGAAAGATCGGAGTTTAATTTGGTCTTCGGATACTCCATGTAGTTGTGTGCTTAAGCAAACCATGTGAAATTCTTTAAGATGCTTGTGGGGATTTTCATTGGGTAAACCATGATAGGTCGGTAGAAGGTGTATCAGGCCCGTCTTGAGTGCGAATGGTGTTTTTTCATTCGGGAATATAATGCACAATGGTTGTTAATCATCTGGTGCCACGACAAGTTCACAAATAGTTTGATCTTCTTCTGCCATTGAAATCTGTTCTATGTTGTTGAATTCAAAGTGTGTGTATGCATCAGAAGATATTTCTAGATCTCATTCGAATTGTTGTTGTCGCTGTCTTCTTTCCTGATGTGTGCGTGCGTGTAGCTTTTGGGCTACTGCTTCGATCTCCAGTTCAAAATTCACTAGTTCTCCCGAATTATTCCTGGTCATAAATCAAAACAAAATATATTAGTAACTTTGCCGAAGTCCCCGGCAACGGTACCAATTTGACAAGCATCATATATTGTCAAATAAATATGCCTTAATATCAAAATAAATAAAGAAAAGACGTACTAAAGAGAATATGGGTCGATCTGCATGGACTAAGGAGCTTCTGACATTGAGAAGTCTTGATTTTGACTTAAGTGCGAAAATAAAGTAAATGGGGGGGTTTGATCGAGAGGGTAAAAATTAAATGTAGAGTAATAACGAAAATGATGAAAGTAGATTTTGAAGAGAAAACTGATTAAATATAATAGCCTCAAGCTTATCTTAGCCTCAATTCAAACTGATCATCGAAAAAGATATTTTCGCCGAATACACACCGATTACAGTCTACAAGGCCTAACCCTTATAAGTTATTTTTCTCTCCGATAAATCAATAATTCAAAATCAAATTTTGAATTCTAGTTTTTTGGCTAGACTAACCACGACTATCGTCATTAGAATAAAATAGTTTTAAGCTTTAGAAAAACCCAACTCAGACTATGTTTTCTCGATGAGAATCAAATCCGATCTGAATTTCCCTTAGTGAATCTGTCGCTAAGTGTGTTCACAAGAAGTCAGACATGCTACAAGCCGATCCTTCGTCCCAACTGTAAATTTTTGAAATGAAAGCGTAAAGATCTTAATAGAAAGGCTGATTGCCGATCTATATTTCCAGAAAATTGAGAATGTAAAACGAATATGTTGAATGCTTTTTAATTCTCACAAAGTGAATTGAAGCTTCTCTCTAAGCCTTTGGCTAATAGGAAAACTAGCTAAGCATGATTACAGAAAAACCATACTTTGCATTTTAAAAGAAAATAAATAAAAACTTAAAAGAACAAGAATGAAAAGAAAAGAGAATTTTATAAAACCTTAAAAGCTAGAACAAACTAAGAATGAGAGATAATGATAGCTTAACCCAAAAGGGGGTATTTATAGTATTTTGAAACCCTGAAAAAACCTAAAAATATTAAAAGATAAATCCTAAAAAAATATTCAAATTAAATCTTAAAAGATAATTTCCAAGTTTTGAAATTCAAATCGCAGCTGATCTGCTATCCGCTGTTGCTGACTTCACCTTCTAGAAGGTGTTGCCATCATCTTCTAGAAGCCGCTGACTGGATGTCACGTCAGACTTCATGCCCACTAGCCCAGCCTTGACTTTCAGAGAAAAAAACTGTAGAACTTTGTCCTTTTAAGTGTAATTTCCAAAATTGAAGTTCTGCATAGAAAATGTTCTAAAACAGCCAAATTAGCAACATGAACTAACTATTAAAGACATAATTAAAGATAAAATAGTAGCCAAATAAACTACTTATCAAGTATTGAAGAAAGAAATTCTGAGATAAACTCGACATCGTCATTACAAACATGCTAAACACTAGTGATAGTAATCATTATGCAAAATATCTAAAACCTCATCAGAATGGTACATAAAATGACGCGGCTTAAAGCTATCCCTTAAGTACATTCTTGTCATTGCATCAGCTACTCGGTCACTTTTTTTCTAAAAACATACCGTATTTCAATTTCCCATAGTCCTTTTTCTTTTTTGTTGCGCTATATGTTTTAGAAAATTCATAGTAGTAATTGAGAATTTGTATTAAATTGTTTTGGTTGTGCGAAAAGGAAATGGTTGTACAAGAATGAAGTCCCTCTCTCTCTCTTTCTTTCTTTAATTATGATTTGTGTACTTTACTTTATTATTTGTGGGTGTCCTATTATGTAGTGTAATTAATGGTATTTAAAGCTTGACTTTAATGGTTTGCTTAAATTTTTCACAAATTACCTTTGCTTCAAGGAAAAAGAACACATAATATTCCAAAAGCAAAGCAAGTGAATTATTCAGAAATAAAATCCACCAAGAGGAGAAACCAAAAGAGGTAAGATGAAGTTATATGAGTTCCTCGTGAAGGAAACATGGTAGCTGACGACTTGCCTAAAACTACCCACATCCCCAGATTTCTAGACATCGATTTGGTCCGTCTTATGCTAAAACTACATTGGTTGCTTGAGGCTTTGGACCCTTTTTTCATTCAAAATAAAGAGGTAAGATGAAATTATATGAGTTTCTTGTGAAGGAAACATGGTAGATGATGGCTTGGTTAAACTACCCGCATCTTCGGATTTTCAGACATTGGTCTTCCGTTCCGCACTTGTTTGATCGTGATATTATTGGTCGGCCTTATGCTGAAACTACATTAGTTACTTGAGGCGAAGGGATGGAGCAGAAGCAGCAGCTATGAGTTGCCAGAAGTTTTGATTATGGAAATCCTGTTAAAGCTTCTAGTTAAATCCTCGACCCGCTTCAATTGCATTTGTAGGTCTTGGTGTTGTTGCATTCAGACCTCGCATTTCATTTCCAAACATTATGACATCATCCTTAAAAACAACCACCTTAACCTCCTATGCAATCGTGGTAACGGTAAACCCTATAATGACATCCCATATTTCACTCAACTTTTTATCCGACAAGATGATTTTCTTTAAGTAAAACACGACATTCACTTTTTCTTTTTTAAGAAGTATGACTATCCTCCTGAACTTTTGGGTCCTTGTAATGGATTGATATGTTTATCTACTTATGGCAAACACAGCAAGACTGCCCTTTGGAATCCATCAACTAGAGAGTTTAAAACTCTGCCTCCATCATCAATCCATCCTCCGTCCCTCGGTTACAATAGTATCGATTGCGCCGGCTTTGGGTTCGATTCTAACATCGGTGACTACAAAGTCATACAGTTTGTTGATCTCGTTCCTCTTCATTTTTTGTCATGAATATAAGCCCCTTGTTCTCTCATTTGACATGGCTGATAACAAGTTTTCAACCTTACCTACCGCTGAATTTGGTGGGTCTTTAGAACCATACTGGTTTCAACTATTAGAGTTTAATGGGTCGATTGGTGCTATTGTTTACCCAACGCAAGGAATATGGGTTATGAATGGAGCATACATATGGACTAAACAACTCTGTATTGGGTCTACTTCTGGAGTTGGTAACCCACTGGGATTTTGGAAAAATAGTGATTTGTTTCTTGAAAACTCAGATCGTGAATTTATATCGTTTGACCACTCGCTTTTCCTTCGGCTGCTCATTTCACCATGTGTCCAAATGCAGAGGTTCGTAAAAAAAAAAAAAACATAACATTATATATCGTTTTTGTCAAAAAAAACAAAAGGTGAAGTATCAAAACAGAAATACAATAATAGGTTGGGTACTAAATGAATAGTTTACTATTTTTAATTTAACCTCTGAGCTTTTAAAATATTATTTTTTTCACTCTCTCCAAACAAAAAAAAAACCCTAAAAATACCTTTTTCATCCAAAAATTATCATCAATTTCTTTTCGGCCTATTCTCATGGGAGGGTTTTTTCTTTTCAAACGGTGTTTATTTATATAGAAATTACAGCTTTTCTTTGACTATATATTTAATAAATTAACTCACTTAAAGCATGAAGACATGAAAATCATGTTTTAACTGCAAACTTCATTCTTTCCGAAATAGCACATTATCTTAAAGAGCCATTCACTTTGCAAAAATCAAAGCCCATTGTTTTAAATAGAGTTAATTGCACCACACGTCCCCAAATTATAACTTTCATTCTAGATTGGTCCCCGCACTTTTAAACATCTAATTTCACCCTTAATCTATGATCTTCATTCTAAATTGATCCTCAAACTTTTTGAACGTTATAATTTTATCTCCAAAATATCAGTATATGCTAATAATATATAATGTTAATAAATCTGTTATAGAAATAGTTAATGGTCATGTAAATATTGATGTGTATTATATAATAATATGATGTGGTATAAACGAGAATCCAAGGATGAAATTCGAACATTCAAAAAGTTTACGGGCCAATTTAGAATGATGACCATAGTTTTGGGATGAAAATGAAACATTCAAAAGTTTGAGGACCAGTTTACAATGAGAGTCATAGTTTGAAGATGAAATTAGAACATTTAAAAGTTTATGATAAATTTAGAATGATAATTATAGTTTGAGGACGTATGGTGCAATTAACTCTATTTATTAAATATACCCAAATGTTCAATAGTCCATTTACAACCTTGCGTTACACCCAGCTCACCCAAATTAAATAAGTAAACCCAAATTACACGAATAACCCATTAACCAAACCCATATTTACTAACACGCCCATTTTGCTCCATTGCCTGAAACCAATCAGCCACAAGCCTAGACTAAAAGCCCAACATTCTATGTGACACCCAATTTGCAATGTTGTCTTAGTATAATGTTGATGGTATAGAATTTTAAAATGTCGAAGAGCGACTCTCGTTAGTTGTTAAAAAGTAATTTTGAAAAGATAGAAAGTACATTTTAAACGTAATATTGTAAAATAAAAATAAATGAATGTAAATGATATTCGTGCGGTGCAATATGTGCCAATGTGTGCATGTTTTCAGGTGTGATGCCATCTCCATTAAAACTATCATTTTCCAATCCCATGGGCGTTGGTTGTTTTAAGTCGAGGTCTTTAATTTTTTTTTTTGCTCGGCGGAGTTCATATCATGGATATTCAATTTTTTTGAACAAGTAAAATAAAACTCAAAATCAAATCTTTGCATTAACCTTGAACTTATCCTAAATATGGCATGGAATTTTTTTAAAACATGTATATACCTTGGACAATTTTTTTTGCTCGGCAATATATGAAACAAAATCGTTACAGGGAGCATGGCCTAGAAAGAAAAAAACTCAATTCGAAAGCACCTCCTCGTCCCTTTTAACTATACCAAACCAAACAAAAAACATGTATACTCTACTAGTACTGACCCGTCAATTTCAAACTCTGCCTTCCCAATACTAAAATTCAAGAAGAGCGCTACTAAAAAAACTGAAATGCAATTGAATTGAATTGAATTGAAATGAAAGGTTATATATTTAATGTTTAACGGATTGTATAATCGATTGAATTGAAAGTCAAAGATTTAATCTGTTCGGACTTTGAATATGTTTTTATAACATTGTTATAGTTTGATCTAAGAGGATGCAATTAAATGAAGCTCGTTGAAAGCTGATTGAATCCGAATATTTTAGGATGAACATCATTATCTTTTTTACTGAGATCATTTGGTGTAAGTATAAGAATGTATCAATATATATACACTCTATTAGATGCCTGTTTGGTATCATTTAGTTGAATGATATTAATTCAAATGATAAAATGATTAATGAATAAATAAATATTATTTGTGTATTTTACCTTATTGTTTGTGGGTGTCCTATTTATTGAGGAAAAGGGGAGAGTTTGTGTTTGAATTGAAGAAAGCAATCGAAGTAATGAAGAATTCAATATAAATTGGAACTCTAGTCAAGGTAGAACTTAGAATATTAAATCAAGAATTTAGATCATTGACCCACAAAAATAAATCAACATCAATCTCAAATAGCTTGGTTTTAGATTAAATGAATAACACCAAATAACTCAATCTCTTCTAAGTTAGATAATCAATTAAATACCATTAAAAGATTAACTCTTATTATCAAGATTAAATTCCTAGGTACCACTAAAGAATTACAATCTATCAAATAGCATTAATGATCTCAAGAGACCCAAAGCGCATATTCTTCCTAAGCACGAACCTGTTAACTTATTAAGAAAATGAATTCATATCTTTAGAAATCAAACCCGAGTTTCTTTACCACTTGTATCAAATACCATTGAATTGGTTGTAGCATATATTTAACCAAACATACACATGAAGATGAAGCACAAAAAATATGAAAATACTTGAATAAAGATGAAGATAATTTGGGAACAAGAAATCTCACTAAAAACTTAAAATAATATCCTTGTAACTACACTTGACTAGAAAAAGGGTGAGTTAGCCACTCATGGTGGTCGGCGGCAACACAAGAAGAGGGAGAGGATTTCGGCTAACTTCATATTATTTCCCTTCACCCCTTGATCTCTATTTATAGGGGGAAATAAGGGGAAAGAATTTACATTAAATACAATAATCCTAAACAGCTTTAATTATGGTAAAAGTAGAAGTCTACTTGTAGTAGGATTGCTTGTCCTCCAAGTAAAAAAATGTCTTGAACTGTTCTCATGCCTTATTTCATGAGTGCTACTGGTTTTACGCGAAGAATTTCCTGATAACGCCAAGATGGTGCTAAAACTCGGCTTTTACGTATAAAACGTCGTTAAGGCCCAAAAACACTTACAAAACCAAATAGAAATCGAAGTAAGGGCTTTAGAATAGATTAACGTGCTAAATCATAGGATTTAATATATGAAAAAATGCAAATTAATAACTTATTAGGTCCCAATCCAGTGACTTGGAGCTCTAAGAAACAAGCTGTAGTGTCACGATCATCTTCAGAGGATGAATATCGAACTCTTGCTAATTGTGTATCTGAGCTGCCTTGGGTGGAACAGTTGTTAAAAACGATGGGTGCTGCCCTTCCTAATAAACCAGTGGTGTGGTATGACAACACTTCCACCGTTTTCATGGCAGCAAATCCTACTCACTATGCTCGAATCAAGCATGTGGAGATCGACTTACATTTTGTTCGTGAGAGGGTACTTGCTGGACTATTTATTGTCAATTTTGTGCCTTCTTCGGAGCATGTAGCTGATATACTTACTAAACCTATTCCACCATCTTCATTTGCAAGTATGCGAGATAGGCTTGACATTTGTTCCTTCAAGGATGTTCAGAAGAAGGAAAATCGGGAGAATGTTAGAGTATAGTTATATTTTAACTAAATTGGATTGTTTGCTATATTGGTTGATAGTTGGCCCCCAGCCGTTATAAGGTTGTTATAGTGGATTTGGGCCTACATAAATTCATTACTCATTGTAATTCAACACAAGTCAATAATATCAGATTTCCTATTTTTTCTAAATTTCTCTATTTTCTATTTCTTACTTTCTCTTTCTCCTGTTTTTTGCACTCGATCTATAATTTGTTACACTTTAGTCAAGTTAGCTATAGCAGTTAGTTGTAGCTAAGTAAAATTTATACTGGTGTAAATGTACATTAGTTAAGTTAGTTATAGTTAGCTGTAGTTAAATTTATACCGGTGTAAATGTATTATATATATGCACTTGATCAATCAATAAAGTATGCGAAATCACTCTTCTTTACAAAAGTCTATGGTTTGTTTTTATATAATTTGATATTAGTGGTTGCTAAACCAAGCGGGTACGGGTTGGGTGGTGGATATCCAATTAAGTAGTGAGTGTGGGGATGAATTTGAGATTATACCCGCGTGGGTGGGTGTGGATTTGAAAATTGTACCATTCGTGGGTGATGGGTACGTGATGGATATAAAAAATTTAGTTAGATATGGGTATGGGGAGGGGGTATCTGCACCCGCCTGACCCGTTTGTCATCCCTAATTATAGATAAACAAATAATATTTTGTTGTGTATAATAATGACTTGGAGGTTGGTATTTATATGGGAAATAGTCAAAATTTAGAAATAAATCTTTAATTAAAAAATAAAATATCGTTTTCCTTATTTGTATCCAATTCCCTTATTTGCCTTGAATGGTTTGCTTAAATTTGCACAAATTACCTATGCTTCCAAGAAAAAGAACACATCCAAAAGCAAAGCAAAGCAAAGCAAAGCATATCAAGTAAATTATTCAGAAAAAAAGATGAAGGGATGCAGAAGAAGAAGAAGTGAGTTGCCAGAAGGTTTGGTGATGGAAATCCTGTTAAAGCTTCCAGTTAAATCCTTGACCCGCTTCAACTGCGTTTGTAAGTCTTGGTGTTCTTATTTTCAGACCTCACATTTCATTTTCAAACATTATATCAAGTCATCAGCCTTAAAAACAACCACCTTAACCTCCTATGCACTCGTGGTGTCGGTAAACCCTATAATGACATCCCATATTTCACTCAACTTTCAACCCAACAAGATGATTTTCTTTCGGTAAAACACGACATTCACTTTTCCTTTTTTAAGATTTGTAACTATCCTCCTGAAGTTTTGGGTCCTTGTAATGGATTGTTATGTTTATATACTTATGGTGAAAGCAACAAAACTGCCCTTTGGAATCCATCAACTAGAGAGTTTAAAACTCTGCCTCCGTCCTCAATCCAACCTCCTTCCCCCGGTTACAATAGTATCGAATACGCCGGCTTTGGGTTTGATTCGAACATTGGTGACTACAAAGTGATACAATTTGTTTAGTTTGTCACTCTCTATTTTTCGTCGGCTGACAATGAAAATCCGCTACCTGACTTCGATTTCAAAGTTGAGTTGTATTCACTTAAAACTGATTCATGGAAGGAAATTCCATTTCCTGATGCTTCTCCATCCGGTTATAATTTCTGTAACAATTACGTGAACGGGACTTGTTATTGGCAAGCAAGGAAGATTTGTCCTAAAAATACCCCCTTATTCTCTCATTTGACATGGCTGATGACAAGTTATCAATCTTGCCTTTCCCTAAATTTGGTGGGTCTTTAGAAGTAGAACAATACTGGTTTCAACTATTGGAGTTTAATGGATCGCTTGGTGCTCTTGTTTACCCAACGCAAGGAACTGAAAAGTCTTTTGATTTATGGGTTATGAATGGATCATATATATTGTCACGGCCCAAACCTTAGGGTCCGAGCCCATCCGAACCAGCCCAGATCCATGAAGTATTCAGGAGGGTAATTCGGTCAAAGCATCCTCTTGTTTGTAGATAATGTTTAGGATAAGAAGGAATCCCAAAAGTGAGATTTCTTTAGGATAAGGTCGATCTAGACCGTCGATGTAAATCAATCTTAGCCATTGAATGTAGGGGAGTTCAACTATAAATAGAGGCCCCCTCCCTCACTTGTGAAGCACTTCAGATTTGAGGAATATACAAAGCATTCACTCACTTCTCCTTGCTTGAGCTTTCCTTAGCCATTTTCTTTCAGTTGTTCTTTGTTTTCCGCAAGGGTCTTAGCTTTTAAGCTTTGATCGTCAGGCTTACTTAGGCGTTGCATTGTTCGAGAGCGTCTAAGGCCGCACGTTCGGGACTACGAGATTCTACGGGCGTGACAATATGGAGTAAACAACTCTGTATCGAGTCAATTTCTGGAGTTGAAACCCCATTGGGGTTTTGGAAAAATGGTGATTTGTTTCTTGAAACCTCATATCATGAACTTGTATTGTTTGACCACTCCACCCGAGAGCTTAAGAGACTTGGGATTTATGCATTTCCATTTTCAATGCGCCTCATTGCTTATGCTGAGAGCTTGGTTCCAATCAATGGAATATGAGAGCATAAGGAACATATAATACGTCAGCCAACATCAAATACTTATTGAATATGAAATAGAACAAAATGGGTATGATTTAATCTCGTTATCCATCGGAAAATGGATGATGTTCATTTTAGTAGATTCGGGTTCAATTGTTTTGTCCACAAAGTATGTATTTTGTCAAATGGTTAAAATATGTATAATCAGATTGTAATCACCTTTAGACTATTAAAAATTGATTTAGTTTCTTGAATATCATGACTATATTTACTTGTGAGCTTCTTTAGTAATACTAGTGTTGTTTATCTCTTTCGTAGAGGTATGCAAAATCGAACCACGTTAAATCTCTTGCACGTGTCTTGTTTTATAATGTTCTCGCCTTATTTTCCTTTCCGCTTATGAATTACATGTGTATAAATTATTAAAATGAAGTGATTTATTCTCTTGATTATCTTGACTATTGCACGAGTAACCTTAGCATTGGAAATATGGATTCAAAAGAATGATCACCTTTTCCGATAAGGAGTAAGAAACCTTGTCGCATCAAGTGACGAAACAACGCAGGGTAAAGGTCGGATCAATTTTAATTAACATAATATCAAAAATATATATATAACATTTGAGTGAATAGTTATATTGGTTTATTATCTCAACTAATTTTTTCGTCAAAATCGTCATTAATGTTTCGTTTCATTATCATTTTGGTCACCGACCATTAAAAAATTAACAGAGATGGTGATTTGTCAGGAGATGATGACACTTTTAGTCCTAAAACTTGTACATTCTATTAATTAAGTTCAAATTCAAAATAACTCATCAAATATATGAGTCAAACCTCAAATTTTCTATTTTTCTCTTCTTCCTCTGCAACAACACTTTTAGCCGCTCTTCTTCTTCTTTCTTTCTCTCCAGCTTCTTCTCTGTTCCGTCTCTTCGAGATTTCTTTTCGAAATCCAAACTTTAAAATGTAACAAATTCTAATGAATTATGAGTCTTTCTCTTTTCTTTTATATAATTTTCCCCAAAACCATAATCCATGTTAGGTTGATTTTCCCCTTTTTATTTTCCATGTTTTTGCGCCTCCCAATATTTTAATTATGTAGGATTAAAAGATAATATTGATTTGATATTACCTGTTGTTAGTTAGCGGAAATTGAGGTTATAGTTTTTTGTGCTGCTCCCTATTATACTCTGTAATGTTAATAGTTTCGATTTTTGGTTATGATTTCCATTATATCATTTATTATATGGACTAATGTTTATATGTTTTTGCTGTAGTTTTTTTACATGCACCGGTTTCAAATGCATTGTTAGTTGTAAATAATGAAAATGAGGTTCTCGAACATTTTTATTAAGAGGTTTAGCTCCGAATTTGTTATTATTGTTACGTATGTTGATGATTTGAATATTATTATGACTCATGAAGAGATCACACTGACAATAAAATCATTGTGCATCAATCGACATACATAGAAAAATGTTTAAAGAGACTTTACATGCATAATGCACACTTGTTGGGCACCCCTATGGCTGTTAGGTCGCTAAATGTAAACAAATATCCATTTTCCCTTGAGAAAATGGTGAAGATATTATTGGTCCAAAAGCACCATATATATTAATTGATCTGGAAGCATCATATCTTAGTTGGTCCATAAATATTATCTAAGTGATACGAGACCATTACCTTTAGATCTTTCAAAACTCGATGTCTTTTCAAATCATGTAAATAATTATTATGCATGAGGCAGAGCTGAAAAATATATTTGGCTAAACATATCTAGAAGATATGTTAATTGCTTTCACATGATAAGATGAAAACTATCTTGTGTGGAGATAATGTAAAATTTTTAACTCAATCGAAAGGTAACATCAAAAGTGACAAAAACGAAACATATTTCTTCAAAGTTTCGTCTCTCATGATCTTTAGAAAAATAGTATTCGATAAATACTTTCAAGCAATAATTTAAAAGATCTATTCAGTATTCACCGGTGCATGGTCTACGTTAACATTTGAAGATTGCACTCAAAGTTGAATTATGAAGATTCAAAGATCTTACGTGATGATTTCATGAGGTGGTAAATACGCGTTGCACTCTTTTTTCCTTAACCGAGGTTTTGTCCCACTGAATTTTTCTGGCAAGGTTTTTAATGAGGCAACATGTCATGCGTATCAAAAACGTGTGTACTCTTTTTCCTTCATTAAGAAATTTTTTCCCACGGGATTTTTATCTTAGTAAAGTTTTAATGAGGCACATTAAGTTCATGGATATCCAAGGGAAAGTCTTATGAATATCTTTATTTATGGTGGATATCCATATATTAGATGTGACTTTACTGTACTTTATTGTTAGGGTTTAATACCTATTGAAATTAGGGTTTTATCATATACCTATAAATATAGAGTTTGGAGAAAGTGGTACACATTCATGCATTGAGAAAATAATACAAGTCTCTCAGCTTGTCTCTCATCTTTCTTTTGTTCATGTTCTTCTTTACTTTATTCACAACAATAAAAAAATTATTGTGTCGTGTAGTTACTGTTTAGAAATAATTTCGTCTGGATTTGTGTAATCTCGAAAATAGATGTTATTTCCGAAGATAAAATAAGAAGAAAAATATTATAAAAAATAACTAATGTTTTGTTGTGTAAAATAATGACGTGGGGTTGGTATTTATATGGGAAACAGTCTAAATTCAGAAAAATATATCTATATTTAAAAAATAAAATCTTGTTTTCCTTATTTGCGTTATCCAATTCCCTTATTTGCCTTGAACGGTTTGCTTAAAATTTGCACATATTAGCACGAACCAACTTGACTCGGTGGTTAAAGGAATTATTGTTGTTCCTAGAGGTCACGGGTTTGAGCACCAGCAACTGTAGCAGGGTGATTGAGCGTTCATTGTCAAATGGTTGAGAGTATATTCAGAACAGATACTACTTGTAATCACCTTAGCTTAATCAAAAAAAATTGCACAGATTACCTTTGCTTCCGGTTAAATCCTTGATCCGCTTCAACTGCGTTTGTAAGTCTTGGTGTTCTCATTTTCAGACCTCACATTTCATTTCCAAACATTATGACACCAACCTTAGAAACAACCACCTTAACCTCCTATGCAATCGTGGTGTCAGACCCGACAATGCCCAGAACCACATCCCTTATTTCTCTCAACTTTCAACTGAACAAGATGATTTTCTTTCGGTAAAACACGACATTTACTTGTCCTATTTTAAGAATTGGTGCTATCCTCCTGGTCCTTGTAATGGATTGTTATGTTTATATACTTATGGTGAAAACAGCGAGACCGCCCTTTGGAATCCATCAACTAGAGAGTTTAAAACTCTGCCTCCATCCTCATTCCAACCTCCTTCCCCCGGTTACAATAGTACCAAATGCGTTAGCTTTGGGTTCGATTCGAACATCGGTGACTACAAAGTCATACAGTTTGTTAATCTGGTTACTCTTCTTTTTTCTATGCCCGACGATGTGGGGCCGCGACCTGATTTCGAGAAAAAAGTTGAGTTGTATTCACTTAAAACTGATTCATGGAAGGAATTCCATTTCCTGATGCTTCTCCATCCGATTATAATTTATGTAATAATTACGTGAACGGTGTTTGTTATTGGGAAGCAAGTAGGGATTCTCCTCCTCCCGAATATAAGTATAATCCCCTTATTCTCTCATTTGACATGGCTGATGACAAGTTTTCAACCTTACCTTACCTTACCCTGAATTTGGTGGGTCTTTAGGGCAATACTGGTTTCAACTATTGGAGTTTAATGTGAAAAGTCTTTTGATTTATGGGTTATGAATGAAGAATATATATGGAGTAAACAACTCTATATTGAGTCTATTTCCGGAGTTGAAAACCCATTGGGATTCTGGAAAAATGGTGATTTGTTTCTAGAAACCTCAGATCATGAACTTGTATTATTTGAACTCTACACCAGAGAACTTAAGAGACTTGGGATTAATGCGTTTTCGGGTTCAATGAGCCTCATTGCTTATGCTGAGAGCTTGGTTCCAATCAATGGAACATCAGAGCATAAGGAACATATAATACGCCTCCCACCATCAAATAGATACTGAATATGAAATACAACAAAAGGGGTAAGGTTTAATTGATTTAATCTCTTGATTATATTCGCTTGTGATCTTCTTTGATAATATTAAGTATAGTTTCTCTCATTCGGGCAAATAGACAAGACCTTAATTCTTGTCTCTTGCATATACCCGAAAATCAACCGAACTGATCTAACCCGATAACCGACTCGAATCACTATATACCCGAATTAAAATCAAACCAGACCAGATTCGACTGGAACTGAACCGAAATCGAATGTAGTCAAAACTGAACTTGTCCCGAACCCGATCTGAACGACCTGTTTGCCACCTCTAATTATGTGGTCAAAATAACAAAATTGAAAATATAATGGTCATATCGAAACCAACTTCATAGCTAGGTGGTCATTTAAGTAGTTTGCCCTTTTATTTTTATAAATAGCACTTCTTAGAGGTGGAAACTGATCCGAGACCCAAACCAAATTTACCCGATCCGAGACCCGATATCAACCCAAACATGATGATCCGAATTTAATTTGAAACCCGAAACATTGTATCGAACCGAAATTGACCTGATATTTAGTTGAACCGATATGGACCCGATCCGATTTTCAACCGCTTTTCAAGCGAATCGAATGGACCCGAACCGATTTTATTCAAACCGACAGTAACCCGAACCGAAGGCAAACCGAAATAAAGAAAATATATTAAAAGAATTAATGAAAAATTTGATGTGAACAGACGCACAGCTCACCAAAAAAGTCAAATATATTGGCTTTATAAAACCATATATGGGTTTAAAAAACTGATTTGGCCCGAAAACCTGAAAGAAACATATCGATCTCCTATTGAACCGATCTTGACCCGACCCGAAAATACCCGACTCGGAATCAACCGAACAGATGTGACCCGATCCGACATGATACCCAACCTGAATTAAACCGAACCAGACTAAATCCGACCTAAAATGAACTAAAATCGAATGTAGTCAAAATTAAATCTAACTCGAACCGAAATGACCCAAATCGAACCAATCCCAACGACCCGTTTGCCAGCACTTCTTTACTTTCACAATTACATTAATAAATAATCTCTCAGCTTAGACGTTAAGTTGTACATAAAAACAAGTTGCGGCTAATGTGAAAACATGACTAATGTGGATTGGGTTGGAAAAAGTTATTACGTGTAGGGTCTAATGTGAACAAAAACTTTAGAGATTGAATTAAAAAAATTATCAAATTAAGGGAGTATGTAATATTTTTCCCTATCAAAACCGATAAATATCTAGATAATTCTCAACCAGAATTAATGGAAAATAATGGCTTCCCGCGTTAGTCTTCGACATTAATTGAGTAGTTGAAATTTTTTGTCAAAACATAAAAACAATTCAAATTACTTACTTTCTTTAATAATTCATCACCCCTTTTTTTTTCAACAATGGCGAAACCAGAACCTCCATTGTTAAACCTCATCATCGTCTTTGTTATGCTTCTATGCCCCGAATCCTCAACCGCCAGGGTCGGAACCAACCACTGCGCCACCATCCATTGTGGAAACGTCAACATCAGTCACCCCTTTCGCTTAAAATCCCAGCCGCAAGAGTGCGGCGACCGCCGCTTCGAACTCGACTGCGAAGCCGATAACAACAACCGCACGACGTTCGTCAGGCGATACAATAAATTCCAAGTCCACGGAATCTTTTACGAAAATTCAACGCTTTCAGTTTCGTATCAAAATCTGGTCACCGATAATTGCTCTCTTCCAATAACCGGTCGATTCTTCAATGATTTCGCGTATTGCGAGAAGAGTTACTTCCCGGCGTGGCTCGTAGACTATGAAGAACGTAGGGATCGATATAGCTTTCTGTATATCGTGAATTGCACATCATCGGTGAAATCGCCGATCTACGTCGACGCCGACCGTTGTACGAATAGGTCGACAGTTCCGGCTCCGATGGCTTCCTTCTTTTATTTCTTAGATCGGGAAACCGCTTTTCCTCGCGATTTCGATCAGTCTTGCACAGTCATCGCCGAATGGATTCCGGTCAAAGTTAAGAATATTACCGGCCTCTCTACGGCGGAAATCTACGAAATGCTATCGATGGGGTTCGAGTTGACGTGGTCGTATCCATTTGAAGAAGATATCTGCCTACAAAATTCATTCACTCAAATGTAAGAATTTCCAAACTTTTTTTTCGCGATCTACACCTTGGTACTTGAATTCGGCTTTAACATTTAGTTTAGGATAAACTATAACTCACTTAATTATAATTAATGTTACATTTAGGTCACCTTATTATTAAAAGTTATACTTGGGTCACTGAATCATTAAAAGTTACATTAAAAGTTACATTTGTGTCACCCAATCATTAAAGGTTACATTTGAGTTACTCAATTATGGGTAAAGTTACATTTAAGTCATTAAAAGTTAGATTTAGTTCACTTAGTTATGAGTAAGGTTACGTTTGGGTCACTCTTCGTATCTAAAAAATATATATCAATTTACTTGAATTTGATTTCAAAGTTCAATTTCATACCTAAATTATTTTTTTGTTCAATTAATTAAATGAATTTTAGTCTATTGTTCGAATTGATACTGAAACTTGGATTTTGGATTCAAACAAGTATATGAACTTGGTTTCTTTGTTTAAATTGATTGAAACTATAAGTGTTTATTTAAGCCAAAAAATCAAATTCATGTACCAATTTGAACCTAAAAATCAAATGTAAGTATCTAATTTTGAGACTAATTTAAAATAAATCCAGATTGGCGAAGGTTCGAGATGCCCTAATAGACTACCTGAACAGCTTTACATATTTTATTATCCATCGCCCCCTAATCTCAGCTTTCAATGGTTTTCCACCTGAAACTGATAGTAAGTTTTCTTAATTTTATTTCTTTCTTATTTTAATTATTGTTGTTTTATTTCCTCTAGTTTATGTAGATATAATTTTTTTGTGTGTGCAGGAACATACATAATGTGCATTGGAATAACAGGTATGTTCTTAGCACCAAACATTGCTTATATAATAACAAACGATCTTACAAATATTTTATCTAACTATCGGTTAGTGTAGCTAGATGAGACGTTCCACATATATTTAACTCTTAACATTGTAAATGAAATAAATTGAATTAGGAGGGTTGTCCCATAATATCTTAAATTTTCACTAAGAGAATATTAAAAGATCCATTTGATTAAGAGAGAAACTTCAATGCACAAGCTGTGTAAACTAAAGTTTACGCAAGTTTTTGTAGTTTTAGGGGTTATGAGTTTAGTTTAAGGTTTATAGTTTAAGGATTTGGGTTGTAGTATTTAGAATTTAAGGTTAGTATTTAGGGTTTAGAGTTTGGGTTTAATTTTTTAGGGTTTAAGTTCAGTAATTTAAGATTTAGGTTTATAGTATAAAAATACAGGCTTTAACATGCAGATTAAATATATATACACATACATATTCTAATGTCAAATTTTCATTTTCAAAAAGGGTTATTTATCTTTGCAAGAGCTCTGCCTGGGATAGTTTGCTTGATCGTACTTGTCATATACAAATGGCAAAGAAGACATTTATGTGCAGATGATGTGATCGAAGAGTTCCTTAAACGACAGAAAGATTTAATGCCGATAAGGTATTCTTATCGTGAAATCGAAAGAATGAGTAATGGTTTCAAAGATAAATTGGGTGAAGGAGGATATGGTTCTGTGTTCAAAGGAAAACTTCGGAGCAGGTATCTAGTAGCAATAAAGCTGTTGGGGAAGTCGAAAGGTAATGGGCAAGATTTCATCAATGAAGTTGCTACAATCGGGAGAATTCATCATGTTAATGTGGCTAAACTTATCGGATTTTGTGTTGAAAGGTCGAAACAAGCTCTAGTGTACGATTTTATGTCGAACGGATCTTTGGATCGGATTTTATTTGCAAAAGAAAACAATATAGACTTAAGTTGGACAAAGATGTTTGATATTGCAGTTGGGGTGGCTCGAGGGATCGAATACTTGCATCGAGGATGTGACATGCAGATTTTACATTTCGATATCAAACCGCACAATATTCTTTTAGACGAGAACTTTACACCGAAAGTTGCAGATTTCGGTCTTGCTAAATTGTTTTCAAGAGATGATAACATTGTATCTATAACTGCAGCACGAGGCACAATAGGATACATTGCTCCTGAACTGATCTACAAAAATCTCGGAGGCATCTCATATAAAGCTGATGTTTACAGTTTCGGAATGTTATTAATGGAAATTATCGGAAGGAGGAAGAATATGAATACATTTGTCGAACACGAAAGTCAACAATACTTTCCGTCTTGGATTTACAATCGGTATTACAACGGAGAGAATGTAGAATTAGGAGATGTTACATATGACGAAAAGATCATGGTGAAAAGGATGGTAATAATTGCTTCTTGGTGTATACAACTAAAACCTAACGATCGTCCTTCAATGAGTAAAGTTCTGGACATGTTCGAAATTGATGTCGAACTCCTCGAAATGCCTCCGCAACCTTTTCAACTTCCTTTTGAAGTACCAACGGATCAATCCCATAGTTCAACCAAAGATCGATCCTATGACAAGAGTTCAACTAGCGAGACGTCTACATTACTTTTCTCTGGGGAGTGTTATTGAGTATTGGTTGGGTGGTGAAGTTCTGATGGGTGGTTTGCTGTCCCTTTGGGTGGTATGTTTGTTACTGTGGTACTGTATGCACCTCTTTTGAGGTTTGTTATCAATAATACTAACTTATTTGCTTTGCGAAAAAAAAAAATCTGCAAAAATATAGGGATGGACTGAAAGGGTTGAAGTCGGCTTTTTTTTAAAAAATTTAAAATTTGTATATAATGTAAAATTTATTTTCTTTTTAAAATTTTATAAGTTCAGCCCCTAATATGAAGTCTTACGTCCGTCTCTAAATATATAGATTTGTATTACTATGCATATTATGTCAATAAAGTTCTTTTTAAATTGTTAAGAATGTTTCAATGTAACACCCTAAATCGGACTCAAAAGTTATGGTGAGTTTAGTATGTCACCACGTGAAAACATTAAATAAAAAAATCAAATTAACAGTCTTTTTTATAGTAAAACAAAATCTAATTCAAAGCCACATTTCAAATAAATAATTTATAGAAAGGAATAGCACTTGAAAAGCAGTAACCGTTCAAAAACTGAGACTCTGAGTGACGTTGAATTTAAAACTATGAGTATAAGTTGATATAAAAAATAAGCAGTAAACACAAAATAAGCTACAAAGCTCAATGTAGTTTCTAAGTACGAAAAAACCTTAACCAAAGAACATATATAAACAAAAATTTAATCAAAAATTATATTATGTTTAGAAAACTTATTCAAATCAGACGAGATAGAACAAATGAAGAATTAGACCAGACAGAACAAATGCAGACTTGGGCTAGTAAACTCCTAACTACTGATTCATCAACTATACACCATTAACGAGTTAACCCAAAAATCAGAGGAAAACATGTTTACTGTTTTCTTTTTAGAGCTGGAGGAGTTCTAATGGTGTAGTTGAACTTTGATTTTAGTCGGGTGTTATTTTTCCATGTATAGCATTTGCAGCTTCTTGGAGATATACATGATGTCGTGATGCGATTTGGGGCAGTTTATATTTGTGTCGAGAGTTTGAAATGGAAAGACAAATCTTCTAGCGAAGTAAGTTTTTTTTCGACAAGGGATGTTATTGTTTAGTGATAGAAGTTTTCGAGTCAGAGTAGACATAGTATGTTTTAAGTGTATAGAATGTTCTCGTTTGTAGTATAGGATTGTTATTATTTTTTTTGTAGTTTTTTTGGTTTCTTTAAATTTTAGTCTTGTACCTAGTTGTAGTGCACTCTTTTCTTCTACTTAAGATTAGGAGATTTTAATAACGCACTCAACTTTAGTTTCAGTTATAGTTTCAACTTCTTAACTAAAATTATATTTGCTGAACAAAAAAAAAATACACATATAAGTGTCGTAATACAAGTGCATATTATACTTCCACCATCACATCCCAATCCCATACAAAGATGCCAACTTTTTGAACAGAACACATGTACTAGACTTCTATATTACAAAACAAATACAAATACAGATTAATCAAAGGTTCATTATATTTCGACAGACAAAACAGTCATATATACACATATGATGATATTTGTTCATATTCAATAATAATACTCACAAATAGTTTATTCAGAGATACGAATATTCAGTAACGTATTGTTGTCATGTATTTTATCTGCCCATTTATTTATAAAAATATTTTGATAAACAAGCTTGTGTAAACTCCTTTTAATTTTAGGGTTTAGGGTTTTAGGTCAGGGTTTAGGGGTTTTATTTGTAGGGTGTAGAATTTAAGGTTTATAGTTAGAGTTTAGGGTTTAGGTTTTAGGGTGCTAGGATTTGAGATTTAGGTTTTAAATTTTATAGAAGGGTTGTGTAAATTTTTTTTACACAGCTTGTGTATCAAAATATAACCCTTTATTTATATATGTGTGAATATTGTACCAAAAAAAATAAAATAAAAATATGTAATCCCAGGAAAAATAAAAAACAATCCATTTATGTATAGTGTCCATTACAAGGCCCAATTCGGGCCTAGAAATAAAAACCCTAAGGGGGCGTTTGGTTCACAGAATATAACATTACCTTTTGGAATAAGATTCTCAGAATGTAACATTACCTGCCATATTACTGAGAATATTGTATTACCTTATTTGGTTTGTTTGATAGGAATGTAAGATTATAATGTTTAGTTTGTGCAATATAAGATTACTTGACTAAATATTTTACCAAATTATCCTTATAATATATTTTCTTTTTAACAAGTTAAACTTTCAATATGAAATTTTAAAAAAATTGTATAAAAATTCATAGAACTATTTTCATTACACAATCAAAATATTATATTTAACATATTAATAATATAATTAGTAATGTTTAAAAAATGTATTCCTGTTTTCTGGTGAGTTAATGACTGCTAAACATGCTTATGATACCATTGAATTGGAAGGGCTGAACACAGTGTTGGGATTGTGACTTCATTTGAACCTCAAGTCCTTCCCTGATGCATGAGGAAACAATTATGATATCAGGCAAGCATTGTTGAAAGTGTTAAACTAGACAACAAGCTTCCCTCTTCAATAAAATATCTAGTTTCGAAAACCAAGGCAAAGCACATTAATGCATCGGCAGCAATGAAAAAGGAATGATAAATGCCAACAACAAGAATACCATTTGCAGAAACCAAATATAAGGAGGACATTTGAGGGTCGAATTTGAGGGGTTTAGGGATTTGAGGACTGTTTTAGAATATTTGAAAGTTTCAAGATATATTTTTATTTTTATTTTGTTTTATTAATTTTATTTATATATAATATAACTTTTGGAATTTTCAGGAGATGACACGTATCTTTTAACTTAAAAATTAACGGCAAACCTTAAATGGGTCACTGAATAAAACTTTAGGTCCCAATTTGGCCCAAAAAATAATTTGGGCACCTATCTGGAAAAAAGGGCATATTTTGGGCATTTATTTGCCTATTAAGCCTTTTTAATTATATTTTGTTTTAATATTTAAAGTTTATTTTTATTCAATTTGTATCTAAATTATTATTCAATCTTAGTTTTCATTTAAAAGTTAATGACCTTTTACAATCAGTTGATTTAGCGAGGTAAAGCGCTAAATCTCTTAAGGAATGTCAATAGTTTGAGACATGACGTTGTGAATAAAACAATTAGATTAGGAGGGTCGCACACATAATAAAATTTTACAATATTTGATTTGGATTAATTAATCGATGGTTATAAAAAAAATATGTATTATGCTGTGTGACAAAAAATTAAAATGCAAAAAGTAAAAAGTTCAAATTCAAAAACAGAAATTTTTTAAATCTTAATTATTTATATTTTTAATTTTTAAAAGATATGCATATATAACGGTTTCTAGTTTTATAAGTTTCATTTTTTTCAAAAAAAATATGTATATTTTCTATTTTTACAAAATGTTTTTATTAGATTTAAAAAGTAAAAAATATCAAATATATATTTTAAAATAGTTTGTAAATTTTTTTAATTATAATTATTAAGTGTCAACTTATTTGAAAGATGGTTAAAAACAATATATGGGTAAAATACTTTATCCTTTTGTACTTTTATATAATCTTTAAATAAATAAACTAAAAATCTCATAACTAAATATCAGATTCCTTCTTAATAAGTTCCACGTATACTCTTTATCACTCTGTGTGATTTTTGTTGAATAGATTTTAGAAATATATATCTTACTTGGTTCGCATGATAAATATAATAAATTTACTCTCTCCATATAGAACTCTCAATTGTATAATTAACGAGTATGAGGTGCAATGGCGAGACATATTGTTCTGGTAAAGAGATGACCTTAGGGATGGCAAAAAAACTCGAACCCGGCAAATTTTGATTCGACTCGATTCAATAGGGTTGGATTTTTTTTTGAATTTTTGGGTTTTAGGTTGGATCGGGTTCAGGGTGAAAATTCTCGACCCACCCGACCCGATTTATATATAAATATATTATATTTTTATATATTATATTTAGTATTTTTATTAATTTTCTTCGGGTCGGGTCTGGTTTAATCGGGGGTTTTATTAAATTTTTGGGGCCGAGTTATACTTTTTATTATATCGGGTCGGATTGGGGATAAAAATATATTAAACTCGGGTCGGGTCAATTTTTAATTTTAAATTTTCAGGTTGAGTTCGGGACGGCCAAACCTTGAAAAAACATTATTAAAAGAGAGAGTTACGAATTTCGAACGTAAATTATGAAATTGACATGCATTTTAATAAATTATGTACTGTCTGTAAAGCGTATATACTTAAAAGATTAAAATTTTGTATAATAAATATTACCTTTTAATTACTATTAAATTATTAAAAAAATATTTTATGATAATATTTTTAAGACAACTGTAACTGTTTGACACACAAATCGATAAAACAAATAAATTTTTATGACCACTAAATTAATTAATAAATCTTAAACTCTCCTAATTTTTTATAGGGTGCATGTGCATAACATGATCAAATCATATTATTAAATATATCTTGGCAAAAAAGAAGAAGCCATTATCATTTATATACAAAAACTCCCCACCCAGGTTTCGCCATCTCGAAACCCAAACCAAAACTTCCAATGCTTGCCCTCGTCGCCGCCATTGTTGTTTTACTTCAACTGCCGGAACCTTTTACCGCCGGAACAATACACAAACATTGCACTCCAACCGTTTGCGGAAATGTCACAATCAGCTACCCTTTTCGCTTACCAACCCAACTGCGGTTACCATGAGGCGGAGCTCGGCTGCGACAGCCACAACCGCACCATTTTGGCCACGGACCACGACAGATACATTGTCCAAAACATCTCGTATCAAACCCATAAGATCCGGGTCATAGACGCGAATATCGCCACGGGTGATTGCTCCTTCCTCGCAGCTACTACTCGGCGAATGATTTAACGACTGATTCAAATCAGCCATTGAGCTCTATTTATCTTGTGAACTGCACGAGGCGGATGGAATCTTCTCTGTATATCGATGTCTCTCGTTGCCCCGTTTCCTCTCCCGGTTCCGATCCACCACCGGCTTCATACGTTTATTTTCTAGATGGGGGAACGTCGTTTAAAGATTTCGACGAGTCTTGCACAATCGAAGCTTTGGTTCCGGTTATAGTTCAAAATATCAGCAGCTTTTCTACTTCGGATATCTACGAGAAGCTGTCACTGTACGGATTCGAATTGACTTATCACGTTTATAAGGCGAACCGACCGCACGGCTTTTTCTATGCCATGTAAGTAGCAGTCCCGAGGGTCTAAGTTGATTTTTCTTTTTGGTTGTTCATAAGACTTTGTCTTACAGATTTCTATATAAAAAAAAATTGTCTTGCAAAACGACCCACGTTGTATGTTTAATTTTTAAGTGAATGGGTCTTTTAATAATTTTTTTTTATATACAAGGCCTCAAACTTGATATTTATTCAAACAATATCAAATTGCCTATTAATTTAATTTAGTTTCTATTTTAATACCTTGTTCTTCAAATGAAATTAGCATAAGTATATTGTAACCCATCATACTTTTTTGTAATTTGATCCGTGAGCATGGTTGGTTTAACTTAGTGTCTTTGTTTTTTTCTTGTATTTTGAGATTTAATTTAACAATCCGTATATTTATATTATAATATTCATCGATATGATCCGATCCGAACTGTTCGATTTAATCTTTTGTTTAGGAAACAAAGAGTGCGTGTATCTTCGGTCCTTAAAGGTTGGCTCCATTAAAGTATATACCGAAATAAGTTGTGTGTACATGTACGCCGACTTCTAATCGTGTGTGGATCTATCTGTTCACATGCCCAATTATGCTCTTAGTTTTTTTTCCCAAGTCTTTTATTTTATGTCTATTTTTCATCCGTTAATTACCAACATTTGATTAATCAAAAGGTAAGGAGTTTACTGTTTCTGAATTTACCAACTAATATTTAAAGGTTTAAGAAATTTACCGATCGGCCGAATGATTAATGATGCTCATTTTATCATATCTTATATGAACTCGAATTTTGGTTTGAGAATGTAATATTTCTACTTAAAAAATATCGAATGATTTAAGGAAGGGTAAACTATATGAGTGACCATTTAATTATAGTAATGTCAATTAATTTATTTAACTATTTAATTATATCTATTTAAACCAGTCGTTAAAATCTAACCGAGAAAGTGTCATGACGGTTAATGAAAATTTGTATAATTATAGTAATGTTCTAATTTGATTATTGATCATTATTACTTACATATTCTGTCAATTTGATTCTAATTTTATTTTAATAACTTAACCCTCCAATCATATTGTGACATGTGTCATGACAATGTCATAAATAACACATATTACCATCTGATAAAAAAATATTTATACACATATCACCATATGGTTAGAAAAGTTTACTCTTAATTTTAATTAAGAAATTTTGGACCTATAAAAAGTGAAATTTACAAATGTGAAAATTTTTGAAATAGTAATAAAATATATAATTTTAGAAAAAAATCAATATTCCCCTTTTTTTTTTCCTTTAGTGTGAACTTTATTTTTTTAACTAAAAATGATAAACTGAATTTTATTAAAACAAAAAATACAATATGGATATTACAATTCATTCAAAGGAGATTTGGGAATTAAGTCCGCCAAAAACTACTACAGATAAACTCCAAAGGCGCGAAGAAAATTGATATTTTTCTTTGAAAACCTAATAATCGTTAACAATACTCTTTGTCCCGATCCAACTACACACTTAAAATGTGATATAGGAGTAATGGGCAAAACAAGCTATCTTGTAGACTATTTTGTTGAAGAGATCCGAATGCAACAACAACTAACCGCAAAAAGTAGATCAAACTACTTAAAAAAGTCGACAAACGTAAATCAAAACTAAGCGTCGTGAGAAATTTTATACAAACACAAATCTACCACAAAGGTAAGAGAAAACGTGTTATAAGACATAGACGTACCACAAAAATAAATAAAAAAATGTATTATAGAGGCAAATAAATTATGCACAACAAAATTGTGAAAATATGAATCCAAAATATAAAAAAATACTTAAAAGAAAATTAAACATAAACAATAAAATAAAATATAAGAAAACAATCGACAATCAACGCTAAAATTAGTGTTGCTGCGGATTAATCAAAGTGAAAAAGAATAACAAGTGGTGGCGATGCTAGTGTGAACTCTACTTAGATGTATTGTGTATTTGCAACTACTCCATTATCAAATTTAGTTATATACATTTCATTATTTTAATCATCAAGTGGATAAAATTATATTCAATCATAACATTTGACTTTCATTTCTTTTCAAAGATGGCGATCTGCTCCAATCAACTATCAAATCTCTCTTTGTCATTTTCCCTGTCTTCCTATCTCTCCCCACCCAGATCCCGCCATGCCGAAACCACCCAAACCAAAGCTTCCAATGCATGCCCTCGTGGCCGCCATTTTTGTTTTACTTCAATTCCCGCGACCTTGACTTGCCAGAACCAGAAGCAAGCATTGCACCCCAACTGTTTGTGGAAATGTCACAATCAGCTACCCCTTTCGATTAACGACCCAACCTCCCCACTGCGGTGACCCTCCGTTCGAACTCCACTGCGACAGCAGCAGCCGCACTGTTTTAGCCTCTAACTACGGCAGATTCTACGTCCAAAACATCTCGTACGAGAGCAATACGGTGCGAGCCATCGACCCGAATCTCGCCGTCGATGATTGCTCCCTTCCTCGCGGCTCGTTATCGTTCTGGGATAATATCAATATGTACCGTAATTTAACGTATTCTTTGAATTTCATGTTCACTTCCATGTATCTTGTGAACTGCTCGAAGCCGGTGAATTCTTCTTCGTATATCGACGCCTCTCGTTGCTCCGTTAACTCGTCCGGCTCCAATCCACCACCGGATTCGTACGTTTATTTCCTAGACGAGAGAACTCACCCTCGTGATTTCGATGAGTCTTGCAGAATCGAAGCTTTGGTTCCGGTTATGGTTGACAGTATCAGCGATCTTTTAACTTCTGATATCTACAATCTGTTAAAACAGGGGTTTGAATTCTCTTGGATCTTCCCTTCTAAGTCACTGCAGGCCACCCCTTTCCGTGCTATGTAAGTAATTCTCTTTGATTCCTGCGTTTTTGTCTTTCTATATCTTTATGCAATCTGTTAAAACAGGGATTAAACTCATGATTAATGAACTTATATACAAATCCTTTAGTATTTCACCTCTGATTATGGTTATATGCAAATTCTTTGGCATTTACAAAAGTTATTTAAGTTCACTTTTCTTGACTGAAATTATTTCACAACCAATATTTAAAAGTTATGTCTTTGACGAAAGATAAGAGTTGTTCACGAATCGAATTAAGGATCATATCAATTGGAAATTTGATACAAATATTTCAAGTTTGATAAAGAGGGAGTGAAAGGCAATGTTTTGTTATTTAAATCGGATCTTTTAATGTATTTAACATGGATATATTTGTGTCGACTAAGTCTTAGTTCGATTAGTATGATTGTTATTGTAACATTCAAGAGGACGTGAGTTTAAGTATACTTAAACATATAATATCCTCTTATTTAAAGATTTGAAGGGATCTAGATAGTTTAAGCAGTTTTGCCTTAATTATTTACAAATGTTTTTCAGGGTAAGAAACTTGAAATATGCCTTGCAAAGCTACGCTGACAGCTTCATCTATTACTTATTCAAAGGCCCCCATATTGCCAACAATTCATATTATCCACCTAACAGTATGGTTAATCCCCAAATTTCCTTATTATTTATAATTTTTTCTCTTCCCCATATATTCAATTAATTATTATTTCTTACTTTTCTTCATTTTTTTCCTTTGTAGGTACTTATATTTTATGTCTTCTAATAACAGGTATGCTTCAACATTTAGCCAAAAGTGTATTAGAGAGGCTATTAGATTTTATATACATATATTTGTATGTATGTACGTATGTATGTATGTATGCACACTAATATGTTCAAATTTTCATTTTCTTTTGAAGGAGGATTTGTCATATCAAGAACTTTGCCTGGACTAGTTTGCTTGATTGTACTTGTTATATACAAATGGCAAAGAAGACATTTATCTGCAGATGATGTGATTGAAGAGTTTCTTAAACGACAGAAGGATTTAATGCCGATAAGGTATTCTTATCGTGAAATCGAAAGAATGAGTAATGGTTTCAAAGATAAATTGGGTGAAGGAGGATATGGTTCTGTGTTTAAAGGAAAACTTGGAGTGGGTATTTTGTAGCAATAAAGCTGTTGGGGAAGTCGAATGGTAATGGGCAGGATTTCATCAATGAAGTTGCTACAATCGGGAGAATTCATCATGTTAATGTGGCTAAACTTATCGGATTTTGTGTTGAAAGGTCAAAAACAAGCTTTAGTATATGATTTTATGTCGAATGGATCTTTGATCGGATTTTATTTGCAAAAGAAAACAATATAGACTTAAGTTGGACAAAGATGTTTGATATTGCAGTTGGGGTGGCTCGAGGATCGAATACTTGCATCGAGGATGTGACATGCAGATTTTACATTTTGATATCAAACCACACAATATTCTTTTAGATGAGAACTTTACACCAAAGTTGCAGATTTCGGTCTTGCTAAATTGTTTTCAAGAGATGATAACATTGTATCTATAACTGCAGCACGAGGCACAATAGGATACATTGCTCCTGAACTGATCTACAAAAATCTTGGAGGCATCTCATATAAAGCTGATGTTTACAGCTTTGGAATGTTATTGATGGAAATTATCGGAAGGAGGAAGAATATGAATACATTTGTTGAACACGAAAAGTCAAAAATACTTTCCGTCTTGGATTTACAATCGGTATTATCAACGGAGAGAATGTAGAATTAGGAGATGTTACATATGACGAAAAGATCATGGTGAAAAGGATGGTAATAATAGCTTCTTGGTGTATACAACTAAAACCTAACGATCGTCCTTCAATGAGTAAAGTTCTGGACATGTTCGAAATTGATGTCGAACTCCTCCAAATGCCTCCGCAACCTTTTCAACTTCCTTTGAAGTACCAACGGATCAATCCCATAGTTCAACCAAAGATCGATCCTATGACAAGAGTTCAACTAGCGAGACGTCTACATTACTTTTCTCTGGGGAGTGTTATTGAGTATTGGTTGGGTGGTGAAGTTCTGATGGGTGGTTTGCTGTCCCTTTGGGTGGTATGTTTGTTACTGTGGTACTGTATGCACCTCTTTTGAGGTTTGTTATCAATAATACTAACTTATTTGCTTTGCGAAAAAAAAAAATCTGCAAAAATATAGGGATGGACTGAAAGGGTTGAAGTCGGCTTTTTTTTAAAAAATTTAAAATTTGTATATAATGTAAAATTTATTTTCTTTTTAAAATTTTATAAGTTCAGCCCCTAATATGAAGTCTTACGTCCGTCTCTAAATATATAGATTTGTATTACTATGCATATTATGTCAATAAAGTTCTTTTTAAATTGTTAAGAATGTTTCAATGTAACACCCTAAATCGGACTCAAAAGTTATGGTGAGTTTAGTATGTCACCACGTGAAAACATTAAATAAAAAAATCAAATTAACAGTCTTTTTTATAGTAAAACAAAATCTAATTCAAAGCCACATTTCAAATAAATAATTTATAGAAAGGAATAGCACTTGAAAAGCAGTAACCGTTCAAAAACTGAGACTCTGAGTGACGTTGAATTTAAAACTATGAGTATAAGTTGATATAAAAAATAAGCAGTAAACACAAAATAAGCTACAAAGCTCAATGTAGTTTCTAAGTACGAAAAAACCTTAACCAAAGAACATATATAAACAAAAATTTAATCAAAAATTATATTATGTTTAGAAAACTTATTCAAATCAGACGAGATAGAACAAATGAAGAATTAGACCAGACAGAACAAATGCAGACTTGGGCTAGTAAACTCCTAACTACTGATTCATCAACTATACACCATTAACGAGTTAACCCAAAAATCAGAGGAAAACATGTTTACTGTTTTCTTTTTAGAGCTGGAGGAGTTCTAATGGTGTAGTTGAACTTTGATTTTAGTCGGGTGTTATTTTTCCATGTATAGCATTTGCAGCTTCTGGAGATATACATGATGTCGTGATGCGATTTGGGGCAGTTTATATTTGTGTCGAGAGTTTGAAATGGAAAGACAAATCTTCTAGCGAAGTAAGTTTTTTTTCGACAAGGGATGTTATTGTTTAGTGATAGAAGTTTTCGAGTCAGAGTAGACATAGTATGTTTTAAGTGTATAGAATGTTCTCGTTTGTAGTATAGGATTGTTATTATTTTTTTTGTAGTTTTTTTGGTTTCTTTAAATTTTAGTCTTGTACCTAGTTGTAGTGCACTCTTTTCTTCTACTTAAGATTAGGAGATTTTAATAACGCACTCAACTTTAGTTTCAGTTATAGTTTCAACTTCTTAACTAAAATTATATTTGCTGAACAAAAAAAAAAATACACATATAAGTGTCGTAATACAAGTGCATATTATACTTCCACCATCACATCCCAATCCCATACAAAGATGCCAACTTTTTGAACAGAACACATGTACTAGACTTCTATATTACAAAACAAATACAAATACAGATTAATCAAAGGTTCATTATATTTCGACAGACAAAACAGTCATATATACACATATGATGATATTTGTTCATATTCAATAATAATACTCACAAATAGTTTATTCAGAGATACGAATATTCAGTAACGTATTGTTGTCATGTATTTTATCTGCCCATTTATTTATAAAAATATTTTGATAAACAAGCTTGTGTAAACTCCTTTTAATTTTAGGGTTTAGGGTTTTAGGTCAGGGTTTAGGGGTTTTATTTGTAGGGTGTAGAATTTAAGGTTTATAGTTAGAGTTTAGGGTTTAGGTTTTAGGGTGCTAGGATTTGAGATTTAGGTTTTAAATTTTATAGAAGGGTTGTGTAAATTTTTTTTACACAGCTTGTGTATCAAAATATAACCCTTTATTTATATATGTGTGAATATTGTACCAAAAAAAATAAAATAAAAATATGTAATCCCAGGAAAAATAAAAAACAATCCATTTATGTATAGTGTCCATTACAAGGCCCAATTGGGCCTAGAAATAAAAACCCTAAGGGGGCGTTTGGTTCACAGAATATAACATTACCTTTTGGAATAAGATTCTCAGAATGTAACATTACCTGCCATATTACTGAGAATATTGTATTACCTTATTTGGTTTGTTTGATAGGAATGTAAGATTATAATGTTTAGTTTGTGCAATATAAGATTACTTGACTAAATATTTTACCAAATTATCCTTATAATATATTTTCTTTTTAACAAGTTAAACTTTCAATATGAAATTTTAAAAAAATTGTATAAAAATTCATAGAACTATTTTCATTACACAATCAAAATATTATATTTAACATATTAATAATATAATTAGTAATGTTTAAAAATGTATTCCTGTTTTCTGGTGAGTTAATGACTGCTAAACATGCTTATGATACCATTGAATTGGAAGGGCTGAACACAGTGTTGGGATTGTGACTTCATTTGAACCTCAAGTCCTTCCCTGATGCATGAGGAAACAATTATGATATCAGGCAAGCATTGTTGAAAGTGTTAAACTAGACAACAAGCTTCCCTCTTCAATAAAATATCTAGTTTCGAAAACCAAGGCAAAGCACATTAATGCATCGGCAGCAATGAAAAAGGAATGATAAATGCCAACAACAAGAATACCATTTGCAGAAACCAAATATAAGGAGGACATTTGAGGGTCGAATTTGAGGGGTTTAGGGATTTGAGGACTGTTTTAGAATATTTGAAAGTTTCAAGATATATTTTTATTTTTATTTTGTTTTATTAATTTTATTTATATATAATATAACTTTTGGAATTTTCAGGAGATGACACGTATCTTTTAACTTAAAAATTAACGGCAAACCTTAAATGGGTCACGGAATAAAACTTTAGGTCCCAATTTGGCCCAAAAAATAATTTGGGCACCTATCTGGAAAAAAGGGCATATTTTGGGCATTTATTTGCCTATTAAGCCTTTTTAATTATATTTTGTTTTAATATTTAAAGTTTATTTTTATTCAATTTGTATCTAAATTATTATTCAATCTTAGTTTTCATTTAAAAGTTAATGACCTTTTACAATCAGTTGATTTAGCGAGGTAAAGCGCTAAATCTCTTAAGGAATGTCAATAGTTTGAGACATGACGTTGTGAATAAAACAATTAGATTAGGAGGGTCGCACACATAATAAAATTTTACAATATTTGATTTGGATTAATTAATCGATGGTTATAAAAAAAATATGTATTATGCTGTGTGACAAAAAATTAAAATGCAAAAAGTAAAAAGTTCAAATTCAAAACAGAAATTTTTTAAATCTTAATTATTTATATTTTTAATTTTTAAAGATATGCATATATAACGGTTTCTAGTTTTATAAGTTTCATTTTTTTCAAAAAAAATATGTATATTTTCTATTTTTACAAAATGTTTTTATTAGATTTAAAAAGTAAAAAATATCAAATATATATTTTAAAATAGTTTGTAAATTTTTTTAATTATAATTATTAAGTGTCAACTTATTTGAAAGATGGTTAAAAACAATATATGGGTAAAATACTTTATCCTTTTGTACTTTTATATAATCTTTAAATAAATAAACTAAAAATCTCATAACTAAATATCAGATTCCTTCTTAATAAGTTCCACGTATACTCTTTATCACTCTGTGTGATTTTTGTTGAATAGATTTTAGAAATATATATCTTACTTGGTTCGCATGATAAATATAATAAATTTACTCTCTCCATATAGAACTCTCAATTGTATAATTAACGAGTATGAGGTGCAATGGCGAGACATATTGTTCTGGTAAAGAGATGACCTTAGGGATGGCAAAAAAACTCGAACCCGGCAAATTTTGATTCGACTCGATTCAATAGGGTTGGATTTTTTTTTGAATTTTTGGGTTTTAGGTTGGATCGGGTTCAGGGTGAAAATTCTCGACCCACCCGACCCGATTTATATATAAATATATTATATTTTTATATATTATATTTAGTATTTTTATTAATTTTCTTCGGGTCGGGTCTGGTTTAATCGGGGGTTTTATTAAATTTTTGGGGCCGAGTTATACTTTTTATTATATCGGGTCGGATTGGGGATAAAAATATATTAAACTCGGGTCGGTCAATTTTTAATTTTAAATTTTCAGTTGAGTTCGGGACGGCCAAACCTTGAAAAAACATTATTAAAAGAGAGAGTTACTTAATTTGAACGTAAATTATGAAATTGACATGCATTTTAATAAATTATGTATTGTCTGTAAAGCGTATATACTTAAAAGATTAAAATTTTGTATAATAAATATTACCTTTTAATTACTATTAAATTATTAAAAAAATATTTTATGATAATATTTTTAAGACAACTGTAACTGTTTGACACACAAATCGATAAAACAAATAAATTTTTATGACCACTAAATTAATTAATAAATCTTAAACTCTCCTAATTTTTTATAGGGTGCATGTGCATAACATGATCAAATCATATTATTAAATATATCTTGGCAAAAAAGAAGAAGCCATTATCATTTATATACAAAAACTCCCCACCCAGGTTTCGCCATCTCGAAACCCAAACCAAAACTTCCAATGCTTGCCCTCGTCGCCGCCATTGTTGTTTTACTTCAACTGCCGGAACCTTTTACCGCCGGAACAATACACAAACATTGCACTCCAACCGTTTGCGGAAATGTCACAATCAGCTACCCTTTTCGCTTACCAACCCAACTGCGGTTACCATGAGGCGGAGCTCGGCTGCGACAGCCACAACCGCACCATTTTGGCCACGGACCACGACAGATACATTGTCCAAAACATCTCGTATCAAACCCATAAGATCCGGGTCATAGACGCGAATATCGCCACGGGTGATTGCTCCCTTCCTCGCAGCTACTACTCGGCGAATGATTTAACGACTGATTCAAATCAGCCATTGAGCTCTATTTATCTTGTGAACTGCACGAGGCGGATGGAATCTTCTCTGTATATCGATGTCTCTCGTTGCCCCGTTTCCTCTCCCGGTTCCGATCCACCACCGGCTTCATACGTTTATTTTCTAGATGGGGGAACGTCGTTTAAAGATTTCGACGAGTCTTGCACAATCGAAGCTTTGGTTCCGGTTATAGTTCAAAATATCAGCAGCTTTTCTACTTCGGATATCTACGAGAAGCTGTCACTGTACGGATTCGAATTGACTTATCACGTTTATAAGGCGAACCGACCGCACGGCTTTTTCTATGCCATGTAAGTAGCAGTCCCGAGGGTCTAAGTTGATTTTTCTTTTTGGTTGTTCATAAGACTTTGTCTTACAGATTTCTATATAAAAAAAAATTGTCTTGCAAAACGACCCACGTTGTATGTTTAATTTTCGTGAATGGGTCTTTTAATAATTTTTTTACATATACAAGGCCTCAAACTTGATATTTATTCAAACAATATCAAATTGCCTATTAATTTAATTTAGTTTCTATTTTAATACCTTGTTCTTCAAATGAAATTAGCATAAGTATATTGTAACCCATCATACTTTTTTGTAATTTGATCCGTGAGCATGGTTGGTTTAACTTAGTGTCTTTGTTTTTTTCTTGTATTTTGAGATTTAATTTAACAATCCGTATATTTATATTATAATATTCATCTGATATGATCCGATCCGAACCTGTTCGATTTAATCTTTTGTTTAGGAAACAAAGAGTGCGTGTATCTTCGGTCCTTAAAGGTTGGCTCCATTAAAGTATATACCGAAATAAGTTGTGTGTACATGTACGCCGACTTCTAATCGTGTGTGGATCTATCTGTTCACATGCCCAATTATGCTCTTAGTTTTTTTTCCCAAGTCTTTTATTTTATGTCTATTTTTCATCCGTTAATTACCAACATTTGATTAATCAAAAGGTAAGGAGTTTACTGTTTCTGAATTTACCAACTAATATTTAAAGGTTTAAGAAATTTACCGATCGGCCGAATGATTAATGATGCTCATTTTATCATATCTTATATGAACTCAATTTTGGTTTGAGAATGTAATATTTCTACTTAAAAATATCGAATGATTTAAGGAAGGGTAAACTATATGAGTGACCATTTAATTATAGTAATGTCAATTAATTTATTTAACTATTTAATTATATCTATTTAAACCAGTCGTTAAAATCTAACCGAGAAAGTGTCATGACGGTTAATGAAAATTTGTATAATTATAGTAATGTTCTAATTTGATTATTGATCATTATTACTTACATATTCTGTCAATTTGATTCTAATTTTATTTTAATAACTTAACCCTCAATCATATTGTGACATGTGTCATGACAATGTCATAAATAACACATATTACCATCTATAAAAAATATTTATACACATATCACCATATGGTTAGAAAAGTTTACTCTTAATTTTAATTAAGAAATTTTGGACCTATAAAAAGTGAAATTTACAAATGTGAAAATTTTTGAAATAGTAATAAAATATATAATTTTAGAAAAAAATCAATATTCCCCTTTTTTTTTTCCTTTAGTGTGAACTTTATTTTTTTAACTAAAAATGATAAACTGAATTTTATTAAAACAAAAAATACAATATGGATATTACAATTCATTCAAAGGAGATTTGGGAATTAAGTCCGCAAAAACTACTACATATAAACTCCAAAGGCGCGAAGAAAATTGATATTTTTCTTTGAAAACCTAATAATCGTTAACAATACTCTTTGTCCCGATCCAACTACACACTTAAAATGTGATATAGGAGTAATGGGCAAAACAAGCTATCTTGTAGACTATTTTGTTGAAGAGATCCGAATGCAACAACAACTAACCGCAAAAAGTAGATCAAACTACTTAAAAAAGTCGACAAACGTAAATCAAAACTAAGCGTCGTGAGAAATTTTATACAAACACAAATCTACCACAAAGGTAAGAGAAAACGTGTTATAAGACATAGACGTACCACAAAAATAAATAAAAAATGTATTATAGAGGCAAATAAATTATGCACAACAAAATTGTGAAAATATGAATCCAAAATATAAAAAAATACTTAAAAGAAAATTAAACATAAACAATAAAATAAAATATAAGAAAACAATCGACAATCAACGCTAAAATTAGTGTTGCTGCGGATTAATCAAAGTGAAAAAGAATAACAAGTGGTGGCGATGCTAGTGTGAACTCTACTTAGATGTATTGTGTATTTGCAACTACTCCATTATCAAATTTAGTTATATACATTTCATTATTTTAATCATCAAGTGGATAAAATTATATTCAATCATAACATTTGACTTTCATTTCTTTTCAAAGATGGCGATCTGCTCCAATCAACTATCAAATCTCTCTTTGTCATTTTCCCTGTCTTCCTATCTCTCCCCACCCAGATCCCGCCATGCCGAAACCACCCAAACCAAAGCTTCCAATGCATGCCCTCGTGGCCGCCATTTTTGTTTTACTTCAATTCCCGCGACCTTGACTTGCCAGAACCAGAAGCAAGCATTGCACCCCAACTGTTTGTGGAAATGTCACAATCAGCTACCCCTTTCGATTAACGACCCAACCTCCCCACTGCGGTGACCCTCCGTTCGAACTCCACTGCGACAGCAGCAGCCGCACTGTTTTAGCCTCTAACTACGGCAGATTCTACGTCCAAAACATCTCGTACGAGAGCAATACGGTGCGAGCCATCGACCCGAATCTCGCCGTCGATGATTGCTCCTTTCCTCGCGGCTCGTTATCGTTCTGGGATAATATCAATATGTACCGTAATTTAACGTATTCTTTGAATTTCATGTTCACTTCCATGTATCTTGTGAACTGCTCGAAGCCGGTGAATTCTTCTTCGTATATCGACGCCTCTCGTTGCTCCGTTAACTCGTCCGGCTCCAATCCACCACCGGATTCGTACGTTTATTTCCTAGACGAGAGAACTCACCCTCGTGATTTCGATGAGTCTTGCAGAATCGAAGCTTTGGTTCCGGTTATGGTTGACAGTATCAGCGATCTTTTAACTTCTGATATCTACAATCTGTTAAAACAGGGGTTTGAATTCTCTTGGATCTTCCCTTCTAAGTCACTGCAGGCCACCCCTTTCCGTGCTATGTAAGTAATTCTCTTTGATTCCTGCGTTTTTGTCTTTCTATATCTTTATGCAATCTGTTAAAACAGGGATTAAACTCATGATTAATGAACTTATATACAAATCCTTTAGTATTTCACCTCTGATTATGGTTATATGCAAATTCTTTGGCATTTACAAAAGTTATTTAAGTTCACTTTTCTTGACTGAAATTATTTCACAACCAATATTTAAAAGTTATGTCTTTGACGAAAGATAAGAGTTGTTCACGAATCGAATTAAGGATCATATCAATTGGAAATTTGATACAAATATTTCAAGTTTGATAAAGAGGGAGTGAAAGGCAATGTTTTGTTATTTAAATCGGATCTTTTAATGTATTTAACATGGATATATTTGTGTCGACTAAGTCTTAGTTCGATTAGTATGATTGTTATTGTAACATTCAAGAGGACGTGAGTTTAAGTATACTTAAACATATAATATCCTCTTATTTAAAGATTTGAAGGGATCTAGATAGTTTAAGCAGTTTTGCCTTAATTATTTACAAATGTTTTCAGGGTAAGAAACTTGAAATATGCCTTGCAAAGCTACGCTGACAGCTTCATCTATTACTTATTCAAAGGCCCCATATTGCCAACAATTCATATTATCCACCTAACAGTATGGTTAATCCCCAAATTTCCTTATTATTTATAATTTTTTCTCTTCCCCATATATTCAATTAATTATTATTTCTTACTTTTCTTCATTTTTTTCCTTTGTAGGTACTTATATTTTATGTCTTCTAATAACAGGTATGCTTCAACATTTAGCCAAAAGTGTATTAGAGAGGCTATTAGATTTTATATACATATATTTGTATGTATGTACGTATGTATGTATGTATGCACACTAATATGTTCAAATTTTCATTTTCTTTTGAAGGAGGATTTGTCATATCAAGAACTTTGCCTGGACTAGTTTGCTTGATTGTACTTGTTATATACAAATGGCAAAGAAGACATTTATCTGCGGATGATGCGATTGAAGAGTTTCTTAAACGGCAGAAGGATTTAATGCCGATAAGGTATTCTTATAGTGAAATTGAAAGAATGAGTAATGGTTTCAAGGATAAATTGGGCGAAGGAGGATATGGTTCGGTGTTTAAAGGAAAGCTTCGGAGTGGTTATTTTGTAGCCATAAAGTTATTGGGGAAGTCGAATGGTAATGGGCAGGATTTCATCAATGAAGTTGCTACGATCGGGAGGATTCATCATGTTAATGTGGCCAAACTTATCGGATTTTGTGTTGAGGGATCAAAACAAGCTTTAGTATATGATTTTATGTCGAATGGATCTCTTGATCGGATTTTATTTGCAAAAGAAAACAAGATAGACTTAAGTTGGACAAAGATGTTTGATATTGCGCTTGGGGTGGCTCGAGGGATCGAATACTTACATCGAGGATGTGACATGCAGATTTTACATTTTGATATCAAGCCACACAATATTCTTTTAGATGAGAACTTTACACCAAAGGTTGCAGATTTCGGTCTTGCTAAATTGTTTTCAAGAGATGATAGCATTGTAAATATAACTGCTGCACGAGGCACAATAGGATACATTGCTCCTGAACTGATCTACAAGAATCTTGGAGGCATCTCATATAAAGCGGATGTTTACAGCTTTGGAATGTTATTGATGGAAATTATCGGAAGGAGGAAGAATATGAATACATCTGTTGAACACGAAAGTCAAAAATACTTCCCGTCATGGATTTATGATCGGTATTATCACGGAGAAGATGTAGATTTGGGGGACATTACCGACGATGAAAAGATCATGGTGAAGAAGATGGTGATAATAGCTTCTTGGTGTGTACAAGTAAAGCCCAGCGATCGTCCTTCGATGAGCAAAGTCTTGGAGATGTTCGAAACAGATGTCGAACTCCTCCAAATGCCTCTGCAACCTTTTCAACTTCCTTTTGAAGTACCGACGGCCAATAATTCAATCAAAGATCAATCCTATGACAGTTCAACTGGTGAGACATCTGCATTACTTTATTCTTCAAATGAAATTAGCATAGAAATATTGTAAGCCATCTAACCTTTTAAATACAAATTGAACATGGGTGGTTTAACTCGGTGTCGTAGTTCTTTTGTATTTTGAGTTGTATTATGAGCCCCGGCCTGATAAATTCATATATTCATATTATGTTCATGTATTTTATATATTGTAATCATATTTAAAAGGTATTATATATTTATATAAATTTAATTTGTTAATAATTGTACTTTTTATTTGACTAATGCTTTTTTTTCTTTTAAATTATTTTTTATACGATGTCTAAACTAATCATAACCCATTCAAATCCTTAATTCGAACGATATTAGACGTTTAAATATGCTCGAATTTTCATTTTCCAGAATATTACAATCACAAATATGTTAATCGAATTAAGACTCATCCAACAATAATAAATTATTTAATTTTAATGAAGTTTTGGGAGTTACATTGTTCGAGTGTATCCAACAATAATAAATTATTTAATTTTAATGAAGTTTTGGGAGTTACATTGTCCGAGTGTATACAAATAGCGAAGAAGACATGTAATGGGCAGGATTTCATCAATGAAGTTGCTGCCATCGGAAGGATTTGACCAGCCTTGTATTTTGTCAGATAAATATTTTTTAATTTCAAATTAAATAAATAAACACAAAGGGTAGTATAAAGAAGAAGGTGTCGGTCTATAGGGAATAAGGAGTTGCAAGGTAATTTAGTGAATGAGGGGTTTTTGATCGAGAAAAATTAGAAAATAAATGTAAAACGACAGCGAGAATAAATTAAGTAAAATAAATTGATTGAATTAATTAGCCTCAAGCTTTTGTTCCGCTTCAATTCAAAATGATCATCGAAAAGAATTTTTACTCCGGATACATGCCGATTACAGTCTACAAGGCCCAACCCCTGCAACTTGTTTTTCTCTTCGGTAAACTGATAATCTAAAATCAAATTTTAGATTTCAATTTTCTGGCTAGACTAACCACGACTATCGCCGTTAGAATAAAACAATTTTTAAACTTGGAAAAACCCGACTCGGACTATGTGGTTTCGATGAGACTCGAATCCGATCTCAATTTCCCTTAGCGAATCAGTCTCTAAGTGTGTTCATAGGAAGTCGAAACCACGACTATCGCCGATCCTTCCTCCCAACTGTAAATCTCAACAACAATCAAGTCAACGCTAGCTTTTTGAAGTAAAAGCGAAAAGATTTTAATAGAAAGGTCGATTGTCGATCTAGATTTTCAGAAAATTAAGAATGTAAAACGAAGTTGGTAAGTTCTTTTTAATTCTCACAAAGTGAATTGAAGCTTTGCTTTTAGCCTTTGGCTAATTGAAGCTTTGCTTTTAGCCTTTGGCTAATTGAAGCTTTGCTTTTAGCCTTTGGCTAATCGAAGGCCTTAGCTAAACATGATTATAGAAGAAACCATACTTGGCATTTAATAGAAAATAAATAAAAACTAAAAGAACAAAAATAAAAAGAGAAGAGAATTTTATAAAACTTCAAAAGTAAAAACAAACTAAGAATTGAGGGATGAGAGATGATTTTCTAGCTTACCCAAAGGGGTTTTTATAGTATCTTAAAACCCTAAAATTACCCTAAAATGATAAAAGAAAAATCCTAAAAATATTTAAATTAAATACAAAAGATAATTCAAAGTTTAAATTTTAAATCCGTCTGATAAGCTATCAAAATGCAGCTGATAAGCTATCACCACTGCTGACGTCATCTTCTAGAATTGCTGACATGGCGTCCAATCAGCCTTTCATGCCCAGATTCATGCCCACTAGCCCAACCTTGACTCTAGAAAAATAAAAGCTACATAATTTTGCCCTTTTTAGCACAGTTTCTAGAATCCAATGTCCTGCACAGAAAATAAGAGAAAACGCCCAAATTAGCAACATAAACCGACAAACAAGAAGTAATTAATAACAAGATAATAACTATTTAATCACTCATCAAATCCCCCCCCCCCCACTTATTCAATGCTTGTCCTCAAGCATTCCTCAATCACTGTATCAAAAACCTCAAGTTGCCATCTCTATTTCACAAAAATTTCAAGTCTTTCAAGTAAATCAAAATCAAAGCAAATGATGAAATCCAAGAGTAATCAAGCAAAGGCTTAACTAAAAGAGAGTATAAGCAAAGCATGACATTCCAATTATCCGTTGATCTCAAAGAAGCAAGACTTAGTACCTCACAGTGACTTACTCATTTCGCTCAAAGTGTTTCGGGTGAAAGAATTGCTCAAGCCTAACTAAACAAAACATTACCATAAGGTTGTAACTAAATCCAATCTCCACTACCAAGTATGAAATGATGCAATAATCAAGAAGTCTTTAAAAGGGCTGTAATGAGGCTGAGGTTCGGGTAGGATGAAGGCCAAAGATCGGGTTAGAACTTTAAGACAAAAAAAAGATCATTCCAAAGGATTATTCAAAAGGAAGTAAAAATGGAAGGAAGGAAATAAGAAATCAAACAATCAAAGCTTTATTCACTCTTTTTTTTCTTGTCGAACTTTTTTGTTTTTTTTCTTTTCGAACCAAATTGTATATTTTTTGTTGTTCGAATCATTTCGAATTTTTTGCATTGTTTTTTTTTCTGCACTATTTTTTTCATGCACTGTTCAAACAGTGTTTTTTTCTTCTTTTTTTATGTCCGCGGAACATCCTTAACTTTGTCCTGAAAAAAGGGTGACAAAAGGGGAAAAACAAAATTAGAATGGGCTCGGGTTAATGATGTGGTAAACAAAGAAAAGGATATAAGGCTAAAAAATTGGCTAACTAAGGAGAAGATAAACAAGGGTAGGCTATTTTTTTGGGAAGAGAAAAAGGGTTAAATCCTAATGCCCCTATCATATTAAAGCAACATATTGAATCGTGTAGTCTCGAAAAACGTTATGCCACAAGTTCTAGAATGCCAAGAATTAGTGGGCACACTCAAGTAAACAAGAGCAAGAATGCAAATGTATGCTCATTAAGTTCAAAAACTCACATGAAAGGTTCAAATTGTACTAAGTCATGCTATCAATTCAACTAACAAATGCATGGAATGTCAATTGAAAATTTAAAGAAAAGCCAATTAGTCAAGCCAAGTGCTATCATACAACCTAAATTCCAACAAAAGCGAGATCGAAATTCACAAGAAAAATCAAAGAAACAAGGTGAAAAACGAGATATGTAATAATCAATTTCAATACATCAATTCAAGAAAAATCCGATTCTAATCAACCAAATAAGAATGGTTTACTTTATTTAGGTTTAAGAAATTACGCGAGGTATGAAAAAAAGTGATAGCTTATCATATGTGGGGTTTACGGAATTTTTTTTAAAAAAAAAAAAGTGGTGAAAAGGTAAGGATAAAGGGATGGGGCACTTGACCGGTCAACCAGTTGAGGAATTTGAAAATCAAATTTGGTGGATGGGGTGGGACCCACGTGTGATAAGAATATAAAAAAAGGAAGTGGGAGAGTGCGACTGAGTTATATTTTGGGTAAAGGGAATAACAAAACAAAATTGGGGTATTTATTATGTACTGTGTGCCGACATCATGCTAGTGATGCTTCCTTGCGTGCAACACTGTCTCGAATCTGAATATATTAGATTAGTTGGATTTATTCGAGTAAAAATTTTAGCGTACCTAAAAATATTAAAATAATAATAATAATAATAAGTAAAAATAAAATAAAATAAATAATCAGAAATTATTTAAATAACGAAAAATAAAAACAATAAGTACCTCCCATTAAGCGTTATTTTTAACGTCGTTTAGCTCGACGACCTGATTCAGACTATAGATACTGAGAGAGATGCTCCCTCCACTTCATACACTGTTTCCATCGGAGAAATTTCTTACGAGAAATTCTACAATCATAAAGTTCCTTCATTTTATCATTGTAGCTTCGAATACTCTCATAAGTTTTTCTTCAGATCTTTTTCAGCTTGTCCACATGTTCCAACGGTGATTTTAACTTCAATTTTAGTATTTGCAAAATCGAAGGTAAGAGTTTAGATTTAGACGGAGTAAAGCTTGAATTAGAATCAATTGAAATTTTTTTTCTCAAACTTCCTGATTCTTCTTCAAAGTCCTCCAATTCCCTGCACAGATCATCAACCAAGTTAGATTCGAAAGACTCTTCAACGGCAGGTTCAATAACAATAATAAAATTAATATTAGCGACATTATCTGGATATCGCATTGCTTTGTAAATGTTAAACTTAACAACCTCACCGTCGAACTTCATTGTAAGAATTTCGCTTCTTACATCAATTTTTGTATTTGCCGTACTAAGAAACGGACGATCAAGAAGAATTTTTGAAGAAGTGTTTAATCAGTCGTTTTCCATGTCGATGACATAAAAATCCGCCAGAAAAATAAGTTCATTTACCTTTACTAAGATGTTCTCAAGGAGTCCTTCCAGGTATATCACGGACCGGTCAGCCAGCTGTATCCTCACTTTAGTTTCCTTCAATGGCTTAGCAGAAAGTGAGTTGTAAACGGAAAGAGGCATAATGTTTATGGAAGCGCCTAAATCACACATTGCACATTTAATACCAGACTTACTGATTTTACAAGGAATAGCAAACATACCTTGGTCCTTTAACTTTGGTGGAAGCTTCTGTTGGAAAACGGCTGAGACGTGTTCCCCCAAATTCACCTTCTCAATTTCGGTAAACCTTCGCTTGTTTGTGCAAAGGCCCTTCAAGAATCTGGCATATCGTGAAACCTTTTTAATCACATCGAGGAGAGGTATGTTTACCTCTACTTTACAGAACATATCGAGAATTTCTTGTTCTTCGGCTTGCTTATCGCGTTTCACTAATCTCGACGGAAAAGGAGGTGGTGTGGCATATAGAGATTGCTCAGGAATAGTTTATGACCCGATTTTCTTCTTCTTTTGGGTTTCTGGTCAACATTTATTTTTCTTTTCTGGAACTTCGATTCATCTTTCTTCAGGGGTTCTGCAGCAACATCTTTAGGGACTGGCATCATGACAACAGTGCCACTTCGAATGGTGATTGCACTAACATTTTCTCGTGGGTTCGCCTCGGTTTACGATGAAAGCTTCCTTCTGGATTCTAAACGACTCACTGCTAAAGTCAGTTGACTCATTTGTTTGTCAATTTCTTGAAAGTGCGCTTTGGTCTTTAGTTGAATTTTTTCTTGGGATAGCTTCAACCTTTCAACAATCGACTCCAACGATGGTTTTTGCGGTTGATATTGCTGTGGTGCAGGTGGTTGATAAGCTTGATTTGGTCTCTAGTTTTGTGCATAATTGAAATTTGGATGATCTCTCTATCCCGGGTTATATGTGTTAGCGTTGGGATTGTATGGTCTTTGGGGAGGTCCAAGAAAATTACCCATGGCATTCACTTGCGCAACATCCTCCTTATGTATCATCGGACAATAATTCGTTGGATGTTCTAAACTCGTGCATATCCTGCAAAGTCTAGATGCGTTTTTTTTGTCTGTAACAAGGGATTTAACTATGTCAGCTAGTTTGTCAATTTTATTCTCTAGGGAATCTGTACTTACCTTGTGAACTCGTCGAGAGGGTTCACTTGAAGGGTGAAATTGCTGGGAGTTAGCGGCCCTCGTAGAGATTAGAGTTTTTGCCGCTGTTAGGGTCATGTTCACAGGTGCCTCTCCACTTGTTGCATCGATCATATTCATTTCTATTGGAGGTAGACCTTCATAAATATACTGAAGAAGTGTTTTTTCTGATAGCTTGTGTTGTGAGCAATTTACGCACAACTTCTTGAATCACTCCCAGTAGTTGTATAACGATTCAGTATCCTTTTGTCGGATACTCAAGATGCTCCACCTTAGTTCGGTTGCCTTGGCCATAGGGAAGAACCTGTCAAGAAAAAACCGAGCCATGTCAGTCCAAGTTGTAACCGAGTTGGAAGGTAAGTCAAATAACCAAACTTTGGCAATATCAGCTAAAGAAAAAAGAAAAGCACAAAGTTTTATTCGGTCTTCAGACACTCCCTATGGTTTTGTACTCAAACAAACCATATGAAATTCTTTGAGGTGTTTGTGAGGATTTTCATTGGGCAAACCATGATAAGTTGGTGTGCTCGAAATGTGTTTCAGCTTCGGAGGATAATTCTAGATCATGTTCGAGTTGTTGTCGTAGTTTTCACTTCTTTTCCTGAAGTGTCTATTTGTGTAATCTTCGGGCTAATGCTTCAATTTCTGGTTCAAAATATGCTAATTCGCCCGGATTCTTCCTGGTCATAAATCAAAAACAACTATATTAGTAACTTTGCCGAAGTCCCCGACAACGACGCCAATTTGAAAAGAGTCATATTTTGTCAAATAAATATTCCTTAATCTCAAATTAAATAAATAAACATAAAGCGTAGTATAGAGAAGAAGGTGTCGGTCCACAGGGACTAAGGAGTTTCTGATATAGGGTGGTTTTGATTCTGACTGGTTCAAGGTAATTTAGTGAATTAGGGGGTTTTGATCGAGAAAACTAGAGAATAAATGTAAAATGACGACGAGAATAAATTAAGTAAAATAAATTGATTGAATTAATTAGCCTCAAGCTTTTGATCCATTTCAATTTAAAATGATCATCGAAAAGATTTTTTACTCCGGATACATGCCGGTTACAGTCTACAAGGCCCAGCCCCTACAACTTGTTTTTCTCTCCGCTAAACTGATAATCAATTTTTAGATTTCAGTTTTCTGGCTAGACTAACCACGACTATCGCCGTTAGAATAAAACAATTTTTAAACTTGGAAAAAATCGTCTCGGACTATGTTGTCTCGATGAGAATCAGATCTCAATTTCCCTTAGCGAATCTGTCGCTAAGTGTGTTCATAGGAAGTCGAAACCACGACTATCGTCGATCCTTCATCCCAACTGTAAATCCCAACAACAATCAAGTCAACGCTAGCCTTTTGAAGTGAAAGAGAAAAGATTTTAATAGAAAGGTCGATTGCCGATCTAGGTTTTCAGAAAATTGAGAATGTAAAACGAAGTTGGTAAGTGCTTTTTAATTCTTACAAAGTGAATCGAAGCTTTGCTTTTTAGCCTTTGACTAATCGAAGGCCTTAGCTAAGCATGATTATATAAGAAATCATACTTAGCATTTAATAGAAAATAAATAAAAACTAAAAGAACAAAAATAAAAAGAGAAGAGAATTTTATAAAACTTCTAAAGTAAAAACAAACTAAGAATTGAGGGATGAGAGATGATTTTCTAGCTTACCCCCAAGGGGTTATTTATAGTATCTTAAAACCCTAAAATTACCCTAAAATGATAAAAGATAAATCCTAAAAATATTTAAATTAAATACAAAAGATAATCCAAAGTTTAAAGTTTAAATCCGTCTGATAAGCTATCAAAATGCGGCTGATAAGCTATCACCCTGTTGACGTCATCTTCTAGAATTGCTGACGTGGCGTCCAGTCAACCTTTCATGCCCAGATTCATGCCCACTAGCTCAGTCTTGACTCTAGAAAAATAAAAGCTGCAGAGTTTTGCTCTTTTTAGCACAGTTTCTGGAATCCATTGTCCTGCACAGAGAATAAGAGAAAACGCCCAAATTAGCAACATAAACCGACAAGCAAGGAGTAATTAATAATAAGATAATAACTATTTAAATCACTCATCGGGATTCATCATGCTAATGTGGTCCTCTAAAGTTGAGAGGTTTACTGCTTTTTGCTCTATTCCATTCAAGTTTCCAGAATTCTCTCTTTACAATTGATTTAGGGCAGTGTATTTATATACCCTAGGTTACATATATTTTATAAATGCGAAAAGAAAATCGAAAACCTTATTGGCTGATCGTTATTTTGTTTTGATTCACATGTATCTCTGATTTTTTGATCTGTTAATTCTCTGAAAATCTTGAATTTGTTGTGCGTTCTCCCATTTTTTGACATTTTGTTGGATTGTTTGTATATGCCCTGGCTGTTGAAAGGTACCAGAGGAGGGGACTAGAGGAGAACCGGCTTGGGGAGCAATCCTCTGATGTAGCCGCCAACGTGGAGAGGTGGTGCTGAGGTGGCTGCTGCCATGGTGAAGGCGTGACCAACAATTAGGTAGTCACGGGAAGTGCAGGGGCACACGTGAAATCCTCGCGCGCGTTGGGAAGTTGGAACGGTGCGCATGCCACGCATGAGGACTCCAACCGTCTCGCGTGAGATGCACGTGGAATCTGGAGAGCCTTTCATGCTGCAATCTTAGCCGTTCATCCTCGTCTTGATCCAAAGGCAGAGATTTGGATGCGCATAAGAGATAGAGATAATTAGGGTTTTTTGTTTAAGGCCCTATCGGGCCAACATGTAATTAAAAGAATTCTAGGCCTTTATTTGTTTATGTAAATGGACTGTATACTTTATTGGGTTCTAACTTTTATTATAATACGGGCTAATTTTATAAATTGGGCTATTTATTTATCAATCATTCTCTCTTTTTTAGTTTAGTTATATAACAACAATAACAATAATAGTAGTAATGACAATAATAATAATAACAGTAGCTAATAACATATAGCAAAGATATCAATAACATAGTAATAGTAATAGGATAATAGTAGTATTAATAGACCGAGTATAACATATAACATAGTAGATCATAACAAAGGAAACATATATAGGTATATATATAACTTAGTAATATTTTTGGGTTTTGAATAACATAGCAAAAGAATACAAAGCGATATCTAAATATAATATAAGCCTAATAATTTTTTTGGGTTTTTAAAAGCATAACATACAATATAAAATAACTAGTATAATACGATAGTAATCACAAGAAAAATATACTATTTTGGCTTTTCTTTATAATTTTAAAGGTAAGCACACACGCATATGGTAAGATAGCCGAAATTAATCAATGCCCAGCCTGTTATTGTAATAACAAAACATAAACAAAACGAGTCTTCTTCGGACAAAATTAGTGATTATAGATATGATTTCCTGACCTAATTTATTAATTGATCCATGAAAAAGATTTAACCCATCACTATCAAATTATTTAATTTATCATTAATCCGGGAAGAAAATTCTAACCATTTCTCCTCCATATATATCGTGGTACTTATCTCTTTTATTATACATCAAATTCTCAGTTTTCAATCATATAAACTTTCTTTTATCTGTACCATTCACCAATGGCTCCAAGCTTCGAAGACAGCAACTTGATTTACAACTTCATTGTCCGCGATGGAAACGGCGTCAAAGGAATGGTAGATTCCGGCTTATCGACAGTACCAGCCGCCGAGAGAGCGAATCGACAAGGGAACTGCAAGAAAACACGAGCAACCGCCCATCGATCTATCGAGATTAGATGGCCCCGATCATGATGAAGTCTCGATCGAAATTGTTAGAGCTGCCGAGACTCTCGGTTTCTTCCAAGTTATCAACCACGGTGTTCCCCTCGAGCTGCTGGAATCTCTTAAAGACACCGCGCTTAAGTTCTTTGGGTTGGCGCCGGTACGGAAGGCCGTTTATCGATCCAAAGTTAGTCCGACGCCGTTGGTGAAGTATGGGGCGAGCTTTGTGCCCGAGAAAGAGAGCTTTGGAATGGAAGGATTACAACAGTTTGCAATACGTTAATGATAACAAAGCACTTGAGTACTGGCCTATTGAAATCAGGTGAAACCTATAAATTAGTCAACTTTTGTACATATTGTCACGGCCCAGACCTTAGGGTCCGAGCCCAGCGCACACCAAGGTGCAGAGGAGGCCCTGCGTGCTATTTTGGGCTTGCCAACACCCATCCGAACCAGCCCAGATCCATGAAGTATTCAGGAGGGTAATTCGGTCAAAGCATCCTCTTATTTAAATATAATTTGTAGATAATGTTTGTGATAAGAAGGAATCCCAAAAGTGAGATTTCTTTAGGATAAGGTCGATCTAGACCGTCGATGTAAATTAATCTGAGCCATTGAATGTAGGGGAGTTCAACTATAAATAGAGGCCCCCTCCCTCACTTGTAAATCACTTCAGATTTGAGGAATATACAAAGCATTCACTCAATTCTCCTTGCTTAAGCTTTCCTTAGCCATTTCCTTTCAGTTGTTCTTTGTTTTCCGCAAGGGTCTTAGCTTTTAAGCTTTGATCGTCAGGCTTACTTAGGCGTTGCATTGTTTGAGAGCGTCTAAGGCCGCACGTTCGGGACTACGAGATTCTACGGGCGTGACAAGTGGTATCAGAGCTAGTTTGACCGAGAGAAATAGCACCACAAAACACCTGCGAGGTTCCACCAACTGACCGAGACTCGTCTTTGCAGCGCGGGGGAAGAAGCGTGAAAGTTCCAGGGACATCATCTCATCTTTGGAGAAGAGGGTTGTTCGCCTGGAGGAAGCCATGGGTAATGTTCAAGAGACCCAGGAGGAGGCGGAGCCACGCCTCGAGAAGGTGGATTCACTCAAAGAGGAAATCACCGAGGAGGTCCAGGAAGTTCTCAACGCGATGTATGAGAAAATGGACCAACAAGTATGTTCCCTTCAAGGTGCGATGGAGACCATGAAGGCGGAACATGCGGGGGAGATGAAGAAGCTCACTGCCGAGCTATCTCTCTACAAGAATGCCGTATTGACCGGCATGGTGGGCGAAGCACCTGCAGCTAAGCCCAGGATCGATGCGCCAAAGCCGAAGGAGTTCAAGGGGGCAAGGGCAGCCCAAGAAGTGGACAACTTCATTTGGGGGTTGGAGCAGTACTTCCGACTCATGGGCATCGATGATGAAGCAACAAAGGTAAACACAGCTTCTGTTTATTTGTCTGATGACGCTCTCTTATGGTGGCGATACAGATGCTCCCAAGCGGAGGATGAGACTCTTCCCGCCAAGACGTGGAAGGAGTTCCAGTTCGAGTTCAAGGAGCACTTCTACCCAAAGAATGCTCAAAACGAGGCTCGAGAGAAGTTACGCCAGCTACAACATGATGGCTCTATCCGAGAGTATGTCAAGAAGTTCACGGAACTTAGGCTCCAAATCCAGGACATGAGCGAGACCGATGCCCTATTTTCCTTCAAGAATGGGCTACAACGTTGGGCAAAGATGGAGCTACATCGAATGGAGATCCAAGATCTTTCCAAGGTGATGGCCACTGTCGACTCCCTTGTAGAGTTTGAACATAAGAAGTCGGACAATTCCAAAGAAAAGCCGAAGTACAAAGGCAACGGGAGGAAAGACAAAGACAGGCATGCCAAGGACGAGTCCAAAAAACCAACCAATAAAGGCAATAAAGTTAGCAAGCCTTGGGACGTCGTTTGTTACAATTGTAAAGGTAATCACATCAAGAGGAATTGCCCCCTGCTCGCAAAGGCTACTGCCATTCAAGAGAGGAGTGGCGAAGAGAAGGAAGCCCTCATGCTTAATTCCATCATCAGTTCCATGGAGATTAAGAAGGGTTCCAAGAAGAAGGGTCTAATGTTCGTGGACATCATTGTGGCGGGTTGAAAGTTGAGTGCACTTGTGGACACCGGTGCCTCAGAATTGTTCGTGTCAGAACAAGTTGCCAAGAAACTTGGCCTTCATGTGGAGAAGGCAAGTGGGTTCATCAAAACCGTGAATTCCAAGGAGACTCCGATTGCGGGAGTAGCAAAAGGAGTCAAGTTAGAAATTGGCAGGTGGACTGGTAAGGAAGCTATCAAGGTAATCCCTCTTGATGACTTCGATTTTGTGATTGAACTTAGCCTACTTGACCGGATTAATGCTTTGCCTGTTCCCTTTGCCAATTTTTTGTGCATTCTTGACCCGGCACATCGATGCATGGTTCCGGTGAGACGAGAGACAGGAGTTGGGGCCAAGATGCTGTCAGCCATCCAGTTCAGCAATGGGGTGCGCAAGGAGGAACCCACCTACTTGGCTACTTTGGTCCATGATGGGACAAATCAATCCGATGAGATCCCAACCGAGGTGAAGCAAGTCTTGGCAGATTTCAAGGATGTGATGCCTGCCGAGTTGCCCAAGCATCTCCCACCGAAGAGGGAGGTAGATCACAAGATTGATCTTGTGCCGAATGTGGGGCCGCCAGCCCGAGCTCCTTACCGAATGGCTTCACCCGAGTTAGAGGAGATGTGCAGACAATTGAAGGAACTCCTCGATGCCGGGTATATCCGACCGTCAAAGGCACCCTACGGTGCGCCGGTGCTCTTTTAGAAGAAGCATGATGGAACGCTTCGAATGTGCATCGACTATCGGGCTTTGAATAAGCTCACAGTGAAGAACAAGTACCCGATCCCACTGATAGCTGACTTGTTCGATCAACTTGGTGGTGCAAGGTGGTTCACCAAGTTGGATTTGCGGTCCGGATATTGGCAGGTTAGAATCGCAGAAGGTGATGAACCGAAGACAGCATGTGTGACTCGCTACGGTTCGTATGAATTCATGGTGATGCCTTTTGGCCTCACGAATGCTCCCGCTACCTTCTGCACTCTCATGAACAAGGTACTACAACCCTTTCTTGATCAGTTCGTTGTTGTTTACCTTGACGATATTGTGGTCTATAGCAAGACACTTGGTGAGCATGTTGAACACTTAAGGCAGGTGTTCGAGGTTCTGCGGAAAAATGAGCTCTACGTCAAAGAGGAGAAGTGCTCATTTGCGCAAGAGGAGGTCCCATTCCTAGGCCACATTGTTGGTGGTGGCAAGATCCGGATGGACGGGGCCAAGATTCAAGCCATTGTTGATTGGGAGCCGCCAACGAAGGTGACGGGGTTGAGATCCTTCATGGGGCTAGCCAATTACTATCGGAGGTTCGTCAAAAGCTACTCCAAAATCGCCACACCTTTGACCGAGTTGCTGAAGAAGGACAAGACGTGGGAGTGGAGTGCCGATTGTCAGAAAGCTTTTGAGGACTTGAAGCAAGCCATGGCGAATGAGCCAGTGTTGGTGTTGCCGGATCACACCAAGCCTTTTGAAGTTTACACCGATGCATCCGACGTTGCTATTGGTGGGATTCTTATGCAAGAGGGACATCCGGTTGCATATGAAAGCCGGAAGCTCAATGAGACCGAGCGGAGGTACACGGTCCATGAAAAAGAGATGACCGCAGTAGTGCACTGTTTGCGCACTTGGCGACACCACATACTTGGGTCGAGGTTTGTGGTATATACTGATAATATTGCCAATAGTTATTTTCTAACTCAGAAAAAGTTGTCTCCCAAGCAGGCTCGTTGGCAAGAGTTTCTTGCAGAATTTGATTTTGCCATGGAGTACAAGCCGGGGAAGGTTAATTCCGTTGTTGATGCCTTAAGCCGGAGGTACAACATCGAGGTTGTGAGCTTGCCGAAGGGACACTTGTTAGAGCGCATCAAAGAGGGGATCGTCACATGACCCAACGGCCGAATGTTGATTAATTATGCCAAGGAAGGGACCACGAGAAGATTCTGGATCGAGGGGACTTGTGTATGCTCGAGGACATCGCCTCTATGTGCCTCGATTTCGGGAGTTGCGCAAGGAAGTCATGAAGGAGTGTCATGATTCCAAGTGGGCGGGACATCCGGGAATAAGCCGGACCTTAGCACTCATTGCGGAGCACTACTATTGGCCACGCATGGGCGAAGATGTTGAAGCCTATGTGAGGACTTGTCTTGTGTGCCAACAGGACAAGATCGAAATGAAGAGACCAGCGGATCATTGCAGCCATTGCCCATTCCCGAGCGACCATGGGAAAGTGTTTCCATGGATTTTATTGTAGGTTTGCCCAACACTGACGACCTGTCTAGTATAATGGTTGTGGTTGACAGGTTTTCCAAGTATGAGACGTTTATTCCAGCATCAAAGGTGTGCCCAGCCGAGGAAGCGGCTCGTCTTTTCCTCAAACACGTGGTCAAGTATTGGGGAGTGCCAAAGACGATCATTAGTGACCGGGACATGCGGTTCACGGGCAGATTCTGGACCGAGTTGTTCAAGCTTATGGGATCAAGCCTGAACTTCTCCACGAGTGTTCATCCACAGACGGACGGGCAAACCGAACGAGTGAACGCATTATTGGAGATCTATTTGAGACACTATGTGAGTGTCACGCAGCGCGACTGGCCAAAGCTGCTAGATGTGGCCCAATTTTCCTACAACCTACAACGGAGCGAGGCGACCAACCAGAGTCCGTTTGAGATCGTGGGACCGGGCAGCAACCGCCACACCCAACGCAGCTTGCTACCAAGTACGAGGGGCCTAATCCAGCAGCACACAAGTTTGCCAAGGAGTGGCAAGAGCATCACGACTTAGCTCGAGCTTGTCTACACAAGGCGGGAAAACGGACCAAGAAGTGGGCGGACAAGAAACGTAGGGACGTGAATTTCCAAGTTGGTGACTTAGTCCTTGCAAAGCTCACCGGGATTTTGCGCAAACCCAACCGTGCACAAAGGGCTTGTGCGAAGAGATACGATGGACCGTTCAAAGTTGTGAAGCGGATAGGCACCATGGCCTATCGATTGAGTTGCCATCGAACATCCGAGCTCATCCAAAGATTCCATGTCGGTCTACTCAAGCCATACCATCGAGATGAGTTGGATCCAGATCGAGGCAAGTCACACCGAGCGCCAATCGGGATAAAGGTCTCCTATGAGAATGAAGTTGAAGACATCCAAGCGGAGAGGGTCATTCGACGACCAGGTCATCGGCCAAGGCACGAGTATCTTGTTCAATGGAAGGGACTTCCCGACAGTGAATGGAGTTGGGAACTAGCCGAGGGTCTATGGCAGTTCAAGGATTAAGTAAGTCAGTACCATCTCAACCGAGCGCGCGAGGGGCGCCGCCGTAACCGATGGGGGAGAATGTCACGGCCCGCACCTTAGGGTCCGAGCCCAAAAAGACACCAAGGTGCGAGAGGCCTGCGTGTTATTTTGGGCTTGCCAACACCCATCCGAACCAGCCCAGATCCATGAAGTATTCAGGAGGGTAATTCAGTCAAAGCATCCTCTTATTTAAATATAATTTGTAGATAATGTTTGTGATAAGAAGGAATCCCAAAAGTGAGATTTCTTTAGGATAAGGTCGATCTAGACCGTCGATGTAAATTAATCTGAGCCATTGAATGTAGGGGAGTTTAACTATAAATAGAGGCCCCCTCCCTCACTTGTAAATCACTTCAGATTTGAGGAATATACAAAGCATTCACTCAATTCTCCTTGCTTAAGCTTTCCTTAGCCATTTCCTTTCAGTTGTTCTTTGTTTTCCGCAAGGGTCTTAGCTTTTAAGCTTTGATCGTCAGGCTTACTTAGGCGTTGCATTGTTCGAGAGCGTCTAAGGCCGCACGTTCGGGACTACGAGATTCTACGGGCGTGACAATATATATTCCGGCTTTTAAGTTAAGGATGCGAATGTAATTAATAAAACTATATGAAAAATTAAAAAATTCAGGGGAATTAGATTATTAATATAAAATATTAAATTTTTAAAATATAAAAAAACTGAATTTTTTAAAAGATACGACAGCCTCTAATGTACATGCTTTTTACGTTCCAGGGATGTGGTACTCGAGTACTTGAGGACATTGATCAAGATGGTGAGAAAATTGCTTGAAGTTTTGATGGGAAATCTTGGGATGAAACCATAAGATCCAAAGATTGATGCACTCATTTATAAGAAGATGGTCAACATGAATTTTTATCCGACATGTCCTAATCCAGATCTTACGGTAGGAGTAGGTCGTCATTCTGATATGGGAACTCTTACAGTTTTATTACAAGATAAAATTGGTGGTTTATATGTGAAAGTCGAAGAAGATTTAAGTTTCGGTAAGAAGGGGGAATGGGTAGAGATCCCTCCTACTCCAAATGCCTTGGCCATCAATATTGGCGATATGTTACAGGTACATTATCAATAGTTTAATTCCGACATTGCGTAAAACTAATTGAGTTAAGGTCGTTCGAAGATATTGAAAAGAGTTCTAGATAATGAGATTCAAATCTCGAACTTGTTATAATCGATTAATTGAGTGACTCAATTAAAGACAAACACATAATTTATATGATGGATGCAAATTCTTATACTTAGTAAAATTATAGGAGCATTTGAAAATTCCAACGGGTGCAGAATTAAATAATTAGGTATGCGATGCGGGCCGGTCGGAGCCCTGAAAATATTTTTATAAATTTAAAAATATGAATAATTAAAAATATAGAGAGCCTATAAATAGCAATTATAGACATTGTTTAGGTTTTTAGCTTTGGAAGTTACAGAAGCGAAAAATTCTGAATTTGTAGATCAAGAAGAATAAGTTGTAGAGATCAAGAAATCAAACAAGAGACCAAGGAAAATCAAGGTTTCTTTCTTCTGAATTATTGGCTTAATCGATAGAATTTTTATTTTCTTTTTTTCTTGGAGAATCTATTGGGTTTTGTTAGAAAATTTGGTGAAATTCGGATTAAATTCGCAAATCAAAGGCATTAGAATCATGAAGTTCGAAAAAGACGAACATGGAGAAGGAAGGCTGCGACTGGGATGATTAGTAATATTAATTATTATAAAAATAAGAAGAAGAAAAAAGGATTACAAATTGAGTTTAGTCAGATTTTATTTAGGTTTTAGGGGTTAACTGCAGATTCGGTTCTTCATAGATTAGATTTCTTCTAGTTTAGTCCCTCAGGTTATTTATTTTCTATTCGATTGATCTTTTTTGTTTTGCGTTATTATTTTATATAAGTATTTGTTATGTTTTGTTAATGATATGTTTTATTTACTTTTGATCTGACATATTATCTAATTTTAGCATGTTGTAATTTCAATTTTGATTTGATTTGTGATTTATTTATTGTATTATTTATTTCGTGTATTTGATTTATTGTAAGCATGTTGAATTTTGATATAAGAATTTATTTTATGTTTGAGCATGTTGATGTATGGCTCTGGATGTATTTATGCTTCGTTTTCATGTTAATTGATCTAACATTTTCTGATTTGATTTTCTGTGTAGGTTTTGATAGTTCGGGTCATTAACACAATTCAAGATGGTGAGTTTAATGAATTATTTTACGTTCTTTTATTAATTGCTGGTTTGTTTTTGTTTTTCCTATAAGTTGTTTACTGTATATTTTTCTTGATTTGTGTTGCTGGATATGTTACAGGTGAAGTTTACCGCAGATGAGCTCCGTTCTATTATGGACCGGAAACACAATATACGCAATATGTCTGTTATTGCTCATGTCGATCACGGTATGCGTTTAATCTCCCCTGTTTTGTTATCGATGAACCTGATGTAAAAAAAAGTCGGAACTTGTTTGAGTAATTTTGTTGGTGTTCATATTTCATGCGTCTGTTAATGAAATTCTGTCGGATGATAGTAGTAGTAATATGAGATGAAAGTTATGTTTGATTAGTTGCAGGGTGAGAGCCTGATTCGTTTGTTACCATGAAATTGCATCGTGTCTTGATGATTGACTGGTGTTAGTGCGAGTTATTCCTCTGTCGTGAAGTGCTAGTTTTGTTTGCATTAGTTCTGATTTAGTTTTCCTGATATGCAGGAAAATCAACTCTTACTGATTCTCTTGTGGCTGCTGCTGGTATCATTGCACAAGAAGTGGCAGGTGATGTGCGAATGACAGATACCCGAGCCGATGAGGCCGAGCGTGGGATCACAATCAAGTCTACCGGTATCTCCTTGTATTACCAAATGTCTGATGCTTCTTTGAAGAACTACAAGGGAGAGAGGCAAGGGAATGAGTACCTCATCAATCTTATTGATTCTCCCGGGCACGTCGACTTTTCATCGGAGGTTACTGCTGCTCTTCGTATCACTGACGGCGCCCTTGTCGTTGTTGACTGTATTGAGGGTGTCTGTGTGCAAACCGAGACCGTCCTCCGTCAGGCTCTTGGAGAAAGGATCAGGCCTGTTTTGACTGTTAACAAGATGGACCGGTGTTTCCTTGAGCTCCAGGTTGATGGTGAGGAGGCTTACCAGACATTCCAGAAAGTGATTGAAAATGCAAATGTCATAATGGCCACCTATGAAGATCCTCTTCTCGGTAATGTTCAAGTCTACCCCGAGAAGGGAACCGTTGCCTTCTCTGCTGGTTTGCACGGTTGGGCATTTACCCTGACCAACTTTGCTAAAATGTATGCCACGAGGTTTAACGTTGATGAGTCGAAGATGATGGAAAGACTTTGGGGTGAGAACTTTTTCGATACGGCTACCAAGAAGTGGACCAACAAGAACACCGGTGCTGCCACTTGCAAGCGTGGATTCGTTCAATTCTGTTATGAACCGATCAAGCAGATCATTAACATTTGTATGAACGACCAGAAGGATAAGCTTTGGGCCATGTTGGACAAGCTCAAACTCACCATGAAGTCCGATGAGAAGGAATTGATGGGAAAAGCCTTAATGAAGCGTGTAATGCAGACTTGGCTTCCAGCAAGCGATGCTCTTCTCGAGATGATGATCTTTCACTTACCGTCTCCTAGCAAGGCTCAGAAGTATCGTGTCGAGAACTTGTACGAGGGTCCTCTTGATGATATCTATGCCAATGCTATCAGGAACTGTGATCCAGAGGGTCCCCTTATGCTCTATGTTTCGAAGATGATTCCGGCTTCCGATAAGGGTAGATTCTTTGCTTTCGGCCGTGTGTTTTCTGGCAAAGTCTCAACTGGTTTGAAGGTCAGAATCATGGGACCAAACTATGTCCCGGGTGAGAAGAAAGACTTGTATGTTAAGAGTGTGCAGAGAACTGTTATTTGGATGGGAAAGAAGCAGGAAACAGTCGAGGACGTGCCTTGCGGTAACACGGTTGCCATGGTTGGTTTGGATCAATTTATCACCAAGAATGCTACTTTAACTAACGAGAAGGAAGTCGACGCCCACCCAATCCGTGCCATGAAGTTCTCTGTCTCACCTGTCGTCCGTGTTGCTGTGCAGTGCAAGGTTGCATCTGATCTTCCCAAACTTGTTGAAGGGCTGAAGCGTTTGGCTAAGTCTGATCCTATGGTTGTTTGTTCTATGGAAGAGTCAGGAGAGCACATTGTTGCTGGTGCTGGAGAACTCCACCTCGAGATCTGTCTCAAGGATTTACAAGAAGATTTTATGGGTGGTGCTGAGATCATTAAATCGGACCCTGTTGTGTCATTCCGTGAGACTGTCCTTGAGAGGTCTTGTAGGACAGTGATGAGCAAGTCTCCTAACAAGCACAACCGTCTCTACATGGAAGCTCGACCGTTGGAGGAAGGTCTTGGTGAGGCCATTGATGAAGGGCGTATTGGTCCAAGAGATGACCCTAAGATTCGTTCCAAGATCTTGGCCGAGGAGTTCGGTTGGGACAAAGATCTCGCTAAGAAGATTTGGTGTTTTGGCCCTGAAACCACTGGTCCTAACATGGTTGTTGACATGTGTAAAGGAGTTCAGTACCTTAACGAAATTAAGGATTCCGTTGTTGCTGGGTTCCAGTGGGCATCGAAGGAAGGTGCCCTTGCTGAAGAGAACATGAGAGGTATTTGCTTCGAAGTCTGTGATGTGGTTCTCCATGCCGATGCTATCCACCGAGGTGGTGGTCAGATCATCCCAACTGCCCGTAGGGTTCTCTATGCATCTCAGCTTACAGCCAAACCGAGACTTCTCGAGCCTGTTTACTTGGTCGAGATCCAAGCCCCGGAGCAAGCACTGGGTGGTATTTACAGTGTTCTTAACCAGAAACGTGGACATGTCTTTGAGGAAATGCAGAGGCCCGGTACACCCCTTTACAACATAAAAGCATACCTTCCTGTCATCGAGTCTTTCGGATTCTCTAGCACTCTAAGGGCTGCAACATCAGGACAAGCTTTCCCACAATGTGTCTTCGATCACTGGGACATGATGTCATCGGATCCATTAGAACTCGGTTCCCAGGCAGCTGGCCATGTTGCCGTTATCCGCAAGAGGAAGGGATTGAAGGAGCAAATGACCCCGCTTTCCGAGTACGAGGACAAGCTGTAAGCTGGAGAAACAATTACGAAGGTACGGTTTCTGCTGCATATGGTTTGCTGCAAAGCAAGTTTTGTTTTTCTGAGGATGCTTTCTTTACCCTTTTATTAGTTAAGGTGTTTTTTTTCAGATGTTTTGTTTTTCCATACAATGAAGTGGATAATTCTCATGGGATGTTACATTTTCCATGTCTTTTGATGATAAACTTCGTAAACTCGAATCAACATTGATTTTGTTAAAAGCTATGTGTTTTTGCCTTCATTAAGTTTGTTGATGGTTAATTTTTTATTATGGAGTGGCAAACCATTTGTTATCATATCTTCAATTGGGACATGACGATTGCCAGATTGTTTTATAAATGTATGAGTTTTTTTGTTGGTTGTGGTTGGTGATGCTAATGGTTGGTTAGTCGAAAATAATGAAGTTTTTTTTATAAAAAAATAGTGTTTTATATTTACGATCAAATTGTTTTTTAGTTGATGTTGAGGGATCAAATTAGATATTGATTGTTGTTAATGTGTCACATCATTAATCTAATGGAAAACAAGAATAAAATGTTTATTTTTCTGTTTATCGATAAATATAATGATTACATTATAACTTTTGAAATTTTAGTGAGTAAAATAAAAACTTAAAAAATTAACAATTATGGTGTGGTTTAACAAAACGACGTTGTCAGGAGATTTAAGTTTAAGTAACATAGTTTGTATATGTTTGAATTTATTCAAATCAAAATCAGATTAAAATATTATTATTATATGATAATGTCAAAAAAAATACTTTTTGAAAATTATAAAAAAATAGAGTTGGTTGATATTTTAAGAATTTTTATATTTAATAGAAAATGATTGTGTAGTTTACCATGAAAAGCTTTTACATGTGAACCTATGAGTGGTTCGTCGAAAAAGTATTATAGTTATTTTTAGGAGATTTAAGTTCGAACAATATAATTTGTTGGTGTAAGTAAGTTTATTTAAATTGAAATCAGACTAAGATAGTACCTTACAGTTAAATTAGAATATTAAATATATATTTTTGAAAATTATAAAAAAATAAACAATTTAGAGATTCATTGAACTTTTAAGAATTTCTATATTTAAAAAGTAGATCAAACAAATTGGTCTTAGTAAAAAAGTTAATAATGTTAGATATTGTTTTATAATAATATCATTCAACTCAAAATATATATAAATTTTATTTTTTTTGTAAAAATTGATTTTTTTATATTTTTATGATTTTATTTGATATTTTTTAATTTTGACTTTTTCAACAAAAAAAATATCCGGCACAATTTTATTGGCTCGATTGACTTTTTAACATAAAACGTTAAAGTTCTGATGTAGAGAAATTATTTAATGGATTATCCATGGTTCTAATTAATATAAATCATTTTCAGTGAAAATAACATAGAAAAAAATAAAATCAATAGTTTTAATTGGTTGAGACTAGGGATGGCAATAGATCATGGACCCGACCCGAATTCGTAGATTTAAATCCATTTTATAGAGTGTGGATCTTAAAATTTTGAACTCGACAGGTCCGGGTCGGATCTGGATCCTCTGATTAAAGTACAAATCTAGGTCTGTATCTGATATTAAAATCCGAACCTGGACCCGTTTACCCATTTATAGACAAACTCATCTTTGGTTTTAAAATATATATAAATAGTTTGTTATAAAAAAAAATTCGAGTTATTCGAATTTTTAATAATTAGTGGATCAATTTTCAAGTTCGAGTCAAGTCTCTCAATTCTGTCTGATATATATATCACATATGAATAATATATATGTGTATTGTTATAGAAAACTGTTTAAATTGAAACTAATTAGTATCGTAACATTATAAATGTTTACAATTAAATTTGAACAAAAACTTGAACAATCCGACTCAATTTGATTGGACTTGAATTCCATAAACTCACTTGAATTTTTTTTTAAAATCTAATCTGAATTATAAAATAAGGATCGTCAACTCGGCTAACTCAATTTTTTTATTCCTCGACTCGACCAAATACCCACCATTACTTTATTTTTTAAAATAAAAAAAATTACTATCAAAGTCTCATTAAAAGACCACAATCGAACCACAAAAAGTCCTTCACCTAGCTATATCATGTATCAACAACGACAATATCCCTGGCGGAAGAGCAATATAACAAACAATCTTAATATCATCAGTCAAACTCAATTTTACCAATGCATCCGCAACTTGGTTCGCCTCACGGCAGGCATAATTGAACTTAATCACCCAATCACGTTTTTTAAGTTACTCAACATGTAGTAGCAAAAGAAACTGTGCAATCCTCGATTGATTATCATTCAAAATACGAAAAACTTTCGCATTATCAACCTCCACAATCCACAGTGATAACGAAACTCTCGTACAATAAATAAACCAATAAAAGCTCCCCACAACTTAACTTCAACCACAAAATATATCCCAATAAATTTAAAAAACCTTCCTTTTTTAATTATCATGATGGTCGCGATACACACATCTACACGACCCATAGCCATTCGCATGACATCTTGCGCCATCTGAATTTACCTTGATCTACCCTAACTCGGGAACCTTTCACACGCAAACAGCAGCCCCGGACCCAGCGATAGCCACATCACCATCCAACACAGCAGGAAACGCAGCATCGGACCAACATTAATCACCGCTTATTGTTGTATTTGGTATTAAAAGGTCTGCTCTAATTAAGCTCTTCATCTTTTTTAAGTATATTCTATTTTATTTATTTGTAACGTTCATTCTCTATACTAAAGAACCTTATAGAGAAAGAAAAACTTCAATACACAGTTTGTGTAAATTTTAGTTTACACAGACCTTTTAGTTTTAGATGTTAGGGGTTTAGTTTAGGGTTTAGAGTTTAGGGGTTTAGGTTGTAGGGTTTAGAATTTAAGGTTAATGTTTATATTTAGGGTTTAGTGTTGGGGGTTAGGTTTTTAGGATTTAGGTTTAATTTTGATTTATAGTAAAAATAGGCAGACTTGTATAAAATTTATTTTACACATACTGTGTATCAAATTTAAACCTTATAGAGGAATCACATTTTAAAAATGTTTAGTTTATTAATTAAAAGTCTTTTTTTCTCACTTTATAACTTATAAGTACACACCTTTTTGGGTGCAAGGAATTATAAGAGAAATAAATTCTAGTTTATTTATTTTTTTATTATTTTAAAATTTTATAATATAGCTATTCAAAAAAATATAATATAAATAAATATTTAACTTCTAAATTAGTAAAAAGCTTTGAAATACCGTATACAATACAAATTTGGAAGTTAAAAGTTAAAAACTCGAAATATTTGAACCAATAAAATTCGATTTGTATATTTTAAAAATATATTTTAAGTGATACTTTTAAAAAAAAGTCTACAAAATTGTCACATTTACAATATTGAATAAAAAAATTATTAAGTTTCTCAATAAATTTTTAATCTTTGATTGGAATTCGACTGAGCTATATTGAGTAAAAGAAGGTTTGTCCCTTATATTGTATTTTTAAAATATTTAATATTATTTTTAATTTATTATTCTAGATATACATTTTTACGTAATTTATTTTATATTAAAATAAATCGATTAATTTTAAACTTAACATAATAAAAAAGAAGAGAGAAAGAAAAATCAATTTAGTCATTTTGGGAAATTATCTATTATTAAGATATATGTATTTACTTCTACAATTTTAATTAAAATATTTAATAGTTATCATGATAGATGGACTAAATTGATCATTAGTTAATTTTTCCTTTCTCCTTAAGTTAATTCATATGAATTTTAAAAAATATATATTAAGAAAATTTGAAATTTTGTTGTAGGAGCTTAATTTATTATATCAGTTTTTATTTTGTAATAATTAGGTTAAGTATTAGATATATTTTAGAAATATAATATTATTAAAACTCTATTTCCAAAAAAGTCTAATAACTTGGGCTGCACGAAAAGAAGTCTATATAAGTAAGTTGTATTCTCCACCGTTAAAATCACTTTTATAACCCTAATTTTTATCTAAACCCTATTTTTCGATTTTGCTGTGGGTTTTGATAGTTCTGGTCCTTTTTTAAGACAATTCAAGATGGTGAGTTGAATGAATATGTTGTGTTTTTTTTATTAATTGCTGCCTTGTTTTTGTTTTCTGATTCAAGTTACGTCAGATATGATCACAGGTGAAGTTTACTGCGGACGAACTCCGTTCTATTATGGATCGGAAACACTACATCCGTAACATGTCTGTTATTGCCCATGTCGATCACGGTATGCGTTTTCTCGATCGATAATGGTGTTTTGTGTCTTGATGATCTTGTTGGCATTTACTTCTGGTTTTGTTTTTTTGTTATGCAGGGAAATCAACTCTTACTGATTCTCTTGTGGCTGCTGCTGGTATCATTGCACAAGAAGTTGCCGGTGGTGTGCGAATGACGGATACCCGAGCCGATGAGGCTGAACGTGGTATCACAATCAAGTCTACTGGTATTTCCTTGTATTACCAAATGTCTGATGATTCTTTGAAGAACTACAAAGGAGAGAGGCAGGGGAATGAGTACCTCATCAATCTTATTGATTCTCCCGGGCATGTCGACTTTTCATCGGAGGTTCCTGCTGCTCTTCGTATCACTGATGGTTCCCTTGTTGTTGTTGATTGTATTGAGGGTGTCTGTGTGCAAATCGAGACCGTCCTCCGTCAGGCTCTAGGAGAAAGGATTAGGCCTGTCTTGACTGTTAACAAGATGGACCGGTGTTTCCTCGAGCTACAGGCTGATGGTGAGGAGGCTTACCAGACATTCCAGAGAGTGATTGAGAGTGTGAATGTCATCATGGCCACCTACTAAGATCCTCTTCTTGGTGATGTTCAAGTCTACCCCGAGAAGGGAACCGTTGCCTTCTCTGCTAGTTTGCACGGTTGGGCACTTACCCTGACCGATTTTGCTAAAATGTATGCCTCGATGTTTCATGTCGATGAGTCGAAGATGATGGAAAGACTTTGGGGTGAGAACTTCTTTGACACGGCTACTAGGAAGTGGACCACCAAGAACACAGGCTCTGCCACTTGCAAACGTGGATTCGTTCAATTCTGTTATGAACCGATCAAGTAGTTCATTAACACTTGTATGAACGACCAGAAGGATAAGTTCTGGGCCATGTTGGGAAAGCTCGAAATCACCCTGAAGTCCGACGAGAAGGAATTGATGGGAAAAGCCTTAATGAAGCGTGTAATGCAGACTTGGCTTCCCGCAAAGGATGCTCTTCTCGAAATGATGATCTTTCACCCAGAAGTATCGGGTTGACAACTTGTACGAGGGTCCTCTTGATGATGCATATGCCAATGCTATCAGGAACTGTGATCCCGAAGGTCCCCTTATGCTCTATGTTTCGAAGATGATTCCGGCTTCCGACAAGGGTAGATTCTTTGCCTTCGGCCGTGTGTTTTCTGGCAAAGTCTCAACTGATTTGAAGGTCAGAATCATGGGACCGAACTATGTCCCGGGTGAGAAGATAGATTTGTATGTTAAGAGTGTGCAGAGAGAACTGTTATTTGGATGGGAAAGAAGCAGGAAACAGTCGAGGACGTTCCTTGCAGTAACACGGTTGCCATGGTTGGTTTGGATCAGTCTATCACCAAGAATGCTACTTTAACTAATGAGAAGGAAGTTGACGCCCACCCGATCCATGCCATGAAGTTCTCTGTCTCACCTGTTGTCTGTGTTGCTGTGCAGTGCAAGGTTGCATCTGATCTTCCCAAAATTGTTGAAGGGCTGAAGCGTTTGGCTAAGTCTGATCCTATGGTTGTTTGTTCTATGGAAGAGTCAGGAGAGCATATAGCTGCCGGTGCCGGAGAACTCCACCTTGAGATCTGTCTCATTCCGTGAGACTGTCCTTGAGAAGTCTTGTAGGACAGTGATGAGCAAGTCTCCTAACAAGCACAACCGTCTCTACATGGAAGCCCGGCCCTTGGAGGAAAGCCTTTCCGAGGCCATTGACGAAGGGCGTATTGGTCCAAGAGATGACCCCAAGGTTCATTCGAAGATCTTGGCAGAGGAGTGCGGTTGGGACAAAGATCTCGCTAAGAAGATTTGGTGTTTCAGTCTTAAACAACTGGTCCTATCATGGTTGTCGATATGTGTAAAGGAGTTCAGTACCTTAACGAAATTAAGGATTCGGTCGTAGCCAGATTCCAAGTGGCATCAAGGGAAGGCGCACTCGCTGAAGAGAACATGAGAGGTATCTGCTTTGAAGTCTGCGACGTGGTTCTCCATGCCGATGCCATCCACCGAGGTGACGGTCAGATCATGTCAACTGCACGTAGAGTTATCTATGCATCTCAGCTCACTGCCAAGCCAAGGCTCCTAGAGCCAGTTTACTTGGTCGAGATCCAAGCTCCCGAGCAAGCACTCGGTGGAATTTACAGTGCTCTTAACCAGAGACGTGGGCACATCTTCGAAGAAATGCAGAGGCCCGGTACACCTCTATACAACATAAAAGCATACCTTCCGGTTATCGAGTCCTTCGGATTCTCTAGCACTAAGGGCTGCGACATCAGGACAGGCTTTCCCACAATGCGTCTTCGATCATTGGGACTTGATGTCATCGGATCCATTAGTACCTGGTTCACAAGCAGCCGGCCATGTTGCCGATATCCGCAAGAGGATTCACAAGCAGCATATATTTAGATTTTTTCTTTCCCTTACTATGAACTGGATGGTCGTTTTAGGATGAAGTTATTATTATTATTTTTTTTTTTTGAAAATAAGGATGAAATTATTATTTATTATTTATAAAGTTATGGGAAGAAATTATTTTTTTTATAAATTATGGAATAAGTTATGATTTTGTTTACAGCTAATATTTTTTATCTTCATTATATTTATGTTTATGTGATTTGTTCAAATTGTTGACGGCTTTGCTTTGATTTGGTTCATTTTTATAAAGCAAATACATGGTGTTTTGGCTTAAGGGATCAATGAGAAATATTGAGAAGTTGAGCTCAAATATTTTGGAATGAAGCAAAAAATATGGCATATAACATAGCTCAAACTTGACTCGACAATATTTTCCAATCAAAATCTTGAATCTGTTTAATTCCGAACTAATAAATCCGAAAATTTCATTCAAATCATCAAAATCAAATGAAATCCTATTTCTCTGCAAAATGAGAACTAAACCATGGAGAAAATTATATATTAAAAGCAAGGAGGGGGAATAAATAACCTTAAAAGACCAGAGTGAATTTACAGACAACATACTCGGTCGTTTACAGTCATGTATGGTGACTTGAGTTCTGTTCATACTTCAACGGTTTCTGAGGAGCTGGGATTTGGTAAAACGGCTTATGCTGGTTGATACAGCTCTTGTCCTGGATTGAGAAGCACAAGAAACCAAGTAGAGAACTTGCAAACCAGTCGGGAACACCCCAATTGAGGATAATGGACATACGAAATTACAACAGTGATTCCTGCAGAGATGAAAACATATAAAAAGACGGACAACGAAGATGACAAGAACTAGTGCGACTTTGTTCTCAAAAAGGGTTAAAATCTATGTTGCTCCGGCTCGTCATTTCTCTTAAAGCACTCGTGTTCAATGTGTATATATGAGGATGTCCTCCGAGAACCCTCCAAATATATGGAAAACTTAGAAAAATCTAACCAAAACACACCGGGATAAATGCAGCAAACTTTTCATGGTGTTAGTATCGAGCATGATAGATGATAGGAACATGAAAACTAATTTTCACTTTGATGAATGCTTGTGAAAGAGCAATGAAACATAATGAGACGTACAGTTACAGTTTGCCGACTGTTGACTGGCCTGTCCGGGTTCCGTTAGGCTTAACTCCATATCATGAGTTGCTGTCCAACCGGGTTCATACGCTTCGAGAAAACCAATCTTTGCCTTATTAGGTAAATCGTGGGGATGAACAAATGGTACTCCAGGAGGCCACCCGATTTCCATTCTAATATTGGCACAAGGGCTATCGAGTGCATGAACGTGATTCTCACACTCTTTTAGGCTACAATACCGTAGTTTAATGCCCTTCTTATCTGCAATCTCCTGAACCCTTTCCTTAAGGACTCTTTGTGCCTCAAGCCGTAATCTCTTGGAAGGAGGTAGAGGTTTGCATCCCGTATTATTCTTCCTTCTTCTCATTGAGGGCTTCATAGATCCTGTACCAGCATTTCATTGATCCAAGGGCCTGTTGTTAAAAACTTCTCACTAAGGCTATTCGGACAAAAGAGTAACACGGATAAGTAAACATCAAGATGGCTCTGCAACCCGAATAGAACAGTATGAATTCAACAGTCTAGAATATATTTAGTAGACAAATTTAAAAAAATAAGAAGCTTAATCATTTCAATCCACTCTTAAGGATATCTATAACAGTAATTTACAGATAAAATAGTCCACCTAGACTAGTTGGGGAGAGTAGAAAGATCCACGGCAATCTGATCAGACAAGAAACAAGCATAATCATTTTGGATGGCAACACCTTATGTTGCGGACTCTTCATTTTTCTGGAAGTACTCGTGTTTGACTCATATTCAGACATGTGTATGGTGGAGAAATGACCCTCCAAGAACCCTCTACATGCATGTGGAAACTTAGAAAAACTGAACAAAACCGTATCTGACTCCATGTAACATATACCTTAATATTTCATTGCGAGGGAACTAATTTTCAGCGAGAATTGACTGCTTAGAAACACCGGGGGGAGCAGTAACTCGAAAAACTAAATATGTTCTATGACATTCTATTTCTTTTTTAGAGGCCAAAACAAGTATATAAAAAAATGCTGTACATATTAAGAAATACTACCTACCATCTTGGGATGAGGGGAAACTGAAACTCTGGTAAGCATTTCGATTAAAGAGCTGATCGGTCGGGTGAGATCTCTGCATGAAGTCATCCACCGGTACAGGAAGCTGGAATTGAGCTTCAACCCCATGACCGGCAGCTCTCATCTCTGAACAACTGAGACTTGTCGTAGATTTTGGCATGAGTTTGAAAACCAATGAGCATCTTCCATATATGTTACCTGGCATATTATTAATCTCAGTCCGATGCAGTCCAGGATTTATGTAACCTGCAGTTGCTTGGTAAAGTGCAAGTCCAGGATAAACAACAGCTTCTTGAGGCCCAAGGTCTCCATCTACAAGAACCCACCGACCATGAAAATCTCGTACATGAAAACCTGCCTTATCGGGCTTAACAATGGATGTTAAGCTTTTATCGACCTGGTGCTCATGGTCAGGGAACATGATCAATTGACTATCATCCTGTGTTGTTAAACTGTGGTGTTGTGCCCCCGGAAAGGAAGGCCTTCCATGACAGCACACAGATAATACTGAAGAAGATATTTCCCTGCTTCTTAAGGGTACATTATCGAGTATTTCTGTAAAAGGAGAGCTACGCAAGTTCAAGTAATAGCTAATCGCATCCAGTACATCACGAGCTGCCTTTCCAAGCAAGCCAAATATGTCGGGCAAACCACCCGGAGGAAACTCCATTCCATTGTTGGGCTCCGCGGGAGTTAGGCCAGGTCGGTAATCATACATTTCTTGCCATAGTTGGGGATCAGCATGGTAACCAGACGTTTTGCACCACTCGCGAGAATCATTCGTGTGAATCTGCTCCGAGGACGGGTAAGCTGTCTTTTGTTGGAAGTAAAGGTGGGCAGAATCTAAACCGGATCTCAAAAGAGCTCCATCACTAGCCGGAAACTGAATGATGGCAGCCGAATATTGAGCAAACGATTGAGATAAAGTAGAGACTGATAGCTTGTATGAGTCTGAAGGAAGGCCTTCAGAAGGTACGAGATCAGCAAGCTTTACTAGACCCAGAGAAGGCAAGTCATTGCCGGCCATTAAAATCTTTCAACTCACCAGTTACGGAAGTTTCAACAAATAGTAATGACCTATCAACAAGAAAAATCAAAATCAGCACAAGTCAAAGGCCTCAAGAGCAACTATCATCTGTCAAAGCGGAAATAGAGCATAAATAAGACAATTTTAACTACATAAAACCAAACATTTTAAGACACGTTACTTCAGAAAAACATTTGCAGAATAATCAACTAAAAGCATTTCTTAGGCTGCATACCCGTTACTTCGGAAAAACACTTTGCAGAATAAAAGTCCTAAGTCCTAACAGGATGAAAACCGGCTGTCCTAGAAACATTTTCTGAAGCAAACAAGCACAATGGTTCAAAAATCACATAGAACAAGTTCCAAATCCGGTTGAAACTAGGTTATTAATTCCATTTTCTTCCTACAAGCAGGCCAAGGGAACAAAAACAGTCAAGGTATCATATTAAAGACAAAAGATGAATACAGAGCATGAAAATGCTTTTACTCATTTTGAAATTTTATGGTGGATAATCAATGGGAACTAAATTGGCATATATTTCCACCATTGCAGCTACGGTAATCCAAGTTAATTATTTTACACCAATTTGCAGGATAGATTTCATGATGAATTTGAGAACATTACAAAAAAAATCAAATTTCAGAACTTAATTATATTTTCAGAACTCTAATCAAATCTGGAGACATAAAAAAAAGTAATCTCTTCTATCATAAAGCGAAAAAAGTGAACTTGCATAGAAATTTAAAAAATTTATAATTAAAAGAAAATGAAAACAAAATCCAGCTCATAAAATCAAACAAAAATTAAAAGAAATAAATACCCATAAAAACTCAAGCAACAAATTCATACTTCCCAATTTAGGAAAAGAAAGAACTTGCCTTTGATTGATCGAAGAGAGGCAGTTAATTGAAAGTTGAAATTGCCGAAACTGTGACTGTGAGCAACGAAAGAGGATTAGGGAAGATTGAATTTTCTCGAGAAAAAAACAGCAGCAAATTGCCAGATTCTTCTGTTTGTATCGTGGGCCTTGCTTTGTTAAATTTGGGCTTAGAAGAGATGATTCAGCTAATTCACAAGAAGTAAAGATTTTTTATCATTTAGAGATAAAAACAGTACTAATTAATTTAGAAAAAAAAAATTGATATACAGGCCGTGTAAACTTTAGTTTACATGTGTCTTTTAGTTTTAGGGTTAGTTTTTTAGTTTAGGGTTTAGGTTGTAGAGTTTAGAATTTAATGTTACTGTTTAGAATTTAAGGTTTAGGGTTTAGAGCGTGAGGTTTAGGTTTTTAGAGTTAGGGTTAGAAATTTAGTATTTGTTTTTTTATAGTGTAAATACACAGGTTTGTGTAAAATTAATTTTACACAGCCAGTGTATCAAAGTTTTACCTATTAATTTATTGGTTAGAAATAAAATTTGTAGCAAATCTTGTAATCCATTGTTATATCAAATAAGCACAAAGAGAGGTTAAACAAAACAAAATCTATGGGCAATACTAGTTTCCAACTAAATATATTTATCCTGTATATGGTAACTAATTTGTCTGAGCAGATAAAACATTAAATTTTTTAAATAAATTCAATAACTTGAGTTATGATGTTATGAAAATAATAATCAGAATAAAAATATAATTTTATAGAATTCGATTTGAATTTATCAATCAATAAATGAAATTCAAATGATTATAATTTTAGTTTACACAAGCCTTTCAATTGTAGGGTTTAGATATTTAGGTTAGGGGTTTAGGTTGTAGGGTATAAAATTTAAAGTTTATGGATAGAATTTAGAGTTAAGGTTTAGGGTGTTAGAATTAGGGATTTAGGTTTTAGATTTTATAACTTAAATATGAAGGGTAAAAAGTTATAAAATCTAAAACCTATATCCCTAGCCCTAACAGCTAAACTTTAAACCATAAACTTTAAACTCTAAATTCTAACCATAAACCTTAAATTCTACTCCCTACAACCTAAACCCCTAACCTAAATATCTAACCATTACAATTGAAAGGCTTGTGTATTAAAGTATTTTCCAAAAAATATAATTATCTCGTATATCCAAGTCTATGATCCAATAAAATTGTTATTTTAAATGTCGGAATTATCATTTTTTAAATATGAATACTCTAACTTTATTAAAAGATAAAAAAATATAAAAATACAATAAGAGTTCACAATTTAAGTAAACAAATTTGATTCGGACATATTCCTATAAACAAAGAAACACGAAAACTTATTACCTTTCATGGTTGGTTAAAATTGAACACGGATGGTGCAACAAGCAATTATTCTGGTCGAGCATCTTGTAGAGGGGTGCTGCCAGAGATGACAATGGTCATTGATAAAGACAGACGCAAAATTTCATGTAAGGAAGTGCTATATTAGAAATGTAAGAGTACGAAATTAGATTATCAATAAAAAATACAAAAAAAATATCTAAGATTTAATTTTATAATTTTCTTTGTTTATTAAAAAAATAACAATATCATCAAACTGAAAATGTTGTTTATAAAATGTACTTTTAATCATTTTTAAAATCACAATCTATACACGATAAAACTTAAATCAGAACGTATCTGAATCTATATTTTTCCAGTCTTGTATTGGTGTGAATACATAAAGGGATTAGATCATGTCTTGGTATGTTATGTAATAGTCCATGTCCAGTGAACTCTGAGGGATTGGTAGATGTTTGCTTGTAAGCTTCCAGGGAGGTTTCACAGTGTTGCCTTCATTTCCGAGCTAAACTGGTGGAACCGGTTTCAATATCGGTCACGGTATTGCTTCCGATCCGATCGTTTTCTTCCGCGACAATTAGCTCTGGTTAAAACTTTCCAATTAATCATTCATGCATTAAAAACAAACACATAACCACTTTCGAGATATTGTATATTCGTAGCCGAATTGAAAGCATAGCTAGCATCGTCGAAATCCTAAACTCGGAGTTCGGCTACTCCGTGAACCTACGATGAGAACCTAAACTACATATAAACCAATCAGTCAATTACATCAGAAATGTCACAATTACAATGTATTGGGGCTCATCCCTTCTCCATCAAGAATCACTTTGTGGCCGTTCAGATTGTTGCTGCGGTAACGGTGGCTGACCTTGGGGCCACGGCAAGAAAGCCACCGGCTGTCGAGGTTGTAGGCCAGGGTACAATGCAGCTTGATCAATCGGCTTTCCCATTATCATCCCAGCATGCCCCACCGGATGTTGGGGTACAAAATAGTATGGCACATCAGCAGGTGCACCAACTAAAGGAATGGCGGCCTTGGCGACCCCGTGTTCCTCTGCTTTTAACTCGTCTCTCAGAATAATATCGACCAAGAAATCGAAGATGTCGGTCCGTGAAATGGCGGCCGCGATATCGCTCTTCTGTAGCGTCCTCCTCTTGTTCTCTTCCGTATGGATCCAAGAGCGTAACGTGAGCTCCAAGACCAAGATTTCGCAGGCTTTCGCGAAAATTACCGGAGCCTCCGCCGATATCATCCGCACATCCTCGTCCGCTTTCATTATCTTTTTGATCCGCGCAAGCGGGAGGCTGTGGTTCCTGAAGTCCGACGTTTGCTCGATTTCTTGCATCTGGTTAGCCCAGAACGTTTGAAGCTGCTGCTGCAGGTGGTGATGGTGGTGGAACTGCTGAGCTTGTTGGTAGCCAAGTTGGTGCGGCGAACTAGAGAAAGTAGCCGGAGGTTGAGTCGGTGAAGGGACAGCCGCTGCCGGAGTGCCGGAAGTGATCATGAGAGCGGTTCGGTGAGGACCGGCACCGGCTACAACTCCGATACCAGGCTGTGGCTGCTGCTGTTCCGTTACTTCAGATCGATCCATGGTAATTTTCCAGGAGATTCCTCCGCCCTCGTTCAATCTTCTAAAACCCTAAGTAACACTTGATCTTTCAGGATAATAACCATGCATGATTCCTGATATTAACTAAGACCAAATAACAAAATTCCTTAAAATAAAGAATAAAGCAAAGTTTTTTAGAAAAATTGTTACTGAAGTTTTGAATTTTAAGTTAGCATAAGATTGGGGATCAAAAATAGAAACCAAAACAAACAGACAAAACCCAGAAAAAATTTTCTTTTTCGATTTAGTTTTTTTCCCACCAACCAAACAAGAGACTGTAAAGTACTGACCAGAAAACCAAAAAGAAAACGCCAATTTAAAAAGAAAAATTGTACAAATTTTACCTGTAATTTGTTTATCTTCCTCTTTGCAGCTGAATCTTCTCAGAAACCAAAATTAAATAAAATAAAAACAAGAGAGGAGAAAGGGGGATTGAGGGAGCTTTTGAATGTAAATACAGAAAAGAAAAGAACATAGTGTTTTTGAACTTTGAAAGGGAAAAGACTAGAGTGGCAAATGGGGTGTCCAGAGAAGGACACGTGTCGAACAGTGAGAGAGTTTTGTTTGGACAAGAGTTTCCCACTCCACGTGGCTAATATTAACCGGACGAGAAGGCGAGAAAGGTAATGTGTTCATATCAGCTTTTCTTTTTGGGTTAATATAATCCGATCAATCTAAATGGAATTTTTATATTCTATTTATAGAAATTTTAAAGAAAATAAGATGATGTTGATTCTAGCATACTCGATTTTGAATTATACGGATAAAGTGTGTGTCTTATTAAAAAGTTTAAAAAAATATGAATATATTTTATCATATAATCACACTAATATATTAAATAAATAATTCAATTAATCTAATAAAATTTTTAAATCATTTTATTATTAAACTTTTTTTAAAAAATTCATGCAGAAGCATGGAATGTGTGAAGATCACGTCTTAAAATTATTAAACCCATTATTCTATTCTAGTATTATAAAATAAAATTATTTAAAATTTAATATAATTATGCAAAAACTAAAGTGAATGTTATAATTACACTAATTAAACAAAAAGTCATATGGAAGGGTATTCTGGGATTTTACATGAAAGCTATGGAACACGTGCAAAGCCCGTGGGCCTTTCCCCGAAGATATGATGCCGAATCACGTGACGAAAAAGATAAGTGTAATTTTTTTTGAAGTCCTCTTAAAATTTTAAATTATATATATAATTTAAAAAGGTTTTAAATAATTATTATGTATTTTTATTAAAAATTTAATTTCGTCGTTTAAAATTATATAAGTTTATTTTTTTTAAGATTTTATATGTTCGCCCACATAACATAAAATTTTATATCTATCCTTATTATTGAGTACATTTTATTAATTTTTATTGTAATATAAATATAACTATTTTAGTTACTATCGATATTTGATTTTATTAGATTCTTTAAAAATAATAGAAACCTGTAAAATTAAATATGCAAATTGATAAAAAAATATTATAAAATTATACTCGATTTTGCACAATTTCATTTTTATATATAATTTGTTATTAGCGTGTATATTAATATATAATATTGCATCAAACTTAAACATATTTATAAGTATTGTATTTTTTCTGACAAATCATAATTATAATCTTAATCTTGTTTGAAAGGAGGGAAATGAGATTCGAGGGAAGGAAGTTGGGTGCTCTTAGTGGGTCTAGAACTCATGACCTAAGAGAATATGATAGAATAAATATGAAAAATTTGACCATACGATCAAATGTGTTTGCTCTTATTACCCTCCTAATTCTCCAGGGTTTTATCATGATTAATTCCGACCGACCTGCGCCGCACACATAGTTTTAGTAGATAAGTCTTTCGGTATAATTTTTTATATCTATAAAACATCAAATAAAAAATCTGCTTAAATAATATCAAGCTTATTACTGCCTCAACCAACTTCATAGATAATTAAGTATTGTATTTTATTTGGTGAACTGAATTAAAAACACATTGGATACAAGTAGTGGCAAAGAAGGTACAACTAACCTTACCTGCCCACCACTATCCAACTACTAAACAATATATATATATATATATATATATATATATATATATATATATATATATATTAAAAAATTATTTTCTACTATTATTGCTATAATAGTTTTCTACTATGTTACCACTCTCATCTAGTTTATTTCTATAAACTTTAAGGGCATAATTGAAAATGTGACAAATGTTAAAGGCTTTTTGTCATTATGCATGTATTATATATGCATTACATAGAGTCGAGTTTTAATTTTGATTTAAATTATGAACATAGTCAAAATTGGTGCTCGATGGGGCAAAATATAATTAACAATAAAAATAGGGCTTAAAATCATAATGAGTTAAAATTAGGGTACTTCTAGGTATTTATCCCATCCATATCTATATATCCTTTGTAATAAATAAAAATGGGGAGAAGAGGGAAGTTGCCCCAAACACAATTAAATCTTAATTTGTGAGTTATAATCTGATTTATTTTAGATTAAATTTTGATAATTTTTTTGAATAGTCTAAAGATGATTACAAGGTAGTATATGTTCATATATATTTTTAACCCTTTGACAATGCACATACACCTCGTAGACAAAACGGTTTGAATTCGTGTCTCTTAGGATAAACATCATTCATTTTTCCATTGGACACTTGTTTTAGTTATCAATCTAATCGTTCACTATAATCATTAATTGTTGTAATTGTTTGAATGTTGTATTGTACTTATAATTATATATATACCTTAAAAGATTAAATATCAATAATTTATATAATATACTATTCAAAAAATAGTCACTAATTTTTAAATTTGACTATTATGGTCACTTACGTTTTCGATATGTAAACTTATGGTTATTGAGACGTTTGTTGTCGTTAAACGTTAACGAGAGGTTGATTTGATACAATAAAAAGAATAATAAATTACCTAGATAGTCCTTAAACTATTACTTCACTCCTATTAAAACTACAAAATAAAAATAATTTATATAATTACACATTTAATCCTCCATATTTACAATTTTTAATGTCTTCTCCACTCCACCATCTTCTATATTCTTCTTCATCTAACCCAATCTCTAATTTTCTACTATATTAATCCACAATTAGCATCGTATATTTTTTTTCCTGCTAAACAAAATTAATTAACGGAGAATATAAATGCAATTAATATGAAATGAGAATTTGTGGCAATCTTAACTTATTGCAATGAAAAAGCTGGAAAAGGTTTATTGAGCTCGGATTTCCATTCATAGAACATCTGATGAACTTGCTCCTCTAGAACTACAACATCAATGTTGCGGCTTTCTTTCCTTCAAGCTACAGATCGAAGAACATTCCCTGCAAATCATCCACCTGGTTCTTTGCCTTGTCCTTGAAGAGTTTGTGGGATGCTGACTTGCAGTTGCTTTATGACCCTTTCCTCATTAGAATAAAAAACCCTCAACAGCTTCCACTAAATCCTGCAATTAAAAGCACAATAAAAAACACAATTTAATATCAACCCATATAACACCCCTAATTTAATAAGGCAAAATAATAATAAAAATAAAATAGAAATAATAAAAATGGAAAATAGCCTTTTAAACCAAGTACGCAATCGTCTAAGCTATTGAAGCTCTTGGTAATAAAATAATAAACAAATCAAAATATCTCAACCACCCCATTTATGGCAATTAATTAGGGTCATCTACCCCAAGGAACGATACGAGAACCTTCATCCCCCATCACCTACCTTTCACCTCCCCAAATATACAAACTTCGACCACCTACCGATCTCCCTCGCCGCCGCCTCATGGCTGCCACCGCCACCGTGGTTGTGTTCCCTGTCAAGCCCCGACCAAAACTCCCCAAGCCACTCACACATTTATCATCCCGATCACCGATAATTGAAGGTTTTAGGTTCGTCGTTTGGTGAACTTAAAGTGAATCTCGATAGTCCTCAAACCAATTTTGACCATTAAGCCCTCAAACTAATTTTAACCAATTTTGACCATTAAATCTCGATAGTTTTTTTTTGTATCTGTTGGTGCAGTGCGTTGTGTCACAATGTCTCAACTTGACATTTTTATAATTTTATTTTATTTAAAAATTCTAAAAATTCTATAAAAAACGTATAAAATATAAAAGAACATTTTTTGAAGAGATCTGTAAATGCAATATGATAGAACTGCAATGTATCATGGACCAGTAATATCTAAAGAAAACAATTGTCAAGAATTAATGGTTAAAATTGGTCAAAAGACTTAATTAATTCAATTCCATGGTTCAAAAGCTTAATTTAGTGCAAAAAAAGTTTAATAGCTTAATTAATTTTTTTTTTCAAAAGTTCAAGACCTTCTTATACCTAAACTTAAAAGGAACAAAAAGACTAAAAAAATCATCAATAGAATTTAATTCACTAACTTCAAGTAAAACAAATTTAATTTTTTGTATATACTTTACCACTAAAATAATACAACTCTATAATATTAAAACAAATAAAATAAATTATAATTTAAAATTTTACCGGCGTCAAGTTAGAAAGAGAATATACTGCGAGGGAGCCCCCCATGTGGCTTCTCCCATGTATACACCCGTTTATTTCTCACGAAAACATGGAATCTGAACCTTAGGAAAATGGAAGGAAAACTGTGAGGAACAACGTGTTTTGCAATGAAACCATCTCTGGTTTTACTGCAGATTTCGAACTGTTGGTATTCATCTCTATGATCAAAGGGTTTTCGTTTCATGTCCGGTCTGAATCTTCCTCCGCAACTTCCTGCACAACAGTAGTTCACGTTGTCTTCGGTTGAACACCGGCTGGCTAACCTGTTTCAGAGTTGCATAAAACCTGAGTAGGCAAGCAGTGCTAAGTTTACATGGGAATTTGAATCCGAGATTTGATTCTTTTTATAATTCTATTCGAATATAATGTAGTATTGTGTCCGGTTTCAAATTCTCGATTTAAAAACAAATAAAAATAAGAAATAAGAAAAATGATTGTGAGAATTACCCTTTGTATTTTCCATCACCATGGATGATATAGGAGCGATTTGAAGACAAAGGCTGATCAAGAACCGGGATGAAGAAGAAATACCTTCTCACTGTATCAAAGTCTACGTGCAAAAACATAGCGTTTGAAGGCAGTGGGAGTTTCTTAAATAATCCTTTATTGATAAACCCTTTTACTTCTTCTTCATCCGCCGCTCCTCGCCCTCTCAACACCATTAAACCCGAGTACGGTATTCTCGCCGTCGTCGAAACCTCGATCGGATTTCTCCTATATCTTTAAATAGTGCTTGTCACATACAAGTAAAAGAGGCACCAGAGGCCCAAACGAGACCGGTAACAAAGTACCCAGAGACATTCGGGCCAACATGGCCTAAACCGGAATAAAGGGAGCAAACCCTAGCGTTCATCCAAGGGGCATCAACCCTAACAAAGCAGCCAGGATGGCAAGCAGTGCTGATAAATATAATCGAAAAAAGAATCACTAGAAGGCGAGAGAGATAAACGGCCACCACATACCGTAAGATCGACACCAGCGTTTACACGTTGTAAAATTGACTTTGCCTTGAGTGCTATATATAACTAAAATTAAAGGGTAACTTTGAAAAGAGTTGGTATATCAGTTTACGCATTTTAAAATTTAAAAAAATCTGTTTGGTTTTAAAAAATATTTTTTATTTTTAAAAATATTTTTATTTTCAGTTTTTTAAAAATTAAAAGATACATTTGGTTAATAGAAATGAAAACATGTTTTTAAAAATAAAAATACTGAAAATATATTTGGTATCTAGTATGTCAAAATAAAAATAAACAAATAGTTACTCATTAAATAATTAAAATGTAATTATTAGAAAAATATTATTATAATACAAATGAAATAACAAAAGTTCTAAAATTGACATTAGAAGGATTTGAACACGGACTAAATAGAATTGAAATTTAAAAACTCTTGTTTTTATCTTTTTTATTTTTTAACATTTTCAATGAAAATAGTGAAAACATCTTTTTTGTTTTTAAATTTCACTTATTTTTGTTTTATTTTCTAAAAACTATTTTTAAATTTTGCAACCAAACAATTTTTCTTCATCATTTTTTATTTTTCAAGAAAACAAAAATAAAAATAGCATGTACTCTCTAGAATCAAACGCACCTTTTAACAAATTCTTTTCACTCTTTCAATGATTAAAAAAGGGTAAAACTTTATGTTTTTACATCATGTCAGTTGATCTTTTTTTACACATCAACCAACGGTTTTATTGATAAACAAAAGTAAAACAAGAATATAACTTATTAGAGATTTTAAAACATAAAAACAATTGTAAATCTAAAAAGAGAAGATAAGTGTTGCTCTGCTCAGATCCGACATTTTCTCTTTGCACCAAAGAAAATCTCTACGATCCATTATAAAAAGGGTTCATAGGGAGTTTTCAAAACACGAATTAGATAAAATTCCAAAAATCGGCAACCTCCTTTTACGCCTATTCCCAAAAACGAAGATTCGTTGCAGATTACATCGCTAAACAACCTAAAAGGTAATCAAATTAACTGTGACCACCGACAAACACAAGTAAAAAACAAGCACCGTGAGGGTCATCGTACGAACACCAAACACCTACAAAAGTAACCATAGAACGTACTATAAAGACAAATAAAATGTGTCACACAAGTAGAAAAAACACATTAAAATGTGCAAAGAAAAAAATAAAAAAAATTAAATAAAAGAAAATATAAATTTGTACTATTAGTATTTTAAAAATCCAATCAATAAATTTATTTTATAAAATGTATTTGTTTTGTATGATTTTTTTTAATCAATATGATATTAGAAAAAAAAATAATGACACCAAATATTTGTCATCAAGTAACTGTCTTAAGTTTTCCATTCGAAGTATCCAATGGGAAGAGAACTTTGTTCAATTAACCATACAAGCAATACAAGTCATTTTAGTTTGACAGGACAATTATTTTTTTCCTTAAACAAAGGTAAGGATTTTAAAATATCGTTTAATTAGATTTATATTTGATATACAGATATCATGTATTTAATGTATTTTTATGAATGTGAGTACATTAGTTTTATTAAAAGAGGAAAAATTAAAAATACAATGAGAGTTTACAAGCTCATGTAATAAATTTGATCTGGACATATTTCTAAAAACACGAAAAACAACATCTCTAGATCGTAAACAAAATCATATAAAGAAAGGGCAAAACCCTAACTCAAAGATTCGAAACAAAATAAATATAAACATCACCCTTAATTCTTGTGGCTTGCAGAGGGGGGGTAAGAATGAAAATAACTCACTTTGTAGCTTGAAGACACGCATAGGTGATGTATAATAATCTTGTGATATTTCTTTGGATAATAATACTTCAAACATTTATAAAAAAAAAAAAATTAAGCTAGAAAACCTCAAATATTAAACAAAGCCCTAAGCTTGCAATTATGTGGCCCATTATTCACTCGGCCTTTTAGTAAGGTTACTCTTGTAGTTCCATGCATCCATAATGGGCACCAATGTAATTTCACTCTCTTTGAAACGCCCCCAAATTAGGGTTTCTCCTCTATTTACAACCCACTTGCGTACTGTCTTTGTTCATCAGCTAAAACTCGCTCGCCTCTCCGCCCTTCGCCGTTATTAAGAAATATGTCCATGTCACTAGGGATTAACACGAGTCAAGTTGTGTTTTTGATGGACTTGAATTTGATTTAACCCCAAAAATTATATAGAACCTGATCTAACTTTATCTATTATAAAAATTTAGTTTTAAGGATGTAATTTAAAAATAAATAATTCTAGGGGTAAATTACACGATTATATTAGTGTTGGATTTAATATTTTCGCCTTAAACTTGAACTTGACTTGATTTTACCCTTAATAAAATCCGACCAAAGTTTAATTTTTATTAAAAATTGGATCTAATCAGGTCAAGTGAAATGCCCATTCTTATGTGTAATGTTTTTGTTGGACGATGAAATTTTTTAATAATCATTAATAAAAAAATCTTAAAATAATTATAAAATGCAACGTTAAATACTTACTTGAGATATTGGTGTTTAAGTGCCTAAACTTAATCTGAGTATTAAGCCTTATAAAATTAGGCCCAGATTCAATATCCATTGATTTATAATCCAGGTTTCCCCCTTTTTTCTGGCTTGAGACCTCGGTGTTTAAGGAATCGGTGATTATTAGAAGAATTAAGTTGAGTCGATTGAAAAAAAGTTGGGTAATCAAGTTGGCTTAATATATATATATCAGATGCTATCTGCGTATCAGGCAGAGTTGAAGGACTTGATTTGAACTTGAAATTTGATATACAAATTACCAAAGATTTCAATTTATTCTAGTTTTATTTTATAACTTAATTTTTATTTGAATTTTTTTGAGTCGAGTTTATGACAATGCAATTCAAATTGAGTTGAGTTTTGTTGTGTTAAGTCGAATAGAAAGAATTTAATTACTAAAATTTTAATTTATTCAAATTTTATTTTATAACTCAATCTTCATTTGAATATTTTCGAGTTGAGTTAATGACAACGCCATTCAAGTCGAATTGAATTTTGTTGTGTCAAGTCGAACAAAAAGAATTTAATTTTTTTGAATTGAGACAAATTTTACTCATTTCGAATTAAAATCATTCACAAAATATAAGTATAAAACATACACACTTTAAAATGAAAAATCAGAGTAATATAGAAAGCAAAAGGACTAGATTCCACCAAAAGAAACATGCAAATTGAATCTATAACATATATTCATCTGAATAATATTAATAAACATACCCTAAAAATACCATGAACTTATTTTACATTAGAAAACTAGATTTCCTTTTGATTCAAATTGATCCCATCCAATATATGTTAGAATCTTCATAAAATATACTAATCAAAATCCTCCAAAACTTGGTTGATTTTCACAAGCCGGAGTCTTACGATTTTCGACCGGACTTTTCTTTCTGAAGGAATCGAAGTAGGTATTGTACTCCGGTAGCGACATCATATACCATCAACCCAATCCTACCACCCATCCAACCTCCGAATTGGCTTCCCACAAGATAACCATGCCTCCCAAGAAATTGCTCGCCGAAAAGTCCCCCGCCATAAGAACCGAGCAACGTTCCTTTACCCCTAAAAGCGCCTTCAGACAACGTCCCGCCGTAGTAAACGGCTTCGAAGAAGTCCCACCCGGACGTAATGATCGGACCCGTGATGCGGTCGGCTTGTTGCGTAGCCAACTTGGCCGCTTTTTTACCGATCTTTTCGGCTTGTTTTTTCGCATCTTTAATCGGAACGCCTTGCGACATCGCGTCCTCTAATGCCTTGGCCATTGCTAGGTTTTTAGCTTTCTCAACATGAGCGCTTCTAATGTTGTAAACATAAAGTTTGGAAGCTTCTTTCACTGCACAAGCTATGGAACCAGTGCCAAAATCAAAGCAATCTAACCAAGAAAATTGACCAGTTTGCGACAATGTCTCTGTTTGTTCCCCAGCTAGTTCCCTACACTTTTCAGCTACAACATGAAAGAATTTAAAAGAAAATAAACCGCCGTAAAATCACGGGCTAGTATTTGATACACAGATAATAAAATTACAATCAATGTATAATTACGACCGCAATCTAATTTCTAGTACATTACATACAACAATTTTAAGAACTTCAAATTAAATTTTAGATTCGAATTTCAACATTTATAATTATGAAAAAATGAATATAAAACGATGACATTCGAGTTGTTACCGGTGATCTTGAGAACGATGAATCCAACGAGGAAAAGAAAAAGGTAAACTCGTTTTTTCTTCAAATCCATTAGCAATTGTTTGAAAAAGAATGAGAGAAAACTGGGGTAGTCCTAATAAATAGTTCTGATTTATTCACTCCTAATTTAATGGATCAAGGAGGAAGAAGAGGAAATATGTGGTAAATACTAAATAGTATGAGTTCGATTTAAGATACAGATCAAACAATTCAATTCAATTCAATTCAAATGTAAAAAGCGCAAATATCACACTCATTATGTAATGTCATAAATCAAATAACGAGAGTGAAACTCAAGACCGCTTACTAAACGGGTGCTCTAACCAACTGAGCTATGAAAACAAATGCAACCATTTTGAAATTTGTTTTTATTCTAAATGAAATGAAACTCCAATATCAAAATTAACATATGGATTAATTGCACAATGGCCTCTAAACTGTAGCTTAACTTCCAAGTTAATCTTACACATCAAAACGATTTAATTAAAATTTTAAAATATCAGTATTGTATCAATCAAGTCCTCTTAGGCTCAGCCCATAAATATCGATTTAAATTAAATATTGATGCATGGAACAAACCCACAGTCGCGGTCCAACATGGTGATGGGTAGGGCTGTAAAAGAACCAAACATTTAGCGAACTGTTCGTGAATTGTTCGGCGGGTAGTTCGTTTATGTTTGTTTATTTATTAAATGAACGAATATGAACAAGATTTTCTGTTCGTTTAATTAAATGAACGAACACAAACAAGAGGATTGTTCGTTCATTTATGTTCGTGATCGTTCGGTAATCCGTTCGTTTATGTTCGTTTAAATTTATTCGCATATGTCCATTTATATTTATTATTTTTTATAACAAAAAGTATTATATTTAAAAAATTTAAAAACATATATTAAAAATATGAAATAAAAAGAAAAAATTAAACAATACTCAATGTTCGTTTCAATTTTATCGGATGTCCCCGAAGGGACAACAATACTCAATGTCCGTTTGTGTTTGTTTATTATTTTAACAAACGAACACGAACAAAAAATTATGTTTGTTTAGTTGTTCGTATTCGTTCATTTATTCGGTTAAAATCAAACAAACGAACATGAACATACCCTCGTTCGTGTTTGTTCGGTTCGTTTACAAGCCTAGTGGTGGACTTAGATTTTCACAAGGTCCAATCACTCATTCGAAGTTCAAGCAAATTCAAACTCGTTTGAACGTTTCGACTCAAGAGATCGCGACGAAAGGCCTTTAAAAAAAGATTTTGAAGATTACAAAACTTGAATTCAAGAAAATCAAATGCAGATCTTGGTGCAAGTCATGCCTTGAGGACAGTTTACAAGTCTAGAGGAGTAAAAATCCTGAAGAAAACTGTAATATGGAGTCACTTGGAGAATTCTTAAAAAATTTCACCTTGAACACCAATTTAACAGTTTTTATTACTTAATTGTTTTCTTTTAAAAAAAATTGTAGCCAACTTGCATGAGAGGTACAAATAAGATTATTCCATATTTAATTATTTGATCTATTTTCATGTTTTACTTAGATTTAAAGTATTGTACTTGGACAAGAAGAAACTCTAGCCTAGCCATCCACCTCCTTCTATATAAGGAATAGTTTACTTTCATTATTTTACAACTTTGTTTGTGAATTAATAAAATTTATCTTCAGCAATTTTTTTTGAAATTCTTTCCTTTATGAAGTGTTATTAATGAAAAAAGTATGATATTCATCATAAAAAGTTTAGATTCGAACAACTTTAGGTAATAATTCTTCACACTTACTTTTACCATGAGTTCTTTTTGGAGGGTGGATTAAATTCACTATTGCGTGATTGTGGAAGATTTCTTCTATAAGTATTATATAGGACCATTGTCGAGTTTTTCTCCATCTTTTTCATTTTTCTTAATTTTTTCTTTGTTTCGGTTCAACCATTTAAAACATATCAAGATTAGAGTTTTGCAATCAAAATCCATCAATCTTGATTGCTAATCAAAACCAATTCCATCCCTTCTTTCTAGTTTTCCTTTAGTTTTCGTGTTTTAATTCTCGTTTTCTTGTTCGAATCACTTAGAATAGATCTTGAGACGATTTCTATATTTGATATCATATTCCAAATTCATTCTAAAATCACTAAAATTTCTTTAGACTAGAGATGAGCATTTGATCAAATCGAGTCACTAGAACCTCATCTTTGCCAACACAACCAACTTCTTTAGCAAGATCGATCTTATTTTTTAAGTAATTTTTTTGACAAAGCCTAGTTATAATCCTAATTCTACGTAGAGGGGAGGGAAAATGAGGGATTCTAGGGAAATGAAGGGGGTATTCCTAGTGAGTCTAGAACCCGTGACCTAAGAGAAATGAGGGAACAAAGATGAGCAGCTATAACAACTAAAAATTACGAAGTATCCCACTTCATAAAAAATAATTTTGGGGGGGATTTCTTTAAAAAGTTGCATTTTTGGAATAAAACTTGGAGTCGCCACCAGTCACTTGGATAAGACAGGCCAGACACCATAAAACCAGAGATTTCTTAAAATTGGGTTTCGAAGTTGGTTACATGTGGGGAAGGATTAGCATCCCCACAATGCCCGAAATCGGTACCAAATCATGTGTTACTTTTATATCGATGGATATCATTGAAATTTAAAATGAATTTAATTAAATGTTCTCAATTGAATATAAGATTTAATTAAGTGAGCTTAAACATTTAATGGGTTTGAATTAATTAATCATTTAATTAATAAGGGTGACTATACATTCAGACTATAGATTAAACCAACATCGAATAAGACCAACTGCCGTGTTAATTTATGGTTCGAATTAAGTACATCACCTTTATGCATGATGCAATCAATTAAGTATGATGTTATGACTTATCAAAATTTTATTCACTTTAATTTACCTTTAGACAATATAAATTAATCTGAATATTTGGTCAATATCCATTAAATCAAGATATTACGACACAAATACTCGGATTAATAAATACTCCTTTTCATAATTTAAATCAATTAATTAGTAAGGTGTTTATTGAATTAAAAGGATTAAATGAATGACAATGAAATGCATTCACATTAGAGCTTTAAATTAAACACACAAAAGACCCACTAAAGTTCTAACCTACAAGGCCCAAATTATGAGAAAGGTAATTAGTGATCTATTATTATTTAAAGTGTCCTAATACTAACCTTAAATTAATTAAAATCTAAAGTGTTCTAATACTAACCTTAAATTAATTAAAACCTGAAATCTAAAAATCTATCATTGTATGAAATCATCCTAAATCTCGATAACTAATTTAACTAATTTTAAAATAGCGTCACATTAAGTCAAGGACACTAATTAAAAGAATCAAATTAATAATCAAGACCTTTTAAAGGTTATAGTCTAAATTAAGTTATTTCATATTCTAATATAATTAAGAAAATAAAATTAACTAAATTAAAATACATCGCAATAAGTTAATGAAATATTTTAATTTAATTAATTCGGCTAAAAGTTAACTAAGGGATTATACTATAAGGTTAATTTAATTAATTTAAACATACACCTCATTAAGTCAAGGGTATTTTTTAAATTAGTTAAATTAAACTTTAAACTAGGACTAAACTAACCTAAATTCAATTTAATTAAATTAAACATACACCCCATTAAAGTCAAGAGTATACTTTAATTTAATTAAATTAAACTCCTAGACTAAACTAGATCTAACCTAAACGAACAACAAACATGAAATGAACAAAGGAAATTAAGCACAAGTATGCAAAAACAAGAAATAAACCACCAACAGAGATAAAATAATATTCCAGAATGAAACTTAAATAAACAAAAGAATCGCAAAAAAAAAAACTCATCAACATTTCATTAAATCATAAGAATGGATTATACAACAAATACAAGAAAAGGAAAATATACTTAAAATTCAAATATTTATGCTCGATCAACTAAATTTCACGGGTTGTTGTTGGGGTTGAGAAGCTCGGTTCATGATTTTTTTTTCTTGTGGTTCAAACGGGTGTTGTGTTAGAGTGATTCGGTGAAGAGTGATGAAGACCCGGGAGTTTGAGGTGGTGCGGCAGTGGGTATGAGTTGATTGTTGAGAAAAAATGGTGATGGTGTTGGAGGATCGATGGTTTCCTCAATGGGTGAGTGAGATGGGTTCCCTTTTTTGGGTGAAAATTGGAGAGTCTGTGAGGGTGCGGCTTAGGGAAAATGAAAATGGGCAGTGGTTTCCCAGGTCATCCAATCGTGGTAGTGAGAAGAGGGATTGTTGGTTTTAAAGATGATGAAGGAGATGTTGGTAGTAGAGGATAGGTATGACAATATAGTAGCATGGTGGTGGCATGCTTAGGGCATGGGGTTGGTAAATATAGGGCATGGGTGTAGGTGTTAGAGGCATGGATTACCATCTCCTTTTGTCTCCTTTTTATATTATTTATTTTTTGTATTTTTTTTGTAAAAAATAGATAATAATAAAAATATAGTAATAATAATTGTAATACTCAGACAAAAAATAGTGCTTACAGTTGCCTCTCTTTGTCTATTCTTGTAAAACAAGAATAGAACAAAAATTATAAGCACTAATTTTATCATTTTTCCCTATTTGAAGATTCGGAGCTACGAGTCCTTCCTATATAGAACTGGTTCACTCTTCCTCTGTCTGAAGCATTGGGGCTACAAGTTCTTCCTATATAGAACTTTTATCTTGTTCTTGGCAAATTCTTTAGGCTGCAAGTCCTTCCTATATAGAGCTTTCCTCTTTTCCTCATTCGGAGCCTTGGATCTATAAGTTCTTTCTATATTGAACCTTTCGCTTTTGAGATCCTCGAGCTACAAGTTTTTCTTATATAGAACCTTTCGCTTTGAAATTCTAGAGCTACGAGTTCTTCCTATATAGAACCCTTCGCTTTGAAATCCTGAAGCTACGAGTTCTTTCTATATATAACCTTTCGCTTTGAAACGGTACCCCGTTTTCTCATGGCGTGAGTATCGAAAGATGTTCACTGTTCTCAAAAAGCTGAAGACCAAAAAACTTTGAAGTGATGCCTCGATTTCTTGTCATGTCGGCACGAAGAGATGTTCATTACGCCCAAAAAGTTGGAGGTCATAAGATTTTTTTAAGATTGAGCAAGTTCAAGAACTCTTGATTCTTTGCTAGGATCCACCTTTTCACAAACGACGTGGTGGATTGAAATCTTTGTTGGGACCTACTCCTTAAAATGTGAAGTTGTAGATCAAAATCTTTACTGGTCTTCGAATATTTTTCTGGTTGGTCGATCTTGACCTTCCCTTTCTTTCTTTCTTTCTTTCTTTCTTCTTCTTCTTAAAAGCGATACCCCATCTTATATTCGAGTTCAACCATCTTTGTTTTTTTCTTTTAGGGTTTTTGAACCTTTTCTCTTTAAGCGCCTTTTCAAGTTTTCACTTCAGACTTGCTTTTCTTAAAGCACCCATTCGAGTTTTTACTTTGATTTTCTTTTTCTTTTTTCCTCCATTTTTTCTTTCTCTCTTTTCTCTTTTCTTTTTCGTTTTTTTTCTTTCTCTTTTTTTTTCTTTTTCATTTTTTCTTTTCTTTTCTTTCTTTCTTTTCCTTTTCCTTTTCTTTTTTTTGATTTTTCTTTTCTCTCTCTCTTTTTAACCAATATCCTTATGGAAGGATCGAGTTTAAAGAATCTTTGCTTCATGAAAACTTGAACTTATGAGAGGATCGAATTGAGAAATTCTTTTGGTTTTGAGAAAAACGTCCGTAGAAAAAGACTGAATTAGGAAATTCTCGTTTTATGAAAATGTGTCCTTATGAAAAGAATAAATTAAGAATAAATATTCTTATGAAATGATCATGTTATTTTTGTTTTTGAAAAAGTCCTTAAGCAAGGATAGAATTAATCAACTTCTTTCATGTTTTAGAGAAAATGTCCTTATGAAAGAATCGAATTAAAAAATTCTTTTGGTTTTAAGAAAAACGGCCTTATGAAAGGAGAGATTTGAGAAACTCTTTGTTTTAAGAAAAACATCCTTAAGAAAGTATAGAATTGAGAAACTCTTTGTTTTAATAAAAACATCCTTAAGAAAGGAATCAAATCAAGAAATTTGAGTTTTAAGAAAAACATCCTTAAGAAAGGATCCAATTAAGAAATTCAGGTTTTAAGAAAAACATCCTTAAGAAAGGATCGAATTAAAAAATTTGGGTTTTAAGGAAAACATCCTTATGAAAGGACCGGTTTTAAGGAAAACATCCTTATGAAAGGACCGAAACGCAATGGACTTGCAGGCTCCATTAAGGTAAATGTAACAATGTAGATGACACACGAGCGCGTGCTTTCTTGGTCAGTGCAAAGGTGCACGAAATTCTCATTAAAAATTTCTTCTCGGATACTACTTGTTCAACTTTCTGTATGAAAGCTTTATGATAATGTCACAATTAAGATGATGCATGAGCATATTTTATGACGCAAAGATGCATGTGTTCATGGAAATGCATGAAATTCTCGTTAAGCTCTTCTTAAATCAGCTCACGTTTTCGTCATTTGGAGTAGGTATTCTTCATCTTTGGACTACAACCTCTCATCATTCTCTTGCCCCAACAAAGTTTGCCCCCAAACTTTTGTTGTTCATTCTCTATTAAAACCTTCCAGTCAAGTGACCCTTGATCGAAATCAAAATCACTAATCATGTTCTTTGCGCCATATCTCTTATGTGCAAAAGATATGGTTGTTTCACAGACAAAGCTGCCCATTTATTGTAAATTTACCACAAAAGCTATTCGTCATCTCATGTCATGTAGTGCCTTTCATCTTTGGGCCTTAAAGTAATACAAGGATGTCAGTCTACTTGTTCATCTCAATGCAAGAGACTTATGAGGATGAGCTGGATAAAATAATTAAATTATTTTGAAAAACACGACAAACAATTGTTAATAAAATCAAAATTAGGTCTTGAAAAAAAGATCAACCCAAGTGGAGCTTATGTTCAAAAGATCACGAATGTTGTGGTGATATTTACACATGTGAAGTCCTTTCTAGGCTATTAGGCTTCCGAGGGGAACATTTCCCATATGCCTAATTTCTAACCCATTTTGAGTGGCTCTCTTTGACTCGCAAACTTACTATGTCCCATCTTTTCCTCTTTTTTGATCTCAATCAGGCATTAGAAGTGTGACAATCCTTGAAGAAAGGTTAACCCTAATAGTAGGATGTAATCTGAAGACAAACTCATCTAACTCAGATATCCATGTATGATCAAAATGGTCTTCAAAGGCTTGTAACATAGGCCATGTCTCATGGTTATGAAAGAAATGATATGTAGGCCCAAATAAATGTTTAAGGATGATAAAACCAATGATCATTTCTTTCAACTAAAATCTCAATTATGTATTGTCTGATCTGGATATGCTCAGATGAAATACTATTTTCTCTTTTATTTTTTGTTTGGATCACTCTAGACTGCCTATTTTTTGGGTTTTCACCTAGAGTTTATTTCATTTCATCTTGTGTCTTGACACTTTATTGACGCATGCTTCCATTCAAGGTGGTCAATCCTTCAAGGCTCTTTTAAATAAATATTCATTTGGATGGGGGAATTTCTATAGCCTTTTCTCTATTTTTCTCTTTTTTTTTTCTTTTTTCTATTTTTTTTTCAAAATTGTACTTTCCAATTTAGCGATTTCACTTTCGATTTCCTCAACATTTATGTTGGTAATTTTCAACTTGATTTGCTTGGTTCTTTGAGAACAAACTTTTCTTTTGTCGTTTCCTTTTTTTCTATTGCTAAAATTGAATTATGTATTCAATGCATTTATTCTCCTTTATTGCCCATAGTTCATAAGGCACCATCTTAACAACATGGTCAGAGCCAAATGCCATTCATTTGCTCTCCAACCTTTATCTTCTTTGCCCCGAGTGTGGAGGTGATCCTTGGTTTGGGTTCAATTGAAAGAAAATTGTCAGGCTCAAAGGGGGACAACAATGAATATTTTTTCTTGTTTTCTTTTCTTACTTTGTGAAGGGAAATAAAGGAATGCCAAATGTCCTCCCATATATGAATACATCAAAGAAAAGCAGTCTTCAGGTGGTAGATGTTTTAGGGTTATCACTTCATTCAAGGACCTTGAACAACAATGCTTGAGAGGAAAATTCGCTCATAGTTTGTGTATGGGGTTTTCTCATTATTCCTGAACACTCTTTATCGTCCTTCCCTTGGCCTAAATAAAACATAGGGAGTTCACATTTGCAGTACCCTCACAACATTCGATTTTTAAAATTGAATTAAAGTCACTCTTGCAATTGATATTCATGGACCTGATAAAAAGATATATACATATATATTTGGGAAAACGAAAATCAGCCCATAATAAAGAATAAATGAAATATTTAAAAAAAATCAAAGAATACAAAATGCTTGCCAAATGAAATGCATATGAATGTCTCTTTCATTGAGATCAAAACAAGTAAACATGCTCTGACAAAATCTCCTCATTTTGTTTCTTTTTTTCATTTCATTTCTCTCTTTCTTTATTTTTTCATAAACATGAACAAAACAAATTCTTCTCGCTCCAAGACTCCAACCAGTCTAAAAATAGCTATCAACTTAGCAAAACTTTCCTCCATTTGCCTTTTCTGGTGTTGGTTAAAGTGTGAATGCAGAATCTTTGATTACTAAGAATTCTACCATGGAGCCCCCAACAATTAATTTATCGTTTTATGAATTAATGTATGCAATGTGTCATATGTATAACAGAAATAAATGGTCGAAGGCAAACACTTAAAAAATGCACGGATAAATGAAAAGAAGTGTTGATTGACAAACATCCCCATTAAACAACTTTTCATAACAAAGATTGAGCCTTATTACAACGAGAGAAAAAAATAACTACCATATAAGGCACAACTAAAAACCTAGGTTAGCGTTGCTCATCTTCTTGATCAATCTTGAACTTTGGGATTCTTCAACTTGTTATTATGGACTCTTTCTCCCATTACAAAAGTCTTCAATTTTGGATTGTTCTCGAATCAACACTTCATATGAAAATGTCATGAATATGCAGAACAAATAAACAGAACAAGCAAAAGAACAACAAGAAAGAAATTTGTTAGTAATGGGCATAAAAAATAATTAAATGAATAATAAATAATGAATGAATATAAAAAATGAATAAATAAAGTAAATAAATAACACACCAAAGCAGATTAATCAACAAAAAATAGCTTAACCGCATGAATTTTAGTTCGTTATAGTTATTCGTATGACTCTAATGGGGTAGGCTTCTTAAATTCTCACACATGTGGGTTCGGTTCTAGACAAGGATACCCGGACCTATCTTTTTACCCATTAAGGTAACAAGAACTTCAATTCTGACCCATTACAGGCTTGCGAATCAAATTCGGTTCGAGAGAAAGCACGACTTAGTGATGTGGAGGGTTGCTCACGTGTCAAAAGGTGTGGATTCCGGGAGTGAATTACTGACCCGTTGAGGGCATCTCAAGTAGGTATGTGGCGCTTCACTCCCACTCAAGGGACAGACCTTGGGTAGAAAGCTCGATGATTATGATGCAACACATGTCGGTGATTCCTTATAAATTAAATGAGTAATTAATGCAAAACCACCAATTATCAAGTCCACTTAATTAAAATATTATCTTAAAAAAGAACAAATTAATTAAAATCAACTTGAATTTTAAAATTTTCATCGATAAAAGCAACGTATGATTTTTTGGCTTAACTATTTTTTTGTTTTGCAAAAACGAAATTTAGTCCCCAACGAAGTTGTCATGCTGTAACGACTAAAAATTACGAAGTATCCCATTTTTATAAAAAATGATTTTGGGGGATTTCATTAAAAAGTTGTATTTTTAGAATAAAATTTGGAGTCGCCACCGATCTCTTGGATAAGGTAGACCGTACACCAGAAAACCAGAGATTCATTAAAAATAGGTTCGAGAGTTGGTTACGTGTGGGGAAAGATTAGCACCCCCACAACGCCCGAAATCGGTGCCAAATTATATGTTGCTTTTATATCGATCGAAATCATTGAAATTTAAATTAGATTTAATTAAATGTTCTCAATTGAATATAAGCTTTAATTAAGCGAGCTTAAACATTTAATGGGCTTAAATTAATTAATCATTTAATTTATAAAGGTGACTATACATTCGGACCATAGATAAACCGACATCGAATAAGACCGACTGACGTGTTAATTCATGGTTCAAATCAAGTACATCACCTTTATGCATGATGCAATTAATTAAGTATGATGATATGACTTATCAAAATTTTATTCACTTTAATTTACCTTTAGACAATATAAATTAATCTGAATATTTGGTTAATATCCATTAAATCAAGATATTACGCACAAATACTCGGTTTAATAAATACATCATTTTCATAATTTAAATCAATTAATTAGTAAGGTGTCCATTGAATTAAAAGGATTAAATGAATGAGAATTAAGTGCATGTCATATTAGAGCTTTAAATTAAACACACAAAAGACCCACTAAAGTTATAACCTACAAGGCCCAATTATGGGAAAGATAATTAGTGATCTATTATTATCTAAAGTGTTCTAATACTAACCTTAAATTAATTAAAACTTAAAAATCTAACATTTTATGAAATAATCTTAAATATCGACAATTAATTTAATTAATTTTAAAATAGCGTTCCATTAAGTCAAGAACACTAATTAAAAGAATCAAATTAATAATCAAGACCTTTTAAAGGTTATAGTCTAAATTAAGTTATTCCATATTCTAATATAATTAAGAAAATATAATTAACTAAATTCAAATACATCATATTAAGTCAATGAAATATTTTAATTTAATTAATTCGGCTAAAAGCTAACTAAGGGATTACACTATAAGGTTTATTTAATTAATTTAAACATGCAGGTGCACCCCATCAAGTTAAGGGTATATTTTAAATTAGTTAAATTAAACTTTAAACTAGGCCTAAACTAACCTAAATTCAATTTAATTAAATTAAACATACACCTCATTAAAGTCAAGAGTATACTTTAATTTAATTAAATTAAACCCCTAAACTAAATTAGATCTAACCTAAACGAACAACAAACATGAAACGAACAAAGGAAATTAAGCACAAGCATGCAAAACGAGAAATAAACCATCAACAAGGATATAAAATAACATGCCGGAATGAAACTTAAATAAACACAAGAATTACCAAAGAAATACATCAACATTTTATTCAACCATAAGAATGGATTACACAACAAATAAAAGAAAGAAAGAATATACCCAAAATTCAAGTATTTATGCTCGATCAACTAAATTTTATGGGTTGTTGTTAGGGTTGAGAAGCTGGATTCATGGTTTTTTTTCTTGTGGTTCGAACGGGTGTAGTGTTGGAGTGATTCGGTGAAGAGTGATGAGGATCCGGGAGTTTGAGGTGGTGCGGCAGCGGGTATGGGTTAATTGTTGAGAAAAAAATGGTGATAGTGTTTGAGGATCGATGGTTTCCTCAATGGGTGGGTGAGATGGGTTCCCTTTTTTGGATGAAAATTGGAGAGTGTGTGAGGGTGCGGCTTAGGAAAAATGAAAATGGGCAGTGGTTTCCCTGGTCATCAAATCATGGTAGTGAAAAGGCAGATTGTTGGTTTTAAAGATGATGGAGATGTAAGTGGTAGAGGATAGGTATGATAATATAAGAGCATGGTGGTGGTACGCTTAGGGTATGGGGTTGACAAATATAAGAGCATGGTGGTGGCATGCATAGGACATGGGTGTAGGTGTTAGAGGCATCATTTTATCTCCTTTTTTTATAGGAAAATTTACGGCGATATTATTATGGGGAATTTTTCCCCAAACTATTGCGGTAGCTTAATTATTTCCAGGAATATTGTAGTTTGAATAGTACCTCGAAGTCAGACTATGATAGAGTCGAACCTCAAAAAATTTCTCTAAAGGCGTCTTTAATAGGATCTGACTTTGGACAAAAAAATCCCTAAAGTCTTGCTCAGCTGGATCCGACTTTGGCTTGAAGTCTCCCCCAGCTGAGTCCGACTTTGGCTTGAACTCTCCCTCAGCTGAGTCCGACTTTGGCTGGACGAGACAGACTGCATGCATGCAGATTCAGATTCTGCCATGGACGGAAATTGAGAAAGGTGAATAGGGTGTAATTGGTATTGGTTGTATGAATGGTGGTATTTAATTGGGTAGGTGGTATGAGTGGTTAAGATTTAATTTTTGTGAGGTTAGATAGGGGTGGGTTGAAGGTAGATAGTGTAGAGGGATAGAAAATATTTTGAAGAATGAGAATAAGATTTGGAGATTTGAAGAATTTTATTAGAGTAAGTATTTTATTTTTGTAATTTATCATTATTATTTTGAATAATTATATGTAGTAAGTAGTATTTGTTGTAATTTATTTATTTTGGTATATTTTATTTTATAGTAATTACGAAAATTAAATTTTTGTGTTTTGAAGTTAAAATTTGTGATTTTTTGTGTTAAATAGGTGGTTGAAGAGAAGAAGAAATTTTGAAGAGAATATAGTAAGTTAAGTTATTTGTTTGATTAATTTTGAAGTTGTTGTTTGAATATTTTGTGTTAACTATGAGGGGATTTGAGAAGAAAATATAGTAATAGTTTGTTGTATTTTATTGTTTAATTTAAGTTGGAGAGAAAATATTTTGAATAAGAAGAAGAAGATTTGGAGAATTTTATTAGACTAAGTATTTTATTTTTGTAATTTATTTATCATTATTATTTTGAATAATTATAGGTAGTAAGTAGTATTTTTGTAATTTATTTATTTTTGTATATTTTATTTTATAGTAATTACGAAAATTAAATTTTTGTGTTTTGAAGTTAAAATTTGTGATTTTTTGTGTTAAATGGGTGGATGAAGAGAAGAAGGAACTTTGAAGAGAATATAGTAAGTTAAGTTATTTGTTTCATTAATTTTAAAGTTGTTGTTTGAATATTTTGTGTTAAATAGGAGGGGAATTGAGAAGAAAATATAGTAATACTTTGTTGTATTTTATTGTTTAATTTAGGTTGGAGAGAAAATATTTTGAAGAAGAAGAATGAGATTTGGAGAATTTTATTAGAGTAAGTATTTATTTTGAATAGTTATAGGTACTAAGTAGTATTTTTGTAATCTGTTTATTTTTGTATATTAAATTTTATAGTAATTATGAAAATCAAATTTTTGTGTTTTTAAGTTAAAATTTGTGATTTTTTGTGTTAAATAGGTGGTTGAAGAGAAGAATGAACTTTTAGGAGAATATAGTAAGTTAAGTTATTTGTTTCATTAATTTTGAAGTTGTTGTTTGAATATTTTGTGTTAAATAGGTGGGGATTTGAGAAATACTTTTTGTATTATTTTATTGTTCAATAATTTTTTAATTTTTATTTTGATGTTTGAATTTTTGATGTTATAGAGAATATAGTTTGAAAAATTCGTGTTAAATAGGTGGAGATTTGAGAAAAAAAATATAGTAAGTAAATTAATATTTTATTGTTTAATTTAAGTTCATTATTTTTTGTTAATTTTTATTTGATGTTTGAATTTTCGATGTTATTTGGAGAGATAGTTTAAATATTTTGTGTTAAATAGGTGGAAAGATTTTGAGAATATGGAAAACTATTTGAATATAAGAGAAAAAATGTTTAATTTGATTTATGTCTGAAGAAGATATTTGAGAAGAAAATATAGTAAGTTGATTTGATTTGATTTGTATTTTATTATTTTATTTAAGTTCGTTAATTTATTTAGATTTATTTATAGGTGGTTGAATAAAAAACGACGACGTTAATGATTTAATAGAAAATAAGAAAATACGTAATTAAATTTCAAGTATTAAAATATTTTCCCTTTGATATGGTAGTTTAAAGTAAGATTATCCGAGTTATTTTTTTAACGTGGTAGATTTAGTCTCGGTTTACTAATATTTCCTTACTTGTCATGTAGGATGGCTGAGGAAGGCCCAATGTTGCATTTACAGAATCAACATATTACTAGCCTTAGAGTTGATGAGCTGGTATAATTTTTTAAAATTATTTCATTACGAAATAGGTCACTTCTGTGTTTTTTTTGTTAATAATTATGTTTAAATAATGTGTTATTTACAGGATGCAGAGGAAACATTTGAACATCATTTATGCATGGTAGACAAACCCCTAGACCACAGAATCGAGAATTTCTTAGATATGGGAGGATTTTATCATGCCACGTTCCTCCGTGGCTACAAGTTGGTGCCCGGATTGATTACCGCTCTAATTGAGCGTTGGAGACCTAAAACGCATACCTTCCATATGCCTTGCAGAGAATGCACGATCACCCTCAAGGACGTGGTTTATCTTATTGGGGTCCCCGTAAACGGGAAGCCAATGGTCGAGTGTACCGAGGGCTCAACGCTGAAACTTGTGAAAGGTACCTTGGGAAGGTACCCTATGGAAGTAACGTGAGAGGGTCTCGTGTGAAAATGAGTTGGCTAGAGAGTGAATTTCAACTCGTTGAGTATAATACAATTGATGAAATTTATATGGTCAGCCGAGCATATATCCTACAGATGATTGGAGGGATACTAATGCCAGATAAATCTAGAAATATGGTCAGTGTAAGGTATCTTCATTTTTTTGATACTCTTTGGAAACCTGGTTGTCAATATAGTTGGGGATTAGCTATATTAGTGTGCTTGTATCGCGAGTTGTGCAAGGGCGTTTTACTACAAAAGGGTAAGAGGGTAGGCGGTATTGGTGGTTGCTTGTTATTGTTGCCAGCGTGGGCTTGGCAACGACTTCCCTTTTTTACACCGCTTACTCGAACACATGTGCAGTTTCCTCTCGTTGCAAGGTAAATATATATCCTTATTCTTAGTTGAATCTTTAAATTAATTAAATTAACTTATTCTTTAAATATATTGTGATTTGTATACAGATGGTGCGAGGAGAAGCATGAGACGGGGTTGGCGTACAACAACGTCAGAGTTTGTAGATCTCTTATTGATTCTCATTGTCAGGAACAGGTATATGAATGGAAAGTAATTTTTGACGTTTATTTGGAAGGCCTACGATGATGACCAAATATTTCTACTAGGATATTTACTGAAGGATTCACTTTTATGGTGTAGTGCTACACCGTTGATCTATTTCTCTACTGTCGAGTTCCACTTTGCGGATAGAGTATTGAGGCAATTTGGCTTCCACCAGCCTATTCCATGCATTCCACGTGACCATTACCATCTTTATGACTATGATGGACGTGGCAGGGCAGATACGAATTGGGAAGTCGAACATAAAGACTATATTGCTTTGTGGAACGATAGAGGTTCGTTAGTGCCGGAACGCCATCCAATAGAAGCTGCTGATTTTGATTTCGAGAGTTCAGAGTACATGATCTACTATCGTAGTCATGGAATGTCGTACTTAACAGATCAGCCTGAACGGGAGGAATACAAAAGGTTTTAGAAAAAATATAAAGGCAAAAGTAAATCATCGAAGGCTGTAGTGGGCTCATCATAGGGGCAACAGATTTGTAGTAGAGACCCTACGGGTTGGCCAACGACATGAGAGCCAGATATGAGCAGAGTAACGCCAATGGCTATATGGGAAAAAGAATCGGCTCCTACTTGTGTACAACCAGAAGTGGCCCCGAGATCCTCAGATAATATAGGGTTTTTTAGCCAGCTACATTTGTATATCCACCAGTTGGCTCGAGCTAGGGAGCTCTTTAGGTAATGTAGGGTTTGATGATCCTAATTTATACAGACCCGAGTTTATTTCGCCACAGACACCCAATTACTCAAACTTGGGCCAGAACATAGATTTTTTGACGCCTCTTGCGGAAAACCCCTATGGTGCATTTTCGCCGATGATGACTGCCTCGTCGAGTGTTCCACAAGGATCGATCCATCTATATCCATATCTACACGATTTTGGGACCCTCTATGTTCAGCAAACACCACCACAGTCCTTGTTCTTCACAGGTGGGCCAATTGGAACGAGTGGTACTGCTGTAGATGGAACCGAGAATGAAGACAATGATGATGGCAATAAAGAGCATCAACTTCAGCCCCGTGGTAGACGCAATCCCAATCGGTCTCGTCATCCACCAGGTGTGGTACCGGTGGACGTAAGCATCATTAGCTTTTTTATTTTAAGTACTTAATAACTTTAGTGGACTATGTTAAAATGCAATGTTTGAATAAGTTTTTTATTTTTATTTTGTATCTAACATTGCAAGCAAATCAGCGGACCAAAAAAGAAAGTTGTTTAGTTTCTTCTATCATTCGTTTTTATTATAGTCAATTGATTATCCAAATTAATTGGTACAATATAAGATCGAGAACTGAATAATCTGAATTTAGCAATTGTTGAACTAATCGATTATAACAATTTAAAAGAAAAATATTTTTGGACTGAATCGATTATATTAGATCTTTCAAAAATAATTTAAAGTCTAAACAAACTTGAACAACATAAAATAGCATTAATAATATTTTCAAATACAAACATTGGAAATCACATAGGCATTGACACGAACCTTGGTTTAATTGGACAGTTTGATCTGGATTGTCCTTCAGCCCTACATATGGTGCATCTCTTTCGTTGTCCCTTCTCTCTATCATGAAGATCCATACTGGTATAGATGCGAGTCGATCTAGGTCGGCCATTTAGAGATCTACGGAGTGTAGGATCCGGTAACCATTTTTCATGCTCCACCGACGGCCAATAAATTGAATTTGCAATCGGTGGGAACTCACTTATGTAAATATTGACCATTCTGTGGAGATTGAAGCATTCATCAACAAAAGTATACGGGTCAACCCCTACATGCATACACGTTGTAACTGCATGGATATCGCCATGCCTGAAATGCTCCACAATCACACCACCTATGTCTGAAATTGACTCGAAATACATTTGAGTGCGCTGCTGCGTTGTTGCGTCTGGCACCAACAACATCAAATGTCTGATTAGTTTGGTCGAAGCTGTGAACCTTTAGCGACGTTGCTTCCGTCATGTTCTCTTTCATTTTTGTCACAAGATTGGGAGCCCAACTTTGCCCCTATTTAATAAGGCCTCAATTTCTTTCCCTTTAACTACCCAGACTTTCATCAACCTATAATACGTCTTTTTCACCAAGCTTGCTATCGGTAGATGACGTGATCCTTTTAGTACTCCATTTATGCACTGTACAAGGTTGGTAGTTATTTGCCTGTATCGTCTACCACCTTCGTCATATGATTGGGCCCATCTTTCCCTCTCGATTTCGTTTGCCCAACTCCAAACCTGCTCGTCGTACTTCATTAAATTCGCCATTTTCCTCTCAAAATGTGGTCGCGTTAGTAGATATCATGTGTCATAATATTATTAGTATCGACAAAAAAAACAAACATTAATAAATAAATAAATAAATGTATATGCAAATTATGGAAATTTTAGTTTGAAAAAAAAGATGCTTACCCATACTTACAATCTCACTGCGAAGATATTTATTTTTGAACCGCTCGTAGCTGTTCTTACCAATATGACGAATACAGTAGGCAGGGTATGCGTACAGCAATATCCAACGACTTCTGTCTCGATTAATTACTACTTTGATACCCGTCCCTCGATCGGATATAATGCAGACCCCATCTTCTTGGACGACATGCTCACGTAAATTCGTCAAAAAGAAATTCCAAGCGTCCGTCTACTTTTGCTCAACAATTGCGAATGCAATCGAAAAGGCGTTGTTGCCACTATCTTGCGCAATAGCAACCAACAGTATACGAGAGTATCTCCCGTACAACCATGTGCCATCGACTTGGATCATATATTTGCAATAGGGAAAGCCTTCGATGGCAGGCTTGAACTTCCAGAAAAGTCGATGAAAAAATTTATGGCCTTCTCGGTCGTACGCATCCTTGGTTTGATACCTCACTATGGTGCCCAGAATAAAATGTGTCAATGCTACTAATAAAGTTTGTAGCTCATTGTATGACTTATCGTAATCACCGTACACCAAGTTCATTGCCTTATCCCTTGCACGCCACGTCTTCTTGTATTTTATTTGGTATTCAAATTGTTTGCGCAATGCTTGCCTGAATCGTTGAAACTGGAACCCGTGGATTTGCTTCAACCAACTTCATTACGTGATGGCTTATTACGCTTGAGTCTAATTTCTGGTGGTCTTGATCGATTGAAGTTCGTAAGCATGTATGAACACCATTATACTTTGTGACCTCCCAACAATTTGACCTCTGACGCTTCGTCACCCGAATCTTCCAATTGCACCATTGTCTGTATTTCACACATTTGGCAAAGAAAGTCCTTTGGCTGGATTCTGCAACAACGTAGTCCACGTGGTTCTTGATGTTGTACTCTTTCACTGCCAATATAGCTTCATTCTTGCCATCAAATTGAAGCTTAACATATAATTCACCGTGCTGACTCGAGGTTAATCGGGGCAAATCCGGGAATTCAAGCGCCCTCATTGCATCGAAATCCACCGAACTCATATGAGAAGGAGGTTCATAGAATGTAATGTCGCCCTCAGTCGAAATGAATTCTCCAACACCAAAACTAGGGGCTGCACCGACGTCATCAGGGAACAAATCGTGATCCTCAATATCTTCATCTTCGCTGGAATCGTCAAGTGTTTCTCCCCATCGACCGCGTAAGAGTTCTACATCAGCTTTAATAGTAGGATCAACACCCGACCCCTGAGATGAAGCATATGTTGAAGGCCCAGCTTGATGAAATGCATTTGATGTCCCACTTGTCAACATTGCAATAAAACTGCCTCTGGGCATGTCAATCTCATCACCAAAATTCATTTGAGCTGATTCTCCAACTATATTTCTAGATGGGTCGGGAACATCACGCACCTCGGCAAACAACTCGATATATCGAATCCCCATAGAATCATGCTCTGCGATCATCATTGCAACATCGTCATCATCTTGGAGAGTGATTGTACAATATCTGATCGGATTGTCAGATGTCATCCATCGGTAACGTAAACCATGAATCTCTTTCCTAATTTTCTGTGATATTTCCTCCTTCATTTTTTGAAGCATGATTTCCTTCTCGAATCTCATCTTCGTACTGTTTTCAGAATCAAATACAACCCCGACATCAGTTTTCACCATTTGTCCATTGTAATGAACAATCGCCATAAATTTGTTGTTGCTCATTTTCTCTGCATGATCGAAATAAAACATACTAAATTAAAATGCTCATGAAATAAAACATACTAACATCATGGACGAGTTTTTTTTGAATATATATCTCTTAATAAATATATTATATTAATTTTCTAAAATATATAGTTCGAATATATTTCCTAATAATATACTTATCCTATCAAAATGAACATAATCATTTTTTCTAACATATTAAATCAACTTTACAAATAAATTTTAAAAATATCCAAATCCAATCCAAATTCGAACTAACTCAAATTATAAACTACATGAAAAAAATTAAAAAATATATGAAACATACAAAATAACAAAATAAAATTACGAAACTCAAAAAAAATTACAAACTAAAAAAAAATTGAATCTACTTACAAAATAATAACAAAATAAAATTACCAAACTAAAAAAAAAACTAAACTCTAAAAAAATTCGAATCTACTAACAATCTTTTCTCCACTATTTTCTTTATCTTCTTCTTCTTCTACTACTTCTTCAATCTTAACTTCTTTCCAATCTTAACCTAACTATTTAACAAAAAAAAGAATTATCCCTTATACTACCCTTATCTCTGCCTAACTAACAACTATAAATTTTTAACCTCTACCCCTATACATTTTAAAATACCCTAAACCCATCACCATTCAAAAAACACATCCACCACTTCCAAAAATTGAATCTGCTACCCACTCTTCCCCAAAAATAAACTGTAAACCCAACCTAAATCTATATTCGAATCATAACCTATTTTTTCTTGTATAAACCTATACCTATATTCTAATCAGAACCCTTCCCCAAAAATAAATTGCAATCTATCAATCTCAAAAATCAGAACCCTACTAATCCTAATTACACCCAATTCAAGTTTCTCCCAGAGACCAATCTTTTCCCCCGGCACCAATCTTTTCTCCCAGTTGAGAATCAGATTCTCATGCATGCAGAGTATGCAAGGTGGCCGAGAATTTTTTTCCCCTTGAAGTCGGACTCAGCTGCCCCCGACTTTGGGGATTTTTTATTTTCCCTTGAAGTCGGACTCAGTTGCCACCGACTTTGGCCGGAAGTCAATCCCATCAGCCACTGACTTCGTCTGCACTGTTCAAAGTGTAATATTCCTGGAAATAATCTGCCCACAGCAATAGTGTGGGAAGTTTTTTTCCCACAACAATATCTGTGTAAATTGTCCTTTTTATATATTTTTTTTGTAAAACTTAGATAATAATAAAAATATAGTAATAATAATAGTAGTACCCGAACAAAAAATAATGTTTACAGCAGCTTGACCAACTGGTTAAATTGGCTTACTATATTTTTAAAGTAAATCTTATACTTTAAATTTAATAAATTTATTATAACCTTTTAGGACAAACCTTTAAATTTGAACAAATAACTAAATCCTTAGCAAAATTGCCATGTAATAACCCTAAATGTGCCTATAAATTTTGAAGGTTTCAAACTAATGGTATTAGCCATTTCCAATCTTTTCTTGGCATATAGATAACATAAAAATCCTTATATTTTAGAGAGAGAGAAAAATTTACTAAAATAAATAATGAAAAAAAAAACATTGGAAGAAAAAAAATAACAACAAACTTCCCACGAATTACTCTAAATTTCTTTGATCTTCTTTAACCCATTTCTTCCCCTTGTTTTGATCCTCAATTCTTTTCTCTCTCGATCTTAATACTTTCAAATCCTTTCGACAGATCATCAAATACCCATTTTTTCACCCATTATTTGTAAAAATTGAACAAAAATCAAGTCGGATTAGCAAGAATTTTCCAGGAAGATTGTTAGTGGTGATGATGACGATAGAAGGAGTGATGGAAACGGGGGTATTGGATGATATAATACAGAGGTTATTGGAAGGGAAAGGAGGGAAACAGGTTAAACTTTCTGAAGGAGAGATTCGTCAGCTTTGTATCAACGCTAAACAAATCTTCATTTCTCAGCCCAATCTTCTGCAGATCAGTGCTCCCATTAGAATCTGTGGTTAGTTTTTTCTTTCTCTCTGGGTTTGTTTTGTTTTTCTCGTTTGAATTGCAATAGTTTATGGGAATTTGGAAAAGAATTCCAATGTTGGGGGAGTTCATTTCCATGAAAAAATAGATAAATTTGAGATCATTTCTAGCAATTCTTCTTTTAGAATAGATCGAAACCAAAAGTTTTATATTGGTTTGATTCCGGGTTTTGTTTGTTTACTATCATGAAATTTAGGATTTAATTCTTCTATTGTAATTTCACATGATCTGTTGATCAATCCCTTTCAAAATGGAACTAGGATCAAATATCGAGAGAAACAAGAGTCTATTAAATTTTTTATTTTGAAAATTGAGAAGGGAAAAAAAATTTATTTGACTAATATTTAAATTAAAAAAACCTAAAATGTGAAGCAATGCAAAATAATTAAAATGACAACTTTATTTTTAAAGAGTTAAATTTTGTTTGGGTAAAGTACACAAATGGTCACTAAACTATTTAAAAAAAATAAAATGGTCATCAAACTTTCGAAAGTTATATAATAGGCATTAAATTTTAGTTTTTGTTACAAAATATCACTAATGTGTTAATTGTTGTTAAATGAATGACGTGACGGTTATGAAAATTTGAATAATAATACATTTAATCATCTATATTTATACATTCAATCAATTTAGTCATAATTTAACCATCATTATTGATGTCTAAATTGACTAAACATGTAAATATTGAGAATTAAATATGTTATACAAAATTTCGAAACTGTCAAGTCACCCAGTTAATAACAAGGCTCAATGATCATTTTGTAATAAAAACTAAAGTTTAATGCCCATTATGTAACATTTGAAAGTTTGGTGACCATTTTGTATTTTTTGAGATAGTTTAGTGACTATTTGTGTACTTTACCCATTTTGTTTTGTTAGAAAACTATGTCCCTCGTAAAAGTTGTTGATATTCTTAATAGGAGAATTTAAATTGGACAATTTTAAAACACAAAATGAGACAAATTTAGTGAGAGGGAGTATAAAAATTTAAAAAACAAATTATGTCAAATTATAGTAGAGAGACCGTTGATCTAACCACAAAGTGTGAAGATTGTTATATGTTGACACCAAAGACCATGATTCAAATCATTGTGAATCGATTTAGCTTAAAAATATAAGGATTAAATAAAAGGAATTATGAGATTTTAAGTTCGAGTTCTGTCTTGTGTGAATTATGTGAGAGTTCTTAATCTAAATTATTTTAGTCTGGATCAGATATACTCTTATTATGTTCGATCGTACTTTGTAATATTGATCTCGGTGTAGTTATTATAAATTTTTTTTTCTTTATAGGTGATATCCATGGACAATACCAAGATTTGTTGAGGGTATTCGAGTACGGTGGGTATCCCCCGGAGGCAAACTACTTGTTCCTTGGGGATTACGTAGACCGGGGCAAGCAAAGCTTGGAGACAATATGCTTGCTTTTGGCCTATAAAATAAGATACCCGGACCGGCTTTTTCTCTTGAGAGGGAACCATGAAGATGCAAAGGTGAACCGGATTTATGGGTTTTATGATGAGTGTAAAAGGAGATTTAACGTTAGTCTTTGGAAACTTTTCACCAACTGCTTTAACCATTTGCCTGTGGCTGCACTCATTGATGAGAAGGTGCTTTGTATGCACGGAGGGTTGTCTCCGGATTTGGAAAATTTGGATCAAATCAAGGAGATCGAGAGGCCAACCGAAGTTCCCGACGGTGGTCTTCTATGTGACCTACTCTGGTCCGACCCTAGTCCGAATGTCGAGGGTTGGGCGGATAGTGATCGGGGCATTTCGTGCACTTTCGGTGCTGATATTGTCACATCCTTTTTGGGAAAGAATGACCTCGATCTCATTTGCCGAGGTCACCAAGTAAGTCGGTTTCTATTTTTCTTGACATAAAAGGTTTCGTAATTTGAGGATCAAATAAAGGATTGTAGGTATATGGATTCGAACCCTAGACCTACAACATAATGATTGTATAAATCAACTGAACAAATAGGTCTAAGTTAGCTTATGGACCAAGTAAGTCGGTTCCTTTATGCTTGTGGATAAAGAAAGGGACAAGGGTATGTTTAACTTTTCTTTCAAAAATCTTCATGTATTTGGAGGGTCATATCTCGTACCAATGTCCACATTTGTCGAAAATGAATGTTAGACACGAATACTTCTGGTTATAGTTTATATCATCGAATTTGTCCGGGTTCGGATTAATCTAAAGCTTCGAATTGCAGGTTGTGGAGGATGGGTATGAGTTTTTTGCTAATAGGAAATTAGTAACAATATTTTCAGCTCCAAACTATGGTGGAGATTTTGACAATGCTGGTGCTCTATTGAGTATTGATGAAGCTCTTGTGTGCTCCTTCGAGATATTGAAACCAGCAACCCCAAGCAATAAGGTCAATTTAAAGAAGGTAAGCACTCTTACGAGTATAAGCAAGACATATTGCTCGAATTTGGCTCGATTATTTTCGAGTTGAGCTCGAGCGAGCCAAATTCAATTACACTAATGCTTGTCTCAACCAACTTGCAAGCATTGTCAAATATTCAGGGGTGAAGGCAGAATTTTTTTTGTATTAAGGAGCGAGATCGAATGGTAAATTTTTCGGGAACTCAAAGAGAATTTTTACCGTTTTATTAACTAAAAACTCTACCATTTTGGGACCAAAACAACACTTTTATCAAACTGGGGGGACCAAAGGGCTATTTTTCCATTTTATTAACAGAAGGTTTTACAATTTTGTGACCAAAAGAATAATTTTACCAACCCCGGATGCCGCTCTTGAATATATTCTTTATTAGTTAGATTTTTATCTCGAATTGAATCCGAACCGAATTTTATACTTGCATTTCGAGTCGAGGTCGAGTTTCTTACTACTCGAACTAAGTTCGGGCTTATTAGACCCCTTTGCAATGCAATGCAATGTATCATTAACTCTGTTATATATATGTTCAACAGCCACAAAAGATCGGAACAACCTGATGCGCCGTGAACTGAGAAGTTTCTGGGGGGATGTCGTCGTTCTACACAAATCCGAAATCCCAACAATTTCGATCGGAGAACTGTATTTCTGTTTCTCGTACACGAAATGGATTTTTTTTGGGTTATTTAATCTGTCTTGTATTTGTATGTCGACTATAATTCTTTTGCTGGATTTCTTAGGAAGAAATTGTTATTTTTAAATACCCCGAGAACTCATATGTTCATCAGTGGGTTTATTATAGGCTAAATTATAAATATCTGTCTCAGAAATGGTGTTCTAATATTTTTTCATATATATATAAATGAATAATTTCAACCGTTCATTTACTCTTATCCAACGGTAATAAAATAAAAAATTAAATGATATTTACGTGACGTAAGTTAAAAAGCAATTTCAACCGTTACATATATTAATAAAAATTATTTAAAATGTGATACGTACAAACCAAAATATATAAATTCATAAGTTTAATATAAATTATAACACGATACAAATATATAAATTATCGAACTTTGCTGAGCATTAATTATGAACTTGGGTTTCGGTAGCGCCAGTAAACTTTTCCATGCTATCATCATCCCTGTGATAATTGGGTGCATGAAAAACTACTTGTGGTGGGTTTACATCAAACTACACGTCAACACATGTACATGTAGAGGTGGCAAACAGGTCAATCGGTTCGAGTCATTTCGATTTCAGTTATTTCGGGTCTAATATCATTCGGTTTAGTTCTGTTCGGTTCTATTGTGCTTTGGGTCATTTCGTGTTGGTTGACTTTCAGTTCGGTTCGGTTCAGGTCAATGGGAGATCGGTCAGTTTTAATCAAGTTTTTAGGTTGGTCAGTTTTTTATACCCTTTATATGACTTTATAAAGCCAATATATTTCACTTTTTTGTGAGTTGTGCGGTTTTTCATATCTCATCTTTCTTATTTCTATTAATATCTTTCATTTATTTCGGGTTGTCTTCGGTTCAGGTCCATTCGATTCGGGTCCATTTCAGTTTATCTAAAAATCGGTTCATTTTCGGTTCGATTTCGGGTTTCAAGTCAATTTTCAAGTCATCATGTTCGGTTCGGTTCGGGTCTCGGGTCAAGTTTGTCAGGTCTATGTACATGTTTCGATGTGGGAATTTTTCAAATTCACATACTAATTTGTTCAATAAAACTAAATGAAAACAAACACTACTATTATATAGATTTATATCCAATACATAGGCCCGACCCTGGGTAAGGGCAACAAGGGCGCCCGCCCAGGGGCCATCGTTCACGAAAGTTATATGTTTGTAAATTTTTTTTGAAATATATTGGCTTAATGCACTTTTCCTCCCTAAACTTTACTTATTTTCTCAACTTACCCCTAAAATTCATTTTGACCACTTTTACCCCTAACTTTTTCGACATTACCCCTATTATCCCCTACAGTTAAAAAAAATATGTCTTGACCAATCAAAACGCGCCACATCATTTTTTTTATTTTTAAAATTTAAAATAAAATAAATAAATTAAAATATTTATTAATTTTATTAAATTTCACAAAATACCCAAATCACCCCATCTTCATCCTCATCATCTTCTTCCCCAAAAACTGAAATTGCAGCATTTATATTGAACGATTCAAATAAGAAAAAGAAAAACACATTTACTCAGCAGATCTCAATCTATCCAAGAAGATTATCCAAAAACCCATCTTTAGCGTCCATGCGTACAACCCATTTGATGAAAAACTCAGTATCTTCATAGTATGTCACTCTATGGACATCCCCAGCTGGAGTGAACAAATAATCCCCAACACCCAAATCACATCTTTCCTTTTTTACTCAAGTTCCAAACATTTTTTTCCTATCCATCACCACCAAACAATGTCCGAAAGTATGGTGGTGGGTTGGTTCTACACTCCCAGCCTTGAATCTAACGATAACCGATGCGGGAGTTTCTCTCAATATTTTCATTGACCCACCAGGGATTATATCGATCGGATTCAACTCCATGTTCTTGACCAAACAACAAATAGCACACGTTTCAACCTCGATTTTCTCAGAGGCACTGATTTTAGGCATTTCATTCATCGATTACTCGAAAAAATTCGTGATGTCCCCGGGCCAAGGCTCAGACTTAGACACCGGGCACGGCGATTTGAAATGGGTATTGAGACAAGTGTCGACGATTTCCTTTGCTTTGTGACGGGGGTTGACATGTCGGAGAATGCTAAAACGTTGCAGTTGTTGATGGAGCGATTTGCGAGCTTCGTCCATAGTGAGACACGTGGTGGCGAATATGCCAGGGAATTTGTTGGCGAAGATCCCCACTCCGACGCCGGTTCCACAAGCAAGGAGGCTGCGGGTTTCTACGGGAGGTCGGGGAAGAAGATGGGGTGTTTTGGGTATTTTATAAAGGTAAAATGTCAAAAGATGCCCCAACGTTTGCATGTTTTGTCATTTCGCCTCTTATTATTTTTTTTGAGCAAACAACCTCTTACATTTCAATTTGGTCCAAATATGCCTCTGTTGGATGGAAATTACTAGTCAACGACTGATTTTGAATGGACTTGCCACGAGTTAAGATCGGCTGACGTGGCATTTGCCACGTTAGATTTTAAAAAAATATATATTTTGTTATATCCTTCTCTATGGTGACACGTGGCTGACTATCATGATGACACGTGGTCGAACTGGATGGTGACACGTGGCGAATATGATGTTGACACGTGGTGAATATGATGCTGACACATCAGCAGATATTAACACGTGGCAAGTCCAGTCAACATTAGCCGTTGACCGTAAGTTGACTGACAGTTTTCATCTAATAGGGGCATATTTGGACCAAATTAAAATGTTGGGGGTTGTTTGCTACAAAAAAAAGAATAGGGGGCCAAATGACAAAACATGCAAACGTTAGGGGCATTTTTTGTCATTTTGCCTTTTAGAAAAATAAATTAAATTAATAAATATTTTAATATATTTATTTTTATTTAAATTTAATAATAAATAAAGAAAATGACGTGGCGATAAACGTCACTATATGGTATACTTTTGCGGCGTTTGTAATATAAACGTCACTATATGTTATACATTTGCGGCGTTTTTTTATAAAAACGCCACTATAGGTACATTGATCTTGCGGCGCTTTTCAATAAAAGCCGCAAAATTTATTATTTGTGGCGATTGTTCCAAAATGTCGCAACTTCTTCAAAATCAGCAGCGTTTTCTTTGAAAAACGCCGCACAAAATATCGTTGTATACCAGAATTCATGTAGTGTTGAAAATAAAAATTGTTTTATAAATGAGAATTATTCGTTACACAGTCGGTGTAAAATTTTTTTTTTTTACATAAGCATGTCTAATCTAATGCTAAAATTTAAAATTGAAATCTTTAACCCTAAGCCCCTAAATACTAAACCCTAAATTTCAATCATAGACCTTAAATTCTATACCTTACAATCTAAATTCCTAACCTCAAAACTCTAAACTAAAACCCTAAACTCATAAATTAACTCGCTTGTGGAAACTAAAGTTTTCCGCCGCCAAGATAATAATCCTTTATAAATTATATATATACAGCTTTATTTGGCATCACTTTAAACAAATACTAACATCATTTTATATATTTTAACGAACAATTAGTTGGTCTATCTGGATGAGGAGCTAAGTTTCTTAAACAAGGTCGGAAGTTTAAATCTGACATTGTGAATAGAGAAAAATAAGTTGAGAGAGTTACCTCCTATACTGAGCCTCTACAAAACTCAAATTAGATTTATCGACCGATAAGTCGAAAACCGATTGTCAAATAAAAATAAGTTAACACCCCTTAAAAGGAACTGTGATTCACAATCAATTCTCTTCACTTAAAAAATCTCTAATTCTCTTTACTTAAAAAATCTCTTTATAACTTTTCTTAGATCTTAACATCCCAATTTAAAATTTCTAACTTTTCGTCAATAATGATCAAGAGATTGATATATATAATAATATTTAAAGGATCTTAAATTAATTGTATAGGATAATATTTTTTTAAAAAAAAGAGTATGATATTATAGAAAGCATCATACATGGGCATTAACATGTGTCTCGTTACAAAACTTTTCTAAATTTACTGGAAGAAAACGAGTACACAATGCCCATGCCGAGTCTGAAAAATTAACCGAATCCAAATAGTACGACATACATAATCGAGCAGAAACTAAGCGAACATGGAATGAACCCAAAAGTCTCGTCCACCTCGCCGGCTCAGCACCCACATCCACCTCGCCGGCTCAGCACCCACAAGACAGACCCACACGAGGACTGAACCACACCGAAATGACTGAAGTCTTACCAATCAGAAATGCAATTCAATACTGGGATCACCACAGGAACATCCTACCCGTGTATATCAGAGGGCAACTTTTCGGAACATCCACTTTGCCGAGGAACTAATCGTCCGAATTCCAATCCCGAAATCATGCTCCAGCTGCGAAGAATTAACGGACCACAGATACTAGTCATTGACGCTGTCGCAGTAAGCTCAAGAGGAACAGCCGCTTTAAGCCATGGAAATGAAATCCACCACTCTCCCAATGCCTGATTTTGCTAGCCGATCGGCCTCAAGGTTGCACGACCTATCCACGTATTGTTTATCCCATTTTAATTTTGAACATAGCTGCCTACACTGATCCACGATGGCTTTGAAAATAGAAGGAGAAGGTGTAGAAAGAGGGTTACTCAACCAACACACCACGTTTGAGCTATCAGATTCAACAGAGATGTAGTGCGATTTATTCCATTTTGAGGACGCGAACAGGGAAAGAGCCTCCTTTATTGCCAGGAATTCTGCCGATGTAGGATCGCAGGAACTGATTGATTTAGAAAACTCGAATAAGGTTTCACCCTTGTCGTTCCTCAATAAGCCTCCAATCCCCGCCGGGCCAAAACTCCCCACCGCGGCTCCGTCTGTATTAAATTTTACTGTACCCCCAATGGGGGCAGTCCACCCCAAGTTCTCCCTCCGAACTACCTTTCCAGACGAAGGTAAAGACCACAAGTGCGGATTGGCCAGAAAATCATTTATAGAACTCCCGGAGTTCGGCCATTTGGCACGGATCCACCATCCAACTCTAAGTAGAATGAGATCGAAAAGAGCATTAATATCCAAAGTTTTGTTTTGGAACAATACCTCATTTCTTTTCTTCCACAAGGACCAAGTGATAGCGGAAAATCCCAAATTCCACAATGGAGACAGTCGAGCATGAGGACAATAATCAAACCAGCAGTCTAAGAATTTCCGGCCCTCCGAAGGAAGGACCACTTTCACCTCCCAGAGATCACACCATTTGTTCCATATCTGCCAGGAAAATCTGCAAGAAAAGAATAGATGATTAATAGATTCCTCATCGTTTGCGCAAAAGGTACATCGGTTAAGGTTCCCAAAGGCCATCCCTCTTTTTGTTAACTCCACTTTGGTCGGGAGACGGCCCCGAATGAGTCTCCACACAAAACATTCAACAATGAACGGGGTAATGGCGGTCCAAATTTTAGAGCATTGGAGATCAACAGCCCGGTTCCTGGTACAAGCTAAGGAGTAGAACTCTTTTGTCATGTAATGGCCGGATGAGAATTTTGTCCACCTTATACTGTCAGCCGGGAAGGTCCCAATACGAACAGGAAGGAGGGATGAACAGAATGAGTTCCACACATCCAATTCCCGGTCAAATAATGGCCTTCGTAAAGGTATATCCCAGCGCCAAGAGTCTTGAATCCGCGAACCAAACTCTTCGATTCTCCCTTCCTTTTTAACTGAGAGGGCATAGATCCTAGGAAAAAGATTCCGAAGGCAATCCCCAGCCACCCAGTGGTCGTTCCAAAAATCAAATGATTTACCATCGCCCACCTGTAAAGTATTATCAAGAAACAAATCGCTGGACAGTGGGTTATTATGGGCAGCATTAGAAATATCCCTCCGCGTCCAAGAAGAATTTCGACAAGAATTAGGGCACAGAAGAATGCTATCGGCCCCATGATTATATTTTGCCTGGATAACTCTCCTCCAAAGCCGACCTTTTTCACACGCAAACCTCCACGACCATTTATTCAACAGCGCCACATTTTTTAGCTAAAGATCTATAAGGCCGAGACCACCAAATTGTTTGGGAAGGCACATAATTTCCCAGGACACCCAATGAACTCTTCTTCCGTTCAACGAACCCCACAAGAATTTCGAAACGAGGCTTGACAGTTCCTTTGCGATGGAAGCTGGAATACGGAACAAGGATAAGTAATAAATAGGTAAGTTGGCTAAGACTGCTTTAGCAAGAGTTACTCTTCCCCCAAAAGAGAGCAGATTCCTTTGTCATGGACTGAGTTTCTTTCTAAATCTTTCCACCAAAGGTCTCCATAATGAAACTGAATTCCTTTTGCACCCGAGAGGTAAGCCCAGGTAAGTCGAAGGAAGAGAACCAGCCCCACAATTCAACGTCGATGCCCAGTTTTCAATCATCGGATCTGCCACATTCACACCAAACAGGGTAGATTTTTTCAGATTTAATTTCAGCCCAGAACCGAGCTCGAAACAGTGCAGAACACGTTTAATGTTTTTGATTTGTGTTAAACTTGCACCACTGAATATGATAAGGTCTTCCGCAAATTGTAGATGTGTTACTTCTAATGGCTCGACCCCAATTTTGACTCCCTCGAAAAGTCCAAGGCTGGCAGCTTTCGTGAGAACCAGATTAAGGCTTTTGGCTACCAGGTTGAACAGTAGAGGCGAAAGGGGACAGCCCTGCCTCAGCCCCCTTCGGATACGGAACTCTTCAGTCGGGGTACCGTTTACTAAGATTGAGACCGATGCTGTAGATATACAGGATTGAATCCACCGTCGCCATCTTTCCCCAAAGCCCATTTTAGCCATAACTAGGTTGAGAAATTCCCAATCCACGGTGTCGTATGCTTTACGGAAATCAGCCTTAAAAACCAGTCCTTCCCCTCGCTTTCGTTTCTTCCCTGCTGACTACTCGTTTTGCCCCCAAAAGAAGGGTCAATAGGCCAATTCCAATGGCTAAAAGCCTAAAAGGACCGAGACCGCTCAAGGAGAAATTTCTGGACTTTTTTGGTTTCTTAGTCGCCATACCTTTATTGAGGCCCAGTCCAGGTACGCGCACTCCGGAAATGACCATGCCCATCTCGTTCCTTATCTCTAAGCTAGACTCCTCACTCGCCTCTAGGCCTAAGTCCAATATGGGAACATCATAAAGGCCTGTTTCAGGGCTAACACGGCACTGGGCAGGATCGGATTGGGCCGGCACAGGGGAGAGTTAACAGTTCCCAAAGGGATATCCCCACCCTCGACTGGCTTATTGGGTGCTAAATCCAAATGAATGTCAGGCTGAATGTCAGAGGAAGTAAAGATCCGCGGGTTCCCATGCACCATTTTGGTCATACCGCCGCCATTTACGCCTCCTCCAGAATTATTGCATGCCGAGCGATTTTCACATGGGGAATCCAGATCAGAATCCGAAGCCCAAACGTCGTCCCAGACTCCGGTCGGATTCAGAAAGGTTCTAGAACCACCTCCGATCGAAACCTCGCCGTCCAGGCTGGGAGGCTTGCCACCATCTATCCACACTGTCTCTTCCTCAAACTTTTCCGTACTAACTGCGATTCTTGACTTCTTACCATTAACGCAGACATCAATGAAGTGTGGAATATCTGTTTTCTTTTCCACGAGAACCAGTAATCTTGCCCTGTCAAACCTCTCCATGCAGGACGTTTGCTTATCTATCTTGATGAGAGAACCCCAAAGGTTACCATTTACCAATCCTTGAAAAGGAGTCATGCCATATGATAATAGGAACATCTTCAAGAAGCACCCAGATTTTAACTCTTTTATTCGATTCGGACAAGGCTATTGGTTCGATGAAATCAAACCACAAGTGAAGCAGCTGAGCCTTATCCCTCCAAACAGTATTGACCACCTCATCAGACTCAAAGCGAAGACAACGAGGGACCCATGCCAAGGACAGATTTTACAGTCGATCCCATCCGAAAGTACGGCTTGTCATCATATCTAGGTTGTACATATCCTTAATTTTACCTACCAAACACCTTTTGACCCAGGCCATGTCCTCTGGGGGCACTTCCACGTTCATGCACAACGAATCTAGATCCCCTGACATGCGGTTATCCGATGACGTTTTGTCCACATTTGCTTTTTTGTTTTTCCCCAGCAGAACGGTCTCTGTATGACCATTCGCCTCTCAAGATAGACTTGCTAGCCCTAGGAGCTTTTGGAGGAGATGCTTTGCGATTTTCGCCCCGAGCTGACTTCAATGGCTTAGGCCTGCTATTTTGATACTTGGCCACAGCCACGGAGATGTTGAAACCGTCCATTCTTCTGTTGTTGCCTTTCTCCACCGCTACAGCGAGACCCTCTTCCGTTCTGAATCTTACGAACGCAAAAGTAAACTTTTGACTCCGACGCTTTGCATTCCAGTATGCCACATAAACGTCGCTTACCTTTCCATAAACACTGAACGCCTCCCAAAGAGCTGACTTCGGTATCCTTTTGCTAACCCTGCCGACGAACGCTGTATAGTGTTCGCTTGCTTGAGGTGTTGCCTTCCTCCGCACGCCGTTTGACAAACCAGAGCTCTCCATCCTTTGAATACCACTTTTTATTATTGCTATTTATGAGGATAATACCCTTTGTTTGTTGGTTTATTTTGTTGCCTCTTCGGTCTTCAAGGCTTCACTCTCACTAATTCAAAACGACTCACGTTGCACATCTAGTTTTGGTGAGAAATTTTTATATACACAACACCTCAAATAAGATCTATTTAAACGATACTAAGCTACTTACTACTTGGACCAACACTAATGATTTTGTTTGTTGGTTTCAAATGATATACTTATTCAATGTATTATTATAAATTACAGTTAAAGTATAATTTCTTTCAATATCTAATAACGGTATCTTGAATCCTTAGTTCAAGAACAAAGCTGGGTCGTTGTGGAATTCCATTCAACATCTAGAGGGAGAGAAATTTTAGGTTAATAATTAAATAATGTTAAATTTATAGGAAAATTTATTTAACCGATTCAATGGCTGTACGTGGTGTGCACAAACAATTGAGATTGTATATGTTCATTTATCTGCAAGGAACATAGAACATAAGGGCGAATCTATAAAATTTTATTGAGTAAATTTATAAAATTTTAGGGGTAAAAATAAATTTTTAATATGATATTGTCACGCCTGAGAAGAGGTGGGGTCATTAATCCACATCGGAAAGAAAAAGGGAGGTCTTGGGATATAAATACGGTGGCGTTGTACATCCTATCAGACATGTCTTTTGGGAAGAGGGTAATGGCCCCTGACAAGTGGTATCAGAGCGACCCTTTAACTGCCCGATTTCACGCATAGCGCCTATAAGTGGGGTAGGCAGGTTGGACAACTGTGACAATGTGGCCCATCACGAGAGCGGAAGCTCGTGGCGAGGGCGTCACGAGGTTGAGTAGGGGAGAATGTCACGCCTGAGAAGAGGCGGGGTCATTAATCCTACATCGAAAAGAAAAAGAAAGGTCTTGGGATATAAATACGGTGGCGCTGCACATCTTATCAGACATGTCTTTTGGGAAGAGTGTAATGGCCCTGTGACAATATATATATAAAAATTTTAAAAAAAAATTCTATATTATAAAGAAATTTTAAATTTTTAAAAGAACAATCGCCGTCTAACCTCCCTTTAAGTCCATCCCTATTTATCCTCTAACTGAAGTATTACCTATTTTATATGATGATATAAATGGCGTGCTTCGCATGAAAATTTTTAATTTGTTTTCCTTTCTATGATAACAAAAAATTTAAATATATCATTTTTAAAATAAGGGTTGATTGTAGCGTATGTCTTCAAACTGAAGTATTACATATTTTTTCTCTATTAATTTATAATTTTATCTCATCATTAAATAAAACAACTAAATTCACAACTTAATGATTGTACACAAGATTAATAGATCGATATATAAATTTTTTATTACTTTGTGATAACGGAGTGAATAATTTTCTAAAAATATTTTTGTATATAAAATATATTTTCACTCGCGTCTTGAGTGCAATGAAATCAATAACAAATTATAAGTTCGATAATATTGCAATATTTAAAAATAAAATAAAGATACATAAAATTGAAAGAATATTGAAATATCATTCATAACTTTCTTATCTATATTTCCATACATTTTTTTATTTAATTTTAGAGTAAACTACATAAATCATCACGCAACTTTGCTTGCAGACCTTTTTTGGTCACTCAACTTTTAAAACATGCAATTTACTCACTCAATTTTACACATTAAACATATTTGATAATTCTTTCATTAACTTGATAACATTGTTATGACGTGAATTATTTTATTATTTTTTTATTATATATAATAAATTTATTAATATTTAATTATAAATATAATTTAAAATAAAATTATAAAATCTCTAAAATACCTAAATCCCAACTCCAATCCCATCAACATTAGTTGCTACCACGCAGACGACACCGACACCTCTGCCTTAGTCTCCTCCGTCAAAATTCTCCTTAACGTTTCCTACTCCACCGTCGTCAGTGGTCGAAACAACGTTTGCCTCTTCGTATAAACTTGTCAGCTGATCGATTCGGTCGACTTTAAAGAAATTGACCTTATCGTTCAAACCAAAAACAGAGATGGAAGAATGCTAAAAGGCATCCCCTTTGATTTTGAATACTCAAACCCCCTAACAACCTTCTGCTTCAAAAATCTAAACAATCAATTTATCACCCCGAACAACCCAAAAATAATCGAGAAATTTTGAGATGGTTTTTAATCTATTTTGAAAAAGACTCAAATCCAATTTCAGTTTAACAATGATGCTTAAGGAGGAGAGACCAAATATGTTAAAGGTGTAAAGTTGAGTGCGTAAATTGCACATTTGAAAGTTAAGTGATCAAAATAGATCTGCAAGCAAAGTTGAGTGATGATTTATGTAGTTTATCCTTAATTTTATTTTAATTACATTCTTCATATTTAATAATCATTTAAATAACACTATAAATATAAAAATAATACTATAAAATGATCTTTTACATTCAAAATAGAATTATAAATAAATAGTGAAAAAAAGCATAATAACAAAAAAGCCTTCAACACTTTCTTATTTTTTCAATTGTACCCTTAACGTTGTCATGGCATGTCAGCAAAAATGTTAACCATGCAAAATAACTTATTTAAAACAAATTGAAACGATATAGTTAAAATTGACATATAAAAAAGTTCGAAGGGTACAATTAAAAAAATGACCCCTTTAGGCCTTTACATATTAGTCAACTGAATTTTTATCTCCCTCTAATTTTTAATTTAAATGCTTACTAAATCTCTATTAATTTTAAAGTTAGACAAATTGACGCATTATAATATTTGATCATAATTTTATCGGTGCCTACCGGTAAAAATTATAATAAATACAACTGATAATTTTATGCATTATGTGTTTATAATGTCGAGAATTACAATTAAAATGTAATACAAACGAAAATATATCAAAACATAACTTTGATATGAAGTGTAATGCAATACAAATATGATATAAACGCACAATTTATTAGATTTACTGACCATTAATTATATGTTTTGATAATATTTTATATTAATCATTTTTATTTTTTTTAACTGCCATTCATTAGACTCGCCCATTTATATTATCATCCTTCCGAGGAGCGGGTACCATACCGCCGGGTGCATGTCCTCCTCCTGGTGGGTCTACACCTATTAGAGTTCTCTTAGTCTCGGCATTCACCTTCTTTCCTATAGTAACCCAAAAATAAAAGGTTTATTACGCAGATGGTATATGAAGTTTGGTAGCTTTTTTAATTTAATACTTAAACTTTTTGTTTCAAATTAGAACATGAATTTGAAAGAAAAAAAAATAATCAGTATTTAGTACTGTGACACTTTAAACCAATTAGGTTACAACAGGTGTTATTGATGTCAACACTTTGATTACATCAAGTGACACGTTAACACATGTACTAATGTAAGGTTTTTATATTCCCTTCGACTTACAAAATTGGTTGACTTGTACAAGAGTTTTGTTGTAAGATAATTAAAATAATAATTTTATCTTTAAAAAATTAAAGTTTATTTTGTCGGAAAACTAAAAAGAAAGTAGAAAAAGAAATGTGTCTAATAAAAGTGGTTGAATTTTTTAATGATAAAATTTAAGTTGGATAATTTTAAAACACAAAATGGACAAGTTTTATGAGATAAAGGGAGTATCAAATTCGGGTACTGGTTTGTGCAACACAGTATAAAAAAAAATTATTGAGTTTAGATCATTGAATGAATGCAAATTTATGCTTGAGAATATTGATTTATCTTTTTTCTCCTTAAAAATCTTCTCATTTCAACTTTTAATTTCATCCAACAATTTATACTCATCTAATGGTCCAAAATCAATGTAAAAGTAAAAAAAATTATATTTTGTAATTGGATCTGATCCCTTAAAACTCATCTAGTTTCATACTTTTTTTGAGCCGTTGGATGAGATTAACAATAAGAAATGTGAAAATTTTTATAGAAAAAAAAGATAACGGAATAATACCAACCATCAACTCAAACTCATCTAAAGGTCTAAAAAAGTGTAAAACTAGACGAATTTTGCATGGTGTAAGTGGATCCTAAGTATATATATATATATAGCTTTTAAGTTTTGCACTTTCAAGTTTTGTACTTTTCTTAGATCGTTGGATGAGATTAATAGTTGGAAATAATGATAATTTTTATTGGAAAAAAGAAGCGGATAATCCTCAATTAAAAATTTTAATCTCAACTATTAATTTTAACTAATCAAATGATGAAAAAAAATGTAAAACTTAAAAAAAGTTGGTAAACTCATTTTACACAACTCTATGAAATTTTCTATGGTTAAAACAAACCGTTAAATTCCAATTTTAATACGTAGATCAAGTATGCCAATTATTAAATAAATTGAAAACATCTAACCATTTATTTTATGTAAAAAGTTTCAACCGCTAATAAAGACGTTACTTTAGATTGATATGATAGAAATATTAAATTGATTAAAAAACTTACACGCATAACAAATATAATTATATTGACAAACTAAATGGTCAAATTATTAAAATATAAACCAATTTTTTATTAAAATATGTAAAGCTGAATGAGTTATAACACCGGTGTAAATACCGGTTTTGAGCGTTTATATAGAGAGAGATAAATGAGATCCTCTTACATTATATAAGATTTAAAAGTTTTATATTTTTTAGACCGTTAGATGGAAGTAAACGAATGACTGAGATTAACTGTAAGAAATGAGAAGATTATTACAAGAGAGAAAAAAAAGAAATAATCTTAATAATTTATTTATCCTCATCATACGGTTCAAAAAGGTGTAAAATTAATACAGTTTTACACAGCTTCATTGGATCTCAACTCATATATATAAGTGTTATTGTGTAAAACTCAACTACTTTTACACCTTTTTTGAACCGTTGGATGAAAGTAAATAAATGACTAAGATTATTTTTTTATTTTTTTCTTGTGATAATCATATAATTTCCTACGAGTAATCTCGACAATCCATATTACTTTTAACCAACAGTGCAAAAAAATGTTTCAAGTGAATAGGATCTTATCTCACGTGTGTGTGTATATATGTCTATGCGTGTGTAAATATATGTAAGTAATTAAGAAGGTTTTAGCTGGACTTACCAAAGTGAGTGTTTGTTGTTGAAGATGGGGTCAAGAGCAGTGAAACCGACAACAATATAACAAGTATAGGAGTTATCTTAGAAGCCATGTTTGGTTACTGAGAAAATAATTCCTAGCAGCTCTGATCTAAAAGGGGTAGTGTGATTGTGCTGTAGGAGAAAGGCAAAGGGGATTCTGCAACTCAATTTGTTAAGGGTTATAAAATAGATGCTTAGCATAAGATATTTTTGGGTCATCATCAAAATCATAAATAAAACCCAACGTTCCACCCGATTTGCTGTTTTGGTCAATTCCTCGTAGGAAGCCGGTTTGAATATTCATAGAGGGATATGACCGCTGAGTTCTACTCGATTTTGGTTGATTAATTCAAATTTGATGTTATAAATTTATAATGGACCAATTATCCCAACTTATTAATCGGATGAGTTCTAGACCCACTAGAAACACTTATGGATGTAAAAGCAGGTAATCGGTTGGATTTCAGATAGGATCATGTCAGATCGAGTCAAATCGAATACATGTCATTTCAGATTGATTTGATATTTCAACTCTATTCGGGTCAGGTGCGGGTCAATTTCAAGTCGAGTTCATTTCAGGTCGGGTCAAAACAGCTTGGATCCAAATCAGTTAATTGACGGGTTGATTTCATTTCAGGTCGGGTTAATTCAGGTTTCGAATTCGTATTAAGTTTGAATTTGGTACAAATAGTCGATAAACGGTTCGGGTGGACTTCAGGTCGATTTCATTTCAGGTAAGGTTAATTCAGGTTTCGAATTCGTATTAAGTTTGAATTTGGTACAAATAGTCGATAAACTTTAGGTTGGGTCATTTTGAGTGAATTATTTAACGCCTTTCACAAACACGAATCATGTTAAAAATAAATATTAGGGACTATAATGAACAAAAATATCATCATATTTAAAATATTGGAGTAAATTTAGGCTTTGAATCTTATGTTTAAGAAGTGGCTTTAGTAGTGTGATTTGGTTAAAAGAAAACATAAAAATGATTTTTTGTTTCTTTCCTTTCGATTTTGATATTTTTTATTCAAGATGAATTTACTTGGTTGTTTAGAATAGAGATAAAATATAGTTTACATTTATCGACATTTTAAATTGATTATATATATATATATATCCTTATATATAATTATGAATTTACTTGGTTGTTTAGAATAGAGATAAAATATAGCTTACATTTATCGACATTTTAAATTGATTATATATATATATATTCTTATATATAATTTAATAAAATAATAATCAATAATTGAATTATTTAACAAAAAGAATTTAAATAATAATTAATAATTAATAATTTAATTGGTGAAAAATTAGTTTATCGCATTATAATATAATAAATTCATAACTTCTCAAATACTTCATTTTTATCTTGAAAATCATCAAATCATAGACTTCCTCGATTACAGGTCAGGTAAATATCAAGCCAGGTCAATATTAATTCAGATCAATAACAGGTTAGGTCAATTAACAAGTCGGGTTCAAAACAGGTCGGATAAAATCGAATCTCAGGTCATTTCAATCGGGTTATATCGGTTATTTCCCAAGTTAGTATCAGGTTTGGGTTCGTATCAGTCGGATGCAGGTCAGGTTCGGGACAACAACAATCGGTTACAGATTGGTTTCAGGTCACCACTTCCTCGGGTCAAAACAAGCTCTGACACGAGCATGTTTCAGTCGGATTTTCGGGTCAGATCATCTTTTTACATTCCTGGGAGCATTCCCCTTCCTTCCTCTAGAATCCTCGTTCCCCTCCCCTCTAGGTAAGATTAGGATTAGATTTAAAATTTCTTAAAAAAAATTAACTTTATTTAAATATATATATTATCCCATTAAGCCAGGCTATTGTGATTCTTAAAACGTATTATATGTGATAATAGTCAAACATAACATGAAAGCTATTTGTCGTATTTCTTGGTCGTGGGATTATGTTATCGGTTTCAACAAATATTTTCAATAAATTTAACTGTACTTGACTTATTAAATATATGGAAAAACTAGATCTTTTGTACCCTAACTATACCAGCATTACTATTTTGGTACCTCAACTATTGATTTTAGCAAAATAGTATCCAACGTTACATTTTTGTTTTATTTTGGTACCCAACCGTTAAAAACTAAGAAAAATGGTGACGTGTCTTGACTTAATAACAATTTTAGTCCAAAATCTTATACAATCTATTAATTTATTCTAAAATTCTATCAATTTAAACAAATTCCTCAATTTTCTTCTTCTTCCAGTCGAACGTAATTTGCAATTTTACCCCCAAAATTATGATGATGTTCTAAATTGATGGATTTTGGACTAAATTGATCATATATATATATATATATATAAGTATTTTGGAGTAAAACTGTGATTATACCAAGCCACGTCATCATCTCTGTTAATTTTTAAGGTTGGGGTACCAAAACAAAACACAAACGTAACATTAAGTACCATTTTATCAAAAATAATAATTTAGATACTAAAACAATAATGCGAGCATAGCTGTATACTAAATATGTAGTTTTCCCTAAATTTATTCATGATTCATTGACTGTTTTGTTCATATGAACAGTTTTATACCAAACTTTTTTAAATTTTTTAAGGTTTAAGAAGTAATTTTACTAATGTAATAACTTCAAATTAATAATTTTCTCTCTAATTTTTAATTTTATCAATTTATTCATTTTGGTCTTTCAAAACCGATAAAGTTGTCTCTCTTTAAGGTTTTAAAATTATATTTTTTTAAATTTATGTCATTTAAACCGACTCTTCATTATATTATTGGAGGTCATTATTTTATCAAAGAAAATGTATATAGATGTGCTAACTCAGATGTGTTACTTATTTAACAACATAATACTTGACATGACAAAAGACGACTGATGATAACAGGTCAACGACAGTTAAAGTGTTAATTTAAGTAAAGATAAAAAAAATTAAATGAGTTATTAATTTCCAACACAAACTAATACCCTTATTTATACACTAAACCATTTTCTTCACAAGTATGCATAATTAAACTTTAAAACTTAAAATTTAAATTATAATCTTAAATTTCTAGATCTTAAACTTTGAACTTTAAATTTTAATCCTAAACACTAAATTCAAAACATCAAAACCTAAACTCTAAATTAAATCTCTAAACCTTAAATTAACTCAGTTGTAAAAAAATATTCACAGCTAATACATAAAGTATTTTTCTTATATTTTAATAATATTATGATTGATTAAATTTAATTTAATTGACATTATCATGACTATTGGTGATATAGACTGTAGTGCTTGTTTCGAAAGTGGAAGATCTCATCGTATGAGTGCATGGTTGTGCTCATAGGCAAAGCTACATGTAGGTTAACATTTAACAGGGATCTGACTCCTGCAGTCCATTTTTTTTAATTTAGCCACTGTGGTATTTGAAATTATAATTTATTCTATTGGATCTAATGTTGTAAAATGATTCTTATTTTAGCGGTAAAGTGGATAAAAAAATGAGTTTTTTTATGTTAATGGATCAAATCCTATCAGTTCTGGTTTATTGTTGGTGGGGCTTGCTGCTGGTTTTGTTTTTATTTAGTCGTTCACTCATTTGTGAATACTCGAGCTAAGCTATTGCAACTTTATTTTAAATTTTTTCGAAATCGCGAGTTTATAAGATTAGAGTTAAATTTTGAGTTTTTGTACAAATTTAATTATACATATATATTTTTATATGCATATATTTAGGGTTGGACGGTGCACATATTGATTCTAAATTTAATTGTTTTTTATATGCATATACGATATACATGTTTATTTCTTCATATTTTCACATGAGATATACATAATTTATCATGCGGAATTGACAGACTCGACTCGAATATAAAAATTATCAACTAATTACTAAAAATTTTGAGTTATTCGAATTTCTATTTTATAACTCAAACTTTATTTGAAATTTTATCAAGAGTCGAGTTTATGAAATTATGAGTCGAGTACCAATGAGTTGATTTTTTTGTCTCAAGTCGAGTCGAATTATTTAATTTTTCGAGTAGAGTCGAGTTTTGCCCACCCCTAGTTTCCAAGTGAGCCCCTTCTATTTTAATATACTGAAACTTTCTAATAGGCCGATTATTAAAAATGGACAAAAATCCTATTCCCTTCAATGTTTTTTCTATGCCCTAACACTTAAAAATTTAAATTTTAAGTTCTAACCCTATATTCTAAATCATAAACCATACATCCTAAAAATACACCCTATCTTAAATTTTCTAAACTTTAAAAACTAAACCTAATTTTTAGTGTAGGGCATAAACAGGGTACCAAAAAGGAATATAATATTTCTATTCAAAAAATAGATAAAAATCGTCTATCCCTTAACTATGCTCTTTTCTATGCAAAAAGTAGGTTTACAGTCCAAGGTCTAGGATTAGGATTAATGCTTAGAGTACATAAAATTGAAGGTAGAGTGTATTTTTTAGATGTAGGGTTTAAGGTTTAAGATTTAAAATTTAAGGTTATAGTTCATAATTTAATTTTTTAGTAATAGAGTATAAGAAAGAGCATAAGAAAAGAAAGAAAATTTTTGTTAAAAAAATAGCCTATATATAAATAAAAATCCTTTACTTTTTAGTATCCCTATTTATGCCCCACACTAAAAATTAAGTTTAATATTTAGGATTTAAAATAGGGTTTATGGTAAGAATTTAAGAAATTTAAGGTAAGGTGTACATTTTATGGTGTAGAGTTTAAAATTTAGAATTTAAGATTAGAACTTAAAATTTAAATATTTTTAGCGGGTAAGATTTAAAATTTAATTTTTTAATATATTTTTAGTGTTGGGCATATAAAAAATACCAAAAAGAGTCCGTTATACATTGAGTGTGTAATAAATCTATCCCAAAATTAAAACCCATTAAATACTCCAAGCTCTTATAGCCAAGAATATTGAATAAAAGCATGAATTTTACCAGCTCTCTATATAAAACTAGCAAAAGCCATTAGGTATGTACATTCATATATATAACCATATCTACATATTATAACGTACAGATTTTCAACATTCACGACAAATTACAAATAGATGCAGAAAGAGGAACGTAAACAGTGGATAAAACTCAGCATCGACATTTGACATACATGGAAATCAGTTAAGTTGTAAAGATATTAGAAGCTAGCCAGCCAACCAGGCAGTATCGGATCAATTGCCGGGCGAGAGGGCTCATATCTCACACGTCGTGAGGAGGATGAGGGCTTCTTGGTCCAACTTAGTGGGTCTTCTCGACGAAATCCGATGCCGACCTTCTCCGAAAGCGAAATGGCTCTCTGCTACCTAAACAAATATTTCATCCACATTAACAACTTCATATAACTAATATTAAATGTTTAGATCATAATATTAAATTGCGAACCTAATGTAACTGCCGCATCTAACGGTACGGTTTTGTAGGTTGACCTGTACACCGTAATCAGATTTAAAATCATAATTATTTTTTTACAGAAAAATTAGAACCCAACATCCACAATGCTTGCAACCGGGACATCCTGACCCAATGATAAATTTAACTCTTACAAAAATTAAATGGTAAGAATGTTAAATAAATAATATACATAAATATATTACCGGAAAAAGGAGAGACCGGAGGAGATGTTCCGTCCGGTGAAACCGGAGGAGATCCGATCTCGTAACCCTGCGGTTTTATGATCATAATACTATATGTCACTCTCATCTCTTCCTCCGACGGCGTTTCATCACCATATGATCTCAGGCTACCGCCATCAGATTCTAATAATTATCAGATCGTTAAAACCAAATAAACATATGAATTAACAAAAAAAATATGAATAAAAAATTTTCAAAACTTTCATCTCTTATCGAATTTTCGCTTTATTTTAAAATCTCCTCCGTCAGTTCGATTTAACACGCATTCAATTACTTTTACAGACATAACTATTGTTTCCAACAAAACTAAAGTGCGCCGCCATTGAAACAGGGAGCGTGTAAGCGTACCCTTGGCGGAGTAAGGCAGCTGAAAAGAGCGTTTTCGGAGCTTGCCGAGGCCATTCTCCGGTGGAGGACCGGCGACGGTGCCGTCCCATAACTGATCAAGTAGTCCCATTTTGTCATAATTTAAGCCGGAGATCAGCTAATCTTAAGATCTTTGTGGAAGGAAGTGGAGCACGGGAAGCGAAGATATTTAAACGAAGAAATGGCGTTAAAGGTCGAACAAATTAGGATAAACATGGACCGTTAGATTTAGATCTGAGGAGAAAAAAGCGGTGACGTGGCGAATGGATCGATAAGTACGCTGGAAAAAAAAAACTAAAGGAGAGGAACATCATAAATCGATAGAAACAAACCTGAGAGAATAAGCCAACAAGATGACTCAAGAATAAGGCACGCACAATATGTGTAAGAACAAGAAAACATTGGAAAAACATCAACAGGAAAGTCGAGGTAAAAGAGCCGAAGGCTTGAGGAGGGAGCTTCAAGTCCTAATGGCAAGCCAATCACTTTTGGAGCATGCTAATCACTTCCGCCAGAGCTCAAAGGTCTGAGAAAGGCCTCCCCTAATCGAAAGATAAGGGACATAGTCATCGGGTGATCCACAACGAAACGATAGGAACCAAGAAGGAAAGAAGTTCAACGAGCTCTAAACAAAGTCGATTGAGCTTTCAAAGGAGGAAACAAGGTCCATAAAGAACCAAGTCTCAGAACACAATGAAGGGAAGGATGACCACCACCAAGACATCTCCACCAAAAAATCACGTCCGCAACCTTCAAACGGTGAGAACGGTTGACCCATGGGACCACGGACAGAGAAAACCACGATACATTTTCGTGGATAAAACCGCTTTTATGGCTCTTTGATGGCTTTGAAAATATCTTGTTCAAGAAACCGTATTTAAGAGAGCTCCAAAGTCGGAGACAGGCCTCATCATTAGAAACCAATGATGACCTAATCATTAGACAGTTTGCTGAGACTTCAAATGCGAAAGAGACAGGAAGCGACAAAACTCGACATAACTAGTCATGAGCTATAAAGAGATGAGATCCCCCTCCTTTTATATCCAACACTCCAGCTTTGGGGCAAGGAGATGGACAAAAAAGAAAATATCAGCGAAAGAAGGCAGGTCACGTAGGAGGATAAGTCGAAATGTAAACCCGTGGAAAAAGGAGGCTTGAGTGGTGGCCAATGGTCTTGGAAAAGCATAGGAGGGCAGGGGTCAGCACACCTTTCAGAACTGGAATTGTTGCCAGCATGGGGGGGGGGGGGGGATTTAAAAGGTGATATACAGCCAAGTTCAACCAATTTGATGACCTTATAGAGATTAAAAGAAGAAAAAGGTCCATCACCAAAAACATTAATCAACTCTTTTCCACTTTCGTCACAAATAAAAAGAAACGGACAAGAAACATTAATAACGATGACAACTTTATCTTGCCTTGGTAGAATTAGAATAACCGCCGAGTTAACAGCTTGAAAGTAAGCCATGTCACATTTCTCTTCAAACTTCGAACCTACCTCCTCAACACGCAAAGAATACAAAGATCTGATTGTGCCGATAGGATCCTTGGATGATCCGAAATTTTTGAAATTCTCACCCCATCCTTTTCGGTCACGCGCTTCACCGGTTCTTCAACCTTTCTAGTTTCTATCCCGCGCTTCACCGGTTCTTCAACATTTCTAATCTCTATCCCTTGGATATTCATATTCTTCCCACTTGTAAAAAAAAGAAATGCTAGCATGAACGACCACCATGAAAGTAAAACTCCAGCGATTTTGATTGGGTCCATATAGAAGCTAGAATCTAACTTCATTTTGGTTCTAATTTAATTCATATATGAAAAATTTTGTTTGATTTCACTTAGAAGACAATACTAGGGCAATATTTCGAGACTGTATGTTTTAAATCTCTAACTGAGTCTTCCTATTCTAAAACTCTAAAATTCCATGAGACGATAGCCATAAACACAAGAACAACTAGACATAGTCAAAGAGAACACCTGCTCAAAGTAAACCAGGAAAAAAATAGAAGCCCAAATATCAAAAGAGAACCAGCTACAAAACCAACATCAAACCGAAAAGGCAAGAGCAAGAACAATAGAACAAACCCCAGAAGAACAGAAAACAAAAGAAAGATCCAGAAAAAGAATCGAGGGAAAAACCAGCACCTAGGAAACACTGAAAGTCACCGTCTCAGCGATTGAAAAAAGCCCAGACCTTCTTAGCTTCAGAGAACCAAAACGAAGAGACAAAACTCGAAATCGAAACTTAGCTGCACCAAAGGGACTCACCACCGAAGTCAAACTCTAAATCGACTCAGAAAAACCAGGTGAGCGAAGGAATCGTGAGGGATTAGTAAAAATCACAGCCAGATTCACGAACAACAACCACCGGCTTGAGCACGAAAAAAGGGTTTGGGGGATTTTGCTCTTTCGTTTTTGTTTTGTTTCAGTAATTGGCACCATGTTTCAATGCAATTTTATATACTCATAAAAATGGGTGATGAATTGAATAATCTCACGTTATAACATAAATTTTATTTGATTTCATCGATTAAATTAAGTCGATGAAATTTAAGTCGAATTGATAAAAGTTAAGTTTTGTTATTCAATTTTTTGTTCAAATTTAATTATAAGTATTTATAATTTTATGGTACTTAATAATTTTTATTTAATCAACTTTCTATAATTATATACAATATATTTATATATTTCTTCATATTTTTGCATGTATGATATGCATATATCATGCATAGTAGATGGACTCAATTCGAACTTAAAAATGATTCACTAATAACTTAAAATTTTGAGTTATTAGAGTTTTATTTTACAACTAAATTTTATTTAAATTTTTTTTATAAAATTTATGAAATTATAATTTAAATTAAATCTTTTCGTATGAAAATAAACAGAAAATTTTATTTTAAGTCGAATTAAGTTTTACTTATTTCTATGGGTGATTGTAGTGTAGTTTTTTTTTTTTTTTTTGTAAAAAGAAAAGATGTGGATTTCAGATGTTGGCATTGACACCAAGAGTTACCGAGTCTTAAGAAGCGGTGGGAGTACATTTTATCGTGCAAGCATTCAATCAAGTCAAGTTTAAAGAAATTAAGTTAGTTAGTTAACGAATCATATTAATTTATAAATCAAATTTTATTTAAAATTTTTTAAATTGAGTTGAGAATTTAAATCGATGTATTCGAGTTTCTGTTCAAATTAATTACAAGTATTTATAATATTATGATTTTAATTAATTTCATTTCAAATGACTTTCTATAACCATATACGATATACATATATATTCTTTCATATTTTTTATATCCAATATACATATATTAAGTAAAATTAAAAGATTTGAAACGAGTTTAAAAATCATTTACTAATTATTAAAAGCATTTTCCTTTGTTGTTAGGAATGAGGGCTTTTTTATTGGTACATGCCAAAAGATAATTTTTTTAATAAAATACACCACTACTGCACCAATAAAAAATGGTCAATTTAACTATATAATCGCATAAAAAACAAAATCAAATGAACTCCAACGAAATAAACTGAATTTGTAAATAAACCAACAATTTATTAGTTTTTTTTGACAAATTTTAAATTTAAATTTAAATTTATTTGAAAGGGAGGAAAAGAGTGGACTATAGGAGAAGAATGAGACTGTTCTTAGCGGGTTTAGAATCAATGACCTAAAAAATACGAAAGAATAAAGATGAGCGGCTTGGTCAACTAGTCAAATGTAAAATAATGTTTTAACATTTCTAAGACCGAAGTTACCGAACTGAAATAAAAATATTACATTGAAGGTGAATTATCTAAGCAAGTAACGATCAAAACCGAATCAATCGAACCTAATCAATTTGTTCGACAAATCGACATTTTGCTCACCGTATTTGGCTTCCCTTCCCTTCCCTTCTTTTGCAGTAACCAGAAGGCACCATTCTTGCTTAGTAATTTAAGCTTGCCTTCTTCTTAGCCTGAACCTGAATGATACCTTCATTGAAATCTTCATGGTTTACCTGTAAACCAGACCGAAATCCGATTTTCGAAATTGCTCGAATGGCTCAAACGTTCACAAGTAAAAATGCAAATACTAGCAAGATTAAAAAAGTGCACCTCAGTTGCATCACGTCGAAGGCTAGCATGCCTGCCTCCACACTTTCGGTTGTGCTCCATTGAAATCATCGATTGAACGTGCAAGTTCTTCGGTGGGATGTGGGAACTCGATTTTACGATCCAATCGACCAGAACGCATTAGAGCAGGGTCAAGAGTATCAGCTCGGAAACCACCCAATGGAATTTTCTATGAAAAATGTGGAAAACGATATTTTATTTTATATAAGTAATATTTTATTGGAAACTTTGCTCTTATAAATCATTTCACTTGGATAAGGCAGCGACTTTTGCCTTCATCATGGATTCATTCACTCATTTGAGGTACTCTCGGTCTCATCTTTCATCACTTTTTGAACATATGTATATTGAAATATAGTATATAGCTGATATCGATAATGATGCTTCGATGTTTGAGTTTGAGTTTGAGTTTGAGTTATGTAGGCTACCATATGGAAGAAGCAGTTTCTCATGCAGGAAGAAGTAAATCTATTGATGCCATCACCGACAGAAGACATGGTCCTATACCAACTCCATCCCTATTCCCTAGTTCTGAAACTGCTGGATTTAGACTAGGAGAACTCTTGCTACCGAACCGGATACTCTTATTATGGATCGATGCTCGGCAACATGCGGGGCTCGAGGAGAATATGGCCTTACGGAACTGTTTATGATGCTGAATTCTCAGGTGGGATATATATAATATATTGGCTATAAATTGACTTAATGAAAGTTGAATCTAAAACAGGATATCAAGTTCTTAATACTAGTAAAATTAAAAAAATAGTTAATTGTTGCTAATAACTCCATTGTTTTCCGGTGGTTAGGATATCTGGTTTTCACCTAGGAGACTTGGTTCAATTCCCTGCAATTAGGGATGTAAAAACAGGTAATCAGATGGGTTTCAGGTCAGGTCCTATCAGGTCGAGTCAAATCGTATACAAGTCATTTCAGGTCGATTTGATGTTTCGACTCGATTCGGGCTGGGTTCATTTCAGGTCAGGTTCATTTCAGGTCGGGTCAAAACGGTTCGAGTTCGAATCGGTTAATTGACGGGTTAATTCGGGCTCGGGTTCATTTCAAGTCGGGTTCATTTCGGGTCGGGTTAATTCAGATTTCGAATTCATATTAAGTTTGAGTTTGGTACAAATAATCGATAGATTTTGGGAAGAGTCATTTCGAGTGAATTATTTAACGCCTTTCACGAACACGAATCACATTAAAAATAAATATTAGGCACTATAATGAACAAAAATATCATCATATTTAAAATATTGGAGTAAATTACAAAAATTTAAAATTAATAAGGGTCGATTTCGGTGAAAAATAAAATTTTAGGGACTATAATGAACAAAAATGTCATCATATTAAAAACATTTGACTATATTAGAAATTTTAAAATAAATAAGGGCCAATTCGAATACTTAAACCCCAAGCCTCAACCCCTAAATCTTACAATCACTAATAATTAAGTGCAAATCGAATCCCTAAACTAATCTCATAACTCCTACCAAACACTCAACTTGACACATTTACCCCTAAACCTCAAACCCCTAAATCTTACAATCATTAATAATTAAAGTGCAAGCATAATCCTCGAATCCCCCAATCTCTAAACTAATCCTATAACCTCAAACACTCAACTTGAAACATTTATTATATCCATAAACCCCAAACCTCAACCTCTAAATCTTACAATCACTAATAATTAAAGTACAAGCATAAAATCCTAATCCCTAAACTAATCCCATAACCCCAAACACTCAACTTGACACATTTACCTTTAAATCTCAAACCTCAACACCTAAATCTTACAATCACTAATAATTAAAGTGCAAGCATAATCTCCTAATCCTTAAACTAATCCCATAACCCCGAACACTCAACTTGACACATTTACACCTAACCCCAAACTTCAACCCCTAAATCTTACAATCACTGATAATTAAAGTGCAAAACTAATCCTCTAATCCCTAAATTAGTCCCATAACCCCAAACACTAATAATTATAATTTAATATATTGAATTATTACTAAGCATTGAGGCAATTTTGACTAAAAATTAAATTTTAGAATAAATTGGACTAAATTTTCAAAAATATAAATAAATATGAGGCAATTTTGACTAAAAATTAAATTGTAGGGACTAGAATAAACAAAAATATTATTAGACTAAACTACCAAAAATAAAATTTCACTAATTCCTTCTAAAATTTTGGGTGGCTTTTATCCCTCCAAAAATTTTAGACTAAAAGTAAATTAATCTCAAACCTAAAAAATGAGTGGCTTATTTCCCTCCAAAATGTTGTCTTTTTCTCTCTTTTTTACCAATTGTCTTTTTTTTTACCAATTATTTTAGTTTAATTCAATTGAGTCCCAACTTAGATTAATTTAATTGAAATTTTACATTTAGTTTAAGCATATTGAATTATTACTAAGCATTGAATTATTTAACAAAAATTCAAACTTAGTAGTGTCAAATGAATATCTAAATCTAATTTTTCCTTTTTTAATATTTTTAATTGATTATATATGTATATATACCAAAAAGATTATTTAACACTTTAAATTATTTAAAAAATTAATATTTTACATTTACCAACACTTAATAGTTTACATTTATCAACACTTTAAACTCATTAAATCATAGGCTTCCTCAAGCCAGGTCAATATTAGTTCAGGTCAACAACAGGTCGGGTTCAAAACAAGTCGGGTTCAAAACAGGTCGGGTAAAACCATATCTCGGGTTGATTCAGTCGGGTAATATTGGTTATCTGCCAGGTTAGTCTCGGGTTCATTTCAGTCGGGTGCAGGTCGGGTTTCGGGTCCACAGTAACAAGTTCAATTCGGGTTCGGGTCGTTCTCGATCGAATGCATGTCGAGTTTGGTTACTACAGTAACAGGTCCAACTCGGGTTCGGGTCAACAACAGTCGGTTACAGATCGGTTTCGGATCATCGCATCCTCGGGACAAACCAGGTTTTGGCTCAAACAAGTCTCAGTTGGGTTTTCAAGTCATGTCAGCTTTTTACATCCCTACCGACAATGGAAACAAATCCGTTTTTGTTGGCTTCTTTTGCTAATTTGTTTGAATTAAAAGAATTGTCTTAATCCTGTTATTTTCTTACTCATATTATATTTTGTACCATAATTAATATCATGTTGGTGTTTAATGTTATTTTTTGAAAGAGTGGTGTTTAATGTTAACTCGGTAAGAATGTGTATATTTTATTAATCATATTATATTTTGTACCATTGTCGAACTCGATTTTATATAGTGTGAAGCCTAGCAAAAGATCTAGCCCATCTTTTTTACTAGCTAGGTAATTGAGCTTAATCGAGCAATTTAATCTTTATACCAAATCTAGCTTCAGCTCGACTCGAGTTTTTAAAAGTTTGACCTCAATTCGACAGTATTAAATTACGGTTGTTGTGTTATTTTTCTTTAAAAAATAGCTATTATTTTAATGCGGTTTACGGCGACCCTCTAAAACCGTTATACTGTGGCCTTTACACTGTTTTCGACTCGAGTACAACCATAGTTATGAAAACAAAATATCAACCCGCATGATTGAGAAACATGCAGTTACACAGTCCATCTCAAATAAAACACTTTTCAGCTCAAAGAGAAAACGAAGGGATTAGGAATTGTTTGGAAGGAAAATTTGAGGGAAAGGATAATGAACTGTAAGAAGCTTTCTGGTTGTCAAATCTATACGTCATCGTTTCATTCACATAAAGTCATACACCTCTTTGTTTTTTTAAGATATGTTTATAATAAAAGGATAAAGAAACATTTAGTCCCTAAATTTTACAACTTCTCGTAATCTGGTCCTTGAAATTTCAGTTTTGCCACATTAGTCAGTCTATATTTAGTTGGTCCATTAGAAACCATTAATTGGATACGAATCTAATAACCTATATCTATTGGGAATTTTGTTTTACCCTTTTTTCTAAGGGTCAACTAGATCTCCAATCATTCTTTTGTATCATTTGCGATCGCAGTCGTATTTCCGGTCCATATTTTACAATGGCCGACAATGGAAATGGTGGTTCGTAAAAGTATCGATAATCTGTTAGATTATACAGAATTTGACTACAAAACTTAAAAAATAAACAATTGTTTTGGGTATCCCTATCTTTCCATCTTCATCAAGTATTTCCATCAACCTGCAATATGTTTCAGCTAAATGTACCACTGTAATGGTGTTCCTTCCGACTAATAAAATATAGGAAAAACTACTCAAATAATACCCCAGCTATTGCCGAAATATTATTTTAGTACCCAACTATTTTTTTGACAAAATGGTACCTAACGTTATGTTTCGTTTTCATTTTGATACCCCGCTGTTAAAAAATTAACAGCGTGCTGACTATGAGAGAGAAAATCACACGTGACAACTTGTCACGTTATTTTCTCTTTCCTAGTCAGCATGTCGTGTGTGCTTTTTTAACCGTTACATATATTAATAAAGACAATTCATAAATATGAAATACAATTAAAATGTGATACAAACGAAAACATGTTAAATCATAATTTTAATATAAAACATAACACAATACAAACACGATACAAATACACAAATTATCAAATTTGGTGACCATTAATTATGACATTGGTTTCCGGTAGCGCCAGTAAACTTTTCCTTGCTATCATCATCCTTGTGATAATTGGGTGCGTGAAATATTACTTGTGGTGGGTTTACACCAATTAGAGTTCTCTTCATCACATCATTCACCTTTTTTCCTGTAGTAAACGAAAATAAAAAGTTTATTATACATATTGGTATATAAAGTTGGTAGCTTTCTTTAATTTGGTACTTAATTTTTTTTTTCAAATTAGTCCATGGATTTGGGGAAAATATCTTAAATTAGTATTTGATACTGATGTGTTACTTCAACAACAAATTAGGTTGCAACAAATATCAGTTATGTCATCATTTTAGCCCCTCCCAGGACCCACATGGGTTCGTTCCTATATATATGATCTAGTTATACGATATGAAACTTGATTTTAAATTATTAGATGAGTGTAAATTTATGGTTGAGATTGAAAATTAAAAATGAGAAGACTTTTATGGGGGGAAATGAACTGAATAATTTCAACCATAAATTAACATTTATTTAATGGTCTAAAATCAGTGTAAAACTTTTTAGTTTTTACACTGTATAGGTGGATCTTATTCCGATATAAACGGGGCAGGATCAGAGACAAAGCCATAAATCAAGATCATGAGACAAAATATAAAATCATAAAAACATGAGGAACAAAATTCAAAGAAATTAAAAAAAAGGTCGAAATAGCTAAAAACTCTATTATAAAAAAAATGGGGATACAACCCCAAGACATCATGTAGGTCAATCTCTGGCTAAGATCTTCTTACACTATGTAAAACTGAAAAAGAAAATTCACAGTGATTTTGAACCATTAGATGAAGATAAATAGATGCTTGAAATTATCACTTTATTTTTTGCATAAAAATCTGTTCATTTTCAATTGTTAATATCAATCATCAATTTTTATTCATCCAATGATTTAAAAAAAATGTAAAACTAAAAAGTTTTATATTTTGTATGTGAATCTTATCTCTCTATATTAGAGATGTAAAAAGCTGACCTGACCTGAAAACCCGGCTGAAACCTGGTCGAGTCAGAACTTGGTTTGACCCGAAGATTCGATGACTCGAAACCGATCTGTAACCGACTGTTGTTGACCCGAACCCGAGTTGGGCTTGTTACTGTAGTAACCTGCATCCGACCGAGAACGACCCAAACCCGAATTGGACTTGTTACTGTGGACCCGAAACTCGACCTACACCTGACTGAAACGAACCCGAGATCGACCTGACAGATAACCGATATTACCCGACTGAATCGACCCGAGATCTGATTTTACCCGACCTGTTTTGAACCTGATCTGTTAATTGACCCGACTTATTTTGAACCCGGCCTGTTTTTAACCTGAACTGATATTGACCTGGCATGTAAAGGAAGTCTATGATTTTATGAATTTAAAGTGTTGATAAATGTAAAATATTAAGTGTTGATAAATGTAAACTATTAATTTTTTAAATCAATTTAAAGTGTTAAATAATCTTTTTGTTATATATACATATATAATCAATTTAATATATATATAAAGAAAATTTGTATTTAGATATTCATTTCACACTACTAAATTTTAACTTTTGTTAAATAATTCAATATGCTTAGTACTAACTCATTTAATATAAACTATTTGTGAAGTTAATAAGAATTAACATACTTAAATTCATTTTATTAGAAAATTATTTAAAATTTAAAAATTTTATTAAATTAATAACTTGTGATGGATGAATTTAAAACAAATTATTCAAAATTTAAATCAATTTGTTAATTATGATCACTAAATTAAAAAAATCACTTTATTAAAAAATTTAATTATAACCCTTAAATTAATAGAAAATACTTTTTAGTTTATGGGGGAAAAGCTTTTTTTTTTAATTGATAAGGGGAAAGCTTTAAATTCACGAGCAATTGGGGGAAAGTTTCCGGGGTTTTTTTGTTTAGGGGTTAGTCACCATTTAGGTCCTTCCTTAATTAGATGCTTAGGGTTTAGGTTTTTTAGGTTTTAGTTTGTTTCTTTTTAGTCCTAACTTTTGGTTTAGTTTCTTTAGATTTCATTCAATTAGGTCATGCTTCATAAATTGATTAATTATTAAGTCTTTTGATTTTCTTTAAATTTAATTTGGTCCTCGTATAAAGATTTGGTAATTAATTGGATTTAATAATTTGATTAATTTGTGAATTGGGCTCTAATTAATAATCTAGTTTTAATTTATTTTTGGATTTATTCTTTTTATGTTTTGATTTATTTCGTGTGTTAGATTTATGGGTTCATGTTTGGGGTTTATGGGTAAATATGTCAAGTTGATTGTTTGGGGTTATGGGATTAGTTTAGGGATTATGAGATTAGGCTTACATTCTAATTATTAGTGAATAGTGCTTGTAAGATTTAGAGATTCATATTTAGGGTTTAGGGGTAAATGTGTCAACTTGATTATTTGGGGTTATGGGATTAGGGGATTAGGCTTGTACTCTAATTATTAGTGATTGTAAGATTAAGGGGTTAAGGTTTGAGGTTTATGGGTATAGTTTAGGGGTATACATATATACATACAAACATATACATACATATATATTTATATGTATGTATATACATATATACACATACTAAAACTTACATACAATATAAATTATTTGTGAAGTTAATAAGAATTAACATACTTAAATTCATTTTATTAAAAAATTATTCAAAATTTAAAAGTTTTATTAAATTAATAACTTGAGATGGATGAATTTAAAACAAATTATTCAAAATTTAAATCAATTTGTTAATTATGATCATTAAATTTAAAAATTTACTTTATTAGAAAATTTAATTATAACCATTAAATTAATGGAAAATAAGGGGGAAAGCTTTTTTTTTTTTAATTGATAGGGGGGAAAGCTTTAAATTCACGTGCAATTGGGGGAAAGTTTCCGGGTTTTTTTTTGTTTAGGGGTTAATCACCCTTTAGGTCCTTTCTTAATTAAATGCTTAGGGTTTAGGTTTTTTAGGTTTGAGTTTGTTTCTTTTTAGTCCTAACTTTTGGTTTAGTTTCTTTAGATTTCATTCAATTAGGTCATGCTTCATAAATTGATTAATTATTAAGCCTTTTGATTTGTTTTAAATTTGATTTGGTCCTTGTATAAATATTTGGTAATTAATTGGCTTTAATAATTTGTGAATTGAGCTCTAATTAATAATTTAGTTCTAATTTATTTTCGGATTTGTCCTTTTTATGTTTTGATTTATTTCGTTTGTTAGATTTATGAGTTCATGTTTAGGGTTTAGAGGTAAATGTGTCAAGTAATTGTTTGGGGTTATGAGATTAGTTTAGGGATTATGGGGTTAGGCTTGCATTCTAATTATTAGTAAATAGTGCTTGTAAGATTTAGATATTCATGTTTAAGGTTTAGGGGTAAATGTGTTAACTTGATTATTTGGGGTTATGTGATTAGTTTATGGATTATGGGATTAGGCTTGTACTCTAATTATTAGTGACTATAAGATTTAGGGGTTAAGGTTTATGGGTATAGTTTAGGGGTTATGGGTATAGTTTATGTATATGTATATATATATATATATACATATACATACTAAAACTTACATACATACATACATATATATGTATATATACATACATATATATATAAGTTTTAGTATGTTTTTTTTTGTAATTTAATTCAATGTTTTTAATTTTAATTTAATATTTTTGTTCTTTATAGTCCCTAAAATTTTAATTTTATTTCAAATTGACCCCTATTCATTTTTTTGTAATTTAGTCCAGTGTTTTTAATATGGTCTTATTTTTATTCATGTTAGTCCATAAAATTTTATTTTTCACCGAAATTTACCCTTATTAATTTATAATTTTTTTAATTTACTCCAATATTCTAGATATGAATCATTTGATGATATTTTTGTTCGTTCTAGTGCCTAATATTTATTTTTAATGTGATTCCTGTTCGTGAAAGGCATTAAATAATTAACTCAAAATGAATGACCAACCCAAAGTCTATCGACTATTTGTACCAAACTCAAACTTAATACGAATTCGAAACCTGAATTAACCCGACCTGAAATGAACCCGACTTGAAATTACCCGACCTGAAGTCTACCTGAACCCGAATTAACCCGTCAATTAACTGATTCGGACCCGAACCGTTTTGACCCGACCTGAAATTACTCGACCTGAAATGAACCCGACCTGAAGTCTACCCGAACCCGAATTAACCCGTCAATTAACTGATTCGGACCCGAACCGTTTTGACCCGACCTGAAATGAACTCGGCCCGAAATGAACCCGACCTAAAATGAACCCGACTTGAAATAGACCCGACCTGAAATGAACTCGACCTGAAACTGACCCGCACCCGACCCGAATCGAGTCAAAACATTAAATCAACCTGAAATGATCTCTATCCGATTTGACCCGACCTGAAACCCATCCGATTACCTGTTTTACATCCCTACTCTATATATACGCGCGCGTGCAAGTGCAAGTTTTAATTGGACTTACCAAAGTGAGTGTTTCTTGCTGAAGATGGAGGCAAGAGCAGTGAAATTGACAGCAGTACAACGAGTATATGGGTTGTCTTCATGTTTGGTTGCCGAGAAAATGATTTCTAGGTTCTAAAACAATGGCAGCTCTGATCTAAAAGGCAAAGGGGGTTCTGCAACTCAACTTGTTAAAGGCTTAGAATAAGATGTTTTGGGGTTTAATTTCCTTCATCTTCAATCATAAATATATAAACCCCAAAGTTCCATCCGGTTTTTGTTTTTGATCAATTCCTCGTGGGCAACATGGTTTGAATATCCATGGCAGCTATGACCGTTGAGATTGACACACACATATAAAATCAAGTGGTGTAGCCACCTTTATTATTGGAATGTCAACCGAGATTCCAATTTTTTTTTTTGAAAATAAAATTCGTTTTATAAATTATATATATAAAGTATTAGAAATAAATTCGACACCACCTTAACGAAATATTGACATCAGTTTAAAAGTAAGTGATACCCTTTAAAGAAATTTATTACTCACCGTTAGGTTGTAATCACTTTAAAAAGCTCTGTCCCGTAATTATGCTTATTTTTATGTCCACACTAAAAAATATTAAAAAATTAAATTTTAAATTTTAACCTTAAATTTCGCCTCTTAAACCCTACACCCTAAAAAATACACCCTACTCTAATTCTCTAAACCCTAACTACAACTCTTAACCTTAAACCCTAAACCCACTTTTTAAAAGTGGAACACCAGAAAGGACATAGTTTGTAGCAGAAGATTTCCATCCTAAAAACTCTTTATATTTTTTAAAATTTTGACATTATAATCTATTTTTAACTTCATTTATATATATATATATATATATATATTTGATCAAGGGAATGATATAATTTAAATATTTAATAGGTTCTTAAATTAATAGTATATAATAATATCCTTATACTTATTCAATGTATTATTATAAATTACAGTTAAACTATAATTCCTTTCAATGTTTAATAATGATTTTTTACTTAGAAAAGATTATTTTTATTAATGAGAATAACATATCTTGAATCCTAAGTCCAAAAACAAAGTTGGGTCGTTGTGGAATTCCATTCAACATCTACAGGGAGAGAAATTTTAGGTTAATAATAAAATAAGGTTAAAACTTTAACATTAGTTATAATTGAGGGATCAAAATAAAATATTAAATTATCTCTAATTAAAAATAGGGTCAAATTGAAATAATGAGGGTTAAATTTATTATTTCTTTTGAATTAGGACTAAATTGTTTGAATGTATAAACGTGGAGGACTAAATGTGTTATTAAACAAAATACTTTAACAGCCACGTCATCCTTTTAACGGTAGTTAACGAGTCAGTGGCCAAATTAAATAATTGATCAATTTAATGGTAACATTGAAGCAATTGGAAGTTTGGTTACCAAATGAATAATTGATCAAAATCTAGTGATCATTTGTGAACTTTACCCTTAAATTAAAGTGATTGTAGAAATTATTATAGTAATAAAAGTTTAATTATTTTTGAATTAAAAAATAAAAAAAAATCTGAACAAAATAATATAACAATTATTTTTAAGATATTATTCTAAACTAATTAAAATAACTAATGATACATTCTACATTGCGGTACATATGAATAGTGGTACATTGCAGTACATGGTATTTACTGTAGAATTATCCATGTATACATAAGCTTAGCCTATGATATAGCCATATTGTAAAATTGTTAATATTTTTTTGTTTAACCACCAATATTTATCCAATTAATCGACTAAACAAATTAAATTTTGTATAAGTCTATTATTAATGGCGGAACTTGGTGATAGAGTTTGTGGGCCAACTTAAAACTTAAAAAATAGAGGTTTAAATTATTTTTTTCAAAAAAAATTAAAGGGTTCAATTTACATTTTTAAAAAAAAATGGGGATCTAACTAAAATTTTTAAAATTTTGAGACGCTTAATGAGAACTTTTAGAAATTATGAGAGGGATTAAGAACATTAAAAAAAAATTGAAACTTAATCTGAATTTTTAAAAATTTTGTAGGGGCAAAATTAAATATTTAATAATTTTCTAAATTTGGAATCGTGACTTCTACAAGTCTCTATTGTCTTCGGCCCCTGTCTATTATTAGGGCAATCCTCCTATTCTAATTTTTTCTATTTACAACATCGAGATTTAAATATTTATTTTTACTTAAAGGAGCTACTCTCTTATCTCACTAAACCAACCAATTAATGCTTAAAGTTATTAATATTTTTGTTGCTCACCTAGACAATTTTTATCGATAGATCGAAAATAACCACTAAACAGTGGATTATAGGAACATCAACCAAAATAGTCATATAACGACAACCACTTTAGACATTTGTGTAACAATCAAAATTGTTAATATTTTAACATTTACTATTAATTTACTTTATCATTTGCGTAAAAAACTAAAAAATGTGTCGGTCATGACAAATCATATAATTGGAACTTATAACTTAAAAAGGGTGTGTTTGGTTTCGGGGAATACAAGATATTTTCATTTTTATTTTTTTAAAAAAATATAAAATATTGAAAAAATGTGTTTGGTTGCAAATTTGAAAATAATTTTTAGAAAATAAAAACAAAAATGAGTGAAATTTTAAAAACATATTTTCACCATTTTCATAGAGAATATTTTAGAAAAGTGAAAAACATGAAAATAAGGTTTTTAAACTTTAACTCTATTTAACTCGATTTTGAATTATTCTAATGCTAATTTTAGAACTTTGGTTTATTTAATTTAATTTTATTTTTATTATAATAATATTTTTAATAATTATGCTTTAATTTAATTATTTAATGAGTAATTGTTTGTTTATTTTATTTGGTTTAAAGATCAAATTAGTCCTCAACAAAAAATAAAAAATCAATTAATTTATTATTAATTTTTTGCACCCAATTTAGCTCTCGTTAGCCGAAACACACTCAATTTAGTCCTTTCGTAACAGTTAACCAAAATTTGACCATTAACTTATTAAAAACCAATAAAATGATAGCATGTGGCACACTATAAAAGTGTTACGCCATTAAACCGTAAAACAATCTAAAAAATATTTAAAAATTCTAAAAAATTTAAAATTTTTAAAATATTTTCTAATTTGGCCATTTACTGATTTTTTATTTCAAAACAATCATAGTTTTGATTTTTTTCAATTTGGTCTTTATTGATTTTTTTAATTCAAATCCCAAACCCCATTATTATCGTTACTGTGAGAACTAGCATAGTTGGTATATCCTCTATCCAGTCTTCCTCTAATCCATGCGAATCAAGTTTTCCACTGAAAATTTACTAATTTCCTATGAATCAAACAATCCTTAACAAACAAACCACGTTTTTTAAGAAGAAAATGGATGTTGAAACCTGTAGATGTTAGATTTAACTCCAACCCATGCAAACTCCATATCGTTTCAATGGATCCAAGTGAAGACGGTAGTTGTGGAGGGCAACTAATTAGCAAACTATTTTAAGGTGGGTAGTTGTGGAGGGGTTAATTTTAAATATGTTTTTTTAGATTTTTAAATATTTTCATGTGTACCATGTGTCACTATCTTAATGATTGTTTGTGAGTTAACAGTCAATTATAACGATCAATGTTATAGGAGGGATAGATTAATCGCAATTTGAATTATGAGAGTCTGATTAATTGTAATTTGAATTATGAGAGCTAAATTGAGTGGAAAAAAATTCATAAGGGCTTAATTGATTTTTTTATTTTTCCTTGAGAGCTAATTTGACCTTTAAGCTTTTTTATTTTGAAAAAATAGATATCAAACACATTTTTACTATTTTCATTTCTGAAAACAAATTTTCATCTTTATTAACCAAATGTGTTTTCTAGTTTTTAAAAAACAAAAAATGAAAACTATTTTTTGAAAGTAAAAATAAAAACAAAAACAAAAAAGATTTACTGGCCATTAATTATGATCTTGTGTTTCGATTCCGCCAGTAAACTTTTCCTTGTTGCTATTGTCAGACTTGTGAGGAATAGGATTTGATATGCCGCTGGGTGCATGTCCTCCTCCTGGTGGCTTTACACCAATTAGAGTTCTCTTAATCTCATCATTCACCTTCTTTCCTATAGTAACCCAAAAATAAAAAGGTTTACTAGGTAGCTTTTTCAATTTAATATTTAAACTTTATGGACGATTAATTGATATTGTAAAACTTTTAAATTTTATATCTTTTAAATCGTTGGATGAGTGAACTTTAGTAGATGAAAAATAATAAAATTTTTACTAGAAAAAAATAAACGTGTAATCCTCAGGTAAAATATTTTAATCTTAACCATTAATTTTCACTCATTGAATGAGTGAAAACTAATGGTTGAGACTATGACCATATTTGGCAATTAGCGGATAGCTGATAGCGGATTACATTAGCTGATAGCTGATTGCATTAACTGATTTGACTAGCAGATTGTATTAGCTGATTGTATAAAAGTGTTTGGTAAAATTAACTGATAGCTAATAGCTGTTTGATTATTTAAACAAACAAAATGGCATATAAGGACATGATTATATTCGATGTTTGTTTGGATAGTTTATTAGTTATCAATATTTTGTATTTATCGCTGTTCAAAAAATATTTTGTATCTATTAATATTAATTAGATTATAAAAATATTTTTTAAATATAACAATAATAAGCATATTTAAAGGATTTATATATTACTTTATTATTTATATAATTATTTTTAATACAATTTAATTAATTATTAAATTTAAATAAAATTATTAATGTGTGAGAATAAAATAAAAAATAAAAAGTATTACTTTACAAATGTCACAATATAAATATGTGAGAGTGAAAAATTAAAATAGAAAATGTTAAATTTAGGTTATTTGGAGGTTTTTGATAATTATTATTAGGTTTTTGATAATTTAGGTAAAAAGGGTCTTTATAACTATTATGTCAAACCGCTAATTTCTAAAAGTGAAGGGTTTAATCGTAACCATTAATTTACACTCATCCAATGGTCTAGGGTAAAACTAAAGATTGAAATTAAAAGTTGGATATTACTTGTATACCCTTTTAAACTGTTGGACAAAGAATAATAAATAGTTAAAATTATTTCTTTATTTTTTCCATAAAATTCATAAAAATATATAAAACTAAATGAGTTATAACACTGATGTAAATATCAGTATAATTCACACACTTGACCGGAATAATTTACTATTACCCCTACGATTCGAACTTACGGTGTGGGTTGTGAGGGTGAATGCCGTCTATTGGCGTTCACATACACATAGAGGGACGGAGCCAGAATTTAGGGGTGGGGACAAAACATAAGTTTTAAAAGGGGGCAAATTCACAATTATACAATTTTTTTAAAAAAAATATAAATGACCAAAAGATAAAAAAAATTCCACAGTCGGGGTATCAGCCCCTCCCAAGAGCTTAATAGCTCCGTCGCTGCACACATATAATATATATTTATATATGCGTGTGTAAGTATATATAAGATGAGTAATTAAGAAGGTTTTGACTGAACTTACCAAAGTGAGTGTTTCCTGCTGAAGATGGAGGCAAGAGCAGGGAAACTGACAGCAGCAGAACAAGTATAGGGGTTATCTTACAAGCCATGTTTGGTTGCCGAGAAAATGATTTCTGGGTTGAAAAACAATGGCAGCTCTGATCTAAAAGGAGTAGTGTGATTGTGTTGAAGGAGAAGGGCAAAGGGGATTCTGCAGCTCAACCTGTTAAGGGTTATAAAATAGCTGCTTAGTATAAGATATTTTAGGGTCATCATCATCAAAATCATAAATAAAGAACAAAGTTCCATCCGATTTGTGTTTTTGGTCAATTCCTCGAGGGAAGCTGTTTTGAAGATTCATAGCAACTATGACCGCAGAAATTCACACACATACGTATTACGAGCGGATAAAATACTGTTAGAACAAAAGAAATAATAATCCGAAACCGTTTATTGAAGTAAAAGATTGGAAAATAAAATAAAATAGAATAAAAAAATAAAAAAAATAATCGAAACAAAATACAAGACAAACAGTGGGTATTTACCTTTGCACATTAATTAATATAAAACATGGGCAGTACCTTGTTTGAGAGTTCGGCGGCAATCTTGATTGTTCGAGTATGCCGCAGACATGGCTCAACTAGAATTCAAATGGTGGGTTCGAGTTGAGTAATGTAAAACACAGTTTTTTTAAGATAGATTTTCGGCCATTCTGATGATATTTGAGTATATTGATCTACAGTTTAACGACCGCAGAGAACACGAACTGTAACATTGTCTTCTTCTATCATCAAAACTTGTTGAACGAATGAGAGAATTTTTTTTGTGTTTAACCTAGTAGGTTTACACGGTTTATATAGAGGTAGGAGTTTTATTAGAAATAAAATTTGTGATTTATCTTAATTTTATTTAAAATAAAATTTATTAATTAAATAGCATTATTACAATAATATCTGAATTAAAAAAATAATATTTTATCTTTTTAATTTCAAAATATTTAAAAAATAATATCCAAATTTAAAGACAATATATTATCATTTATCCTTTTATTTGAGGTATTAAAAATACTATATTTAAGAAAAATTATCTCATAATGGGTTAAAATATCTGCAAGCACACAAAAACTCGACCGATTCGAACATTCACGTCACCCGTATCATATCAGCTTAAGTTATTCAATAACCACCAAGTAGAGTATTTTATATACACATGTCCCACGCTTGGAAACACATCAATATGAAATATAAGCCTTTTTTTTTCCTTAACTCAATTCATAATTAGCCTATTTTGAGCATCAATTTCTCATTCATCACTCACCCGTTTTGAGCGTATAAAATATCGTTGTAAAGGACTCATGGAGTAAAATATGAAGTTATAATTTCATTACTAGAATCTCCACCTTTACTCATAGAAAATATGCCTTAAAGTTTCCACTTTATCATATTTTTTCCAGCAAAAATTCGACTCAACTTGAAAAAATTGAATTATTCGACTCAATTCGACGTGAAAAAGTCTATCTCGTTTTGACTCGACTCGTAATTTCATAAACTCAACTCGGAATTTAAAAAATTCAAATAAAGTTTAAATTATAAAATAAAAATTCGAATACCTCGAATTTTTTAGTAATTAGTTGATCAAATTTCAAGTTTGAGTCAAATCCCTTATCTCTTCCGATATATTATATATATCACATGTAAAAACATGAAGAAATATATATGTATATAGTGACGGATCTAGATATTAAAAAATGGGGGTCCAAATTTTTTTTCCCTCAAATGGGTATGCAAAAATAAAATTTTTCTCTACATACTGAACAAACTTTTTTTCAGAAAAAATGACACTAAATTAAACCTATTTAAAAAAATTCAAAAATGGGGATGCGAATGCACCCCACATGGGCTAGGTGCATCCGCCACTGTATGTATATTGTATATTGATATATAAATCCGTTTAAATTGGAATCAATCTGTATTATAACATTATAAATAATTACAATTACATTTGTACAGGAACTGGGGAACTTGACTCGAATAAAAAAAATTAAATAAAGTTTGAATCGCAAAATAGGACTCGTAAACTCGACAAACTAATTTTTTTGACTTGACTCAAATAAAAAAAAATTTCAAATAAAGTTTGAACCGCAAAATAGGACTCGTAAACTCGACTAACTACTTTTTTTTACTCGACTCGATCGCATGCTCAACTAATTTATAATAATCGGCATCTAATTTATCACCGATAAAATAGGACGTAACATGTATTACATATTATATATACATATATATATATTATAATTACCGATATCTAATTTATTGACCAATTAATTTAGAATAGGTACTGTAGGACTTATTATAGGAACGACCTATCCAATCTAATTTACTCCATTTATAACATTACGATTCAAACATATGATCTTACTTAAAGAAATTCAGTACCTTTTCGTACTAAATCAACATGTTGTTGGAACACATATATGGTATATTATACTACTCAGCTAAAACTGTCACATGCTGACATTTTTTGGGTCAAACTTTTTCAATTTTGACATATTATAATTTAAAATTTATTATTGATAAAATATAAAAAAATATTTTAAAAACCTTGAATCAAGTAGATTTTAAATATATTTTTACAAGTTTTAATTTATTAATATATTTAAATAAACTATAGACAAAATTAAAAAAAATTAACTAAAAGAATATTAACATATAATAATTTTAATGAGACAGAAAGAGTACACAATATAACAGTAGACCGTAACAATGAAAACTATTTTTATGATAAGAAACCAATGAAAGCTACTTTGCGTGTTTTTTGGGTGTGGGATTATATTATTAAATATATTCATGACTCATCGACGTGTTTTTGTTAGTATGAACAGAGTTTTTTTCAAAAATATATAATTTTTATTGGTAAAAAAAAGTCAAACATGATCATCATATGCCCTATTAAAAAAATAAACTATATTATTTTTCTCTTTTACTTGCATTAATTTTGCCCTTGAACTTCTTGAATTGTATTATTATTATTCTTTGACCGTTATTGACTAATAGAGTATTTAAATATGCACTTATAATTGCTTTATGTTTCGATGTTGTTATCGTCAACTGACTTATTATGTCGATAGTGACGAATCAATTTTAATGGCATGATAATATAAAAAAGAGAGTTTCAAAATTAATTAATTAATTAATTAATATTAATTAAAAAATCAAATCAATTATACTACTATGTCATCAAAACTAAATTCAAATTACACCATTGTTATTGATAAAGTTTATACTCAAAGTTAAGCTAAAGAGAAACAGTATTTGTAAACTAACTTTTGAATGAATTTTATTATTGTAATCATCTGACAGTGGCAGCTTTGATCTAAAAGGGGTAATGTGATTGTGTTGAAGGAGAAAGGCAAAGGGGATTCTGCACCTACATACATCCGCCCCTGGCGGCAGGTAACATCCAGTTCGATCTAGCTGGTCCAGCAGCTTGTCCCGTCGCAATTTGCGGCTGGTTCCCACGCACATTGTGTGTTTGAGTATCACGTGAATCACCCCCCACATCCTTCGGATATATCCCTCGATGTCCCCAAAACCATCACGTCCCAATGAGGGCCTTTTTATTAGTACATGCCAAAAGATTAAATACTCCACTACGCACCAATAAAAAAATTGATCAATTTTAATATATAGTAGCTTAAAAACCAAAATCAAATGAACTCCAACCAAATAAACCGAATTTGTCAATAAACCAACTATTTATTGATCATTTCTAGGGGGTGTTTTTAAAGAAATTTTTAGTTTCATTCGCATCAAGTTAGGTAAGATAATGTTAACATTTTTATGACTGAAGTACCCGAACTGGAATAAAAATGTTACATCAATGGTGAATTATCTAAACAAGTATGATCAAAACCGAATGAACCGAACCTAATCCGTTTGTTCGAAAAATCGACATTTTGCTCACCGAATTTGACTTGCCTTCACTTCTCTTGCAGTAAGCAGAAGGCACCATTCTTGCTTAGTAATTTAAGCTTGCCTTTTTCTTAGCTTGAACCTGAATGATACCTTCACTGAAATCTTCATGGTTTACCTGTAAACCAAACCGAAACCTGATTTTCGAAATTGCTCGTATGGCTCAAACGTTCACAAGTAAAACTAACGATATAAGTAAAATTGCAAATACTAGCAAGATTAAAAAAGTGCACCTCGGTTGCATCACGTCGAAGTGCTAGCATGCCTGCCTCCATACAAACCGCTTTTGGTTGTGCTCAACTGAAATCATCGGTCGAACGAGCAAGTTCTTCGAAATTGACATCGAAATATTTTAATTACTCATTAAAAAACCTAAGTAAGCAGATGTATATGCACAAATGATACCGAACAAGAACAACAATAAATTAAGAAAATTTTATTGAAAACATCAATAAATCCTCTGTTTAGTTTAGTGATGAACAACAAGAACACCCTTTAACTTAGGCTCTATATTGATTAACTGCTGAAAAATCCAATCAAATGAAAATTAATATTTTTAAAATTTTGCTTGATGATATATATTGGAAACCACCCAATGGAAATTTTCTATGGAAAATGTGGAAAATGATATTTAGATTTATATAACTAATAACTTTAACTTTAAGCATCAGTTCCATTGTCGTCCAGTGGTCAGGATATCTAGCTTTCACCCAGGAGACCCGGGTTCAATTCCCGGCAATGGAATTATTTTTGTTGTTTTGATCATATGTTTTTGCTAACTTCTTTGTCACATCAGTCAGTCGTTCTATATTTAGTTGGTCCATTAGAAACCATTAATTGTATATGAATCTAATAATCTATATAGATTGGGAATTTTGTTTTACGCTTTTTTTTCCGAGGTTCACCTAGATCATCCAATCATTCAATTATATCATTTGCGATCGCAGTCGTGTTTCCGGTCCATATTTTACAATGGCCGACAGTGGCAATGGTGGTTCGTAAAATTATCGACAAATCTGTGAGATTATACAGAATTTGACTACAAAACTCAAAAAAGAAACCATTGTTTTGGATATCCCTATCTTTCCATTTTCATCAAGTATTCCCATCAACCTGCAACATATTTCAGCTAAATGTACTGTAATGGTGTTCCTTCATGCATATTCAAGGCTCATCGAAAGATGATTCCTACCGAGTCGGACTCTTGTTACAGACATTATGTAGGTGGCACAATGGATCTAGCTAACAAACTTTCTGCAGCACGATAGGAAATAACAGTCTTAAAACACTAGAATGGACAAATATCAACCTTTGAAGCAGCTCGAATCAATAGACTGCAGACTTGGGGACATGAAGATAATACCACCCGTAGTTCGTATGCAATTATCTCTCCGCTAAGAGAGAAACTAGCTTGTTCCGTGGCAGAACTATCCCTATTCAACCATGATTAGTTCTACAAAACCAAAATAGAGAATTCGCTTACAATGAATAGTATCCACCACCTCGACACTAAAATCCATCCATGACTTTGATGCCGGCATTCTTGTCCCACTCCTCGGGAGAAGCAACTTCCGCCATTACCTTTTCTTGACCACGCCACAGGATCTGTATCCAAAACATGTCTCATCTATGTTTACTTTAACTTGGGTTCAAGTATGAGTACAAGTTTTTATCCAACACTTCCTTTATAAGTTTTATATGTATTTAGAGGGTTCTTGGAGGGTCATATCCCATGTACGGATATGAGTTGGACATGGATATTACAAGAAACATGAGGAGTCGGAACAACAAAGCATCTCATATATGCAAGAAAGATAGCACTACCAAACATTTAACTGCACTTACCTTGTCAATGACCCCAAACTCTTTAGCTCTGTTAGCATCCATATAAAATGGTCTTCTCATCACACCGGCCACTGTCTCCACCGACTAATAAAATATAAAGTCATACAATGAGTTCCTTTTTTTTCTTTTCTTCTTTTTTTTTGAGGGGATTCTGTTTTTAACAAACAAGACCAAAATTGATTCATCACTCACATTTCCGGTGTGCTTGGCGAGAAGTTCCACAAGTGTGTCCCTGTTTATTATTACCTGCAAAACAATTTACAGTTGGATAACGTGGCCTAAAAGAAGGCTATCGAAACCTCTGAGAAGAGCCCAGGATGAAGAACATTTAGAAGAAAAATATAGATTTATATTCAAATATTATTGTTAATTGGAGAAATGTAACAGAAAGTAAAAGCCCCGATAACATTTTCAGTGGTTTTAGCATTTCCGGCAATTATGTCTTATCCTCTTACTAAACAAGTATAAGACTGAAGCGAAGAATCAACATAAACATGATATCATGGTTAAATATACAAAATCATAGTTTCAATACATACTCGTGTGTATGGAAGATCCAATAAATTCTAGACAAGGCCATGCTTAATTACATTTACTCAGTAACGAATAAGAAGTATCACCGTACCTCTTTGGCACGTATAAGAACATCACTGGCTGGCATCAACCCGGATGATGGGACACGAGGCTGCTGGATCATAGCTGAAATAGAAAACGAACAAACACTCGAGAGGTTATATTTTAAAAGGTAGCATCATAGGACAGAGTCGATATAGGTTTAGAATGACAGACAAGATAACTGCATAGTACCTTTGGCATGAGGCATCATGAACCGTTTACCCTTAGTTCCTGCTGAAAGTAAAAGACAAGCCTGACCTATAGCAGCCCCAACAGCAACTGTATGTATCTATCGGGCACCAATATTACCAAGTTATGAAGTAATACCACGAATAAAGAAAAAGTCAAATCTCGTTCTTGAACAGAAGTAACACAAACTCAAGTTCCAGAGATTTTTTTTTATCAAAAATACAGAAAACGAGGCAGATTAATATCTTTGAAGAACGGACACCTCATTTTGTAACTGCATAAGTGCATCATAGATGGCAAAACCCTCCGTCTCCATTCCAACCTGCATTGTAAGAGCTTTAAATTAATGTAAATATAGACTGTAAAGAAAACCAACATTTGCACACAGAAACAAACATAATACGAGTGCTAATAGCAAGCAGAAGAAGCACCAGCATGGAAGAAGAAGATGCTAGTGTTTACAATTCAGAGACTATTCAGGTTCATATACAGTTTATGTTTGTAGGTTTACATGCACTCAATCTACCCAAAAGACAGTGAAAACCCGAAGTTTTAACTCAGCTTACTTTTTTTCCTATTAAATGAGAACCAAGGTATGAGTTTAACATCTCCAGAAGCTACGTGATCCGTAATATATTACATCCTAAATTCATTATCAAATTTGAAGGTACCATAAGCAAAGCTCACCGTTTCACCATCATCACGAGTTGTTCCCGTGGAGTTTATGTAAAGATAGATCGGTTGCTTGGGATCCGTCCATTGAAGATACATTAGTTCTGCAACTACAAGCTCTGTCACTGCAGGCACAAGCTGAAAGGTAAAAACAGTTAAACTGTTTGAACATGTTACAATAACAACACAACAGTACAAAATAGGAAATGATACTCATATTTTGCTTTCTCGTACTCAGAGATCCATGAATTGGGATCCTAATACATATAGATACATATGGTCCCATGGGAACAAGAATTTCCAGGAAATAGTTATCTCAAAACTCTAACAAAATTGCAAGAATAGATAATGAAAACTATGATTGCTGGAGTGTTAAAATTCCCCAAAACAATGATTGCAGCTATCCGCAACCTAGTTTTGCAATTTTTGTACAAATAATTTCTAATTTGTTAAAGCATATGCAGCAGAAAACATCTATAATTTATAAAAATCAACATCATCCCCCCTAACCTCGGAATTCGGGAATACTTACCGGCATACCAATGTAAACTATTCTACCATTAAGAAGCAATGAAGGTAAGTCCGGTGGAGGGCTTCTCGGCTTATGTTCATTGTATGACACTGATCTTTCCACCTAATTCAGTTTCAAAGAATGACTAATTCACACAATTTCAGTCAATACAAATTAAATAAAAAAAAAGCCTAATACTATATCTGGAAACAGGAGCTCGAAAATTTTCCATTCTTACACGCAAAAATTAGTTAATATTAAATATGATTATTTCAAAATCACAAATATTTATAGGAATTTCAAATATACTTGAAAATGTTCATGAATAACCATTATTATCACTTTTTCACATGCTCAATTATAAAATTTACATATTTTGAAATCAAAGTTCCCAAATACAGCCTAAGTTAATTCATTGAAATTCTGTTATTCCATTCAAAACTTTCCAAAGATCTATAAATTACTTAAGAATCAATATAATTATACTTGGAAATGAATCACAAATATTCATAAGAACTTCAATTAATATTGAAAAATAATCCTGAATAATCATTAAAATTACATGTTTACAAGTTTTATTATACAGTTTACATCTTTTAAAATCCAAATTCCCAAGTACAGACTAAATTAATTAATTGAAATTCTTTATAATTCTCAAAGTTCCATTAAAACCATAAATTTCAAATTAAAAAATATTTATAGATACATAAAAAAGAAGAAGAAAAGCAATCACTACTATTAAATTTATAGTTGTTCTATTACACAATTTACATCTTCTGAAATCCAAGCTCCCGATTATAATCTAAATTAATTCATAAATTTTTTATATAGTTCCATTCAGAACTTTCAGAATTCATATGGAGAAAGAAAATAACAATAAATAAATCAAATAATAAAACATACTTGAGCAGGAGTAGCCATGAGCTTGGGAGAATCAAACAAGTCCAGAAACGGCGGCGTATCGGGATTAACCGAGCTGTTAACAAGCGTTTCGGGGGAAGAAGAGGCGACGGAAGCTAGCTTTGAAAGAAATGGGTCGTTAGGGTTTATTGGAGGCATGGGGATTTTAGCGGCGTTTCTGGCACCCAAAGCTCCGCGACTGAGCTTGAAAGGCTTTGGTATTCGTACAGCTCGAGAAGAAGGAGATGAAGCTGAAGACAGGATTGCGTAAGCCATTGGCGCCTGTAAGAAACACGCCATGATTTCCTCCTAAGCTTTGAATTTTTTTTTTTATTTTCCGTGAAAATAAAAACTATCGTGGCATGTGGAAATTCGAGAGGCAAGGGAAAGAGATTCTGTGCCTTCAGTTCAATATCTGGAATCTGGAAGTAGTTTTCCGGGTCGGGTCAAACGTTTCCCCGGAAAGATCCATTACTTGGGATTTGGTCTCGGGCCATTTGTTGGGCTTTATCCGAAACTTAATAAATCTCTCTATTTCCATTAAAATGAAATTAAAATATTACAAAAAAATCGGTCAAATCAATTTCAATTGATTAAAATAGTACTTATCTTTGTACACTGCAAGATTTTATCACACTAACAAAGCGACTAAACGAAATTATTTTATTTAAACGAGATTTTATATAAAATCAATAATAAATGAATGAATGTACATAGTGAAATGATAAATGATTTGTTCGAACAAACCCACTAGTCTTATGTTCGGTCCTTATTATAGGTTGTAACCTTTTTAATCCAGTTTGTTTTATTTATAATGTCAGGAATTAAGCTTTTAAAAATAAAGTTAACACTTAACAGAGTGAGCGTTTAACTTTATCGAGTAAGTATTAATTTAAAATGTACAAATCATAAAATCATTTTCATCTTATCCGTGTGTTAGAGTCATATACAAGTAACCAGCCAATTTTACTTTGAACACATAATTGCTAAAATTAATTTGTTTCTATCTTTTTTGAAGCCATGATAAGGACTCCTAATCAAACCCGACAAGTAGGAATGTAAAAACATGTAATTTGATGGGTTTAAGGTCATGTTATGTTAGGTTGGGTAAAATTGGATACATGCCATTTCAGGTTGATTTAATGTTTTAACTCGATTCGGGTCGAGTGCGGGTCAATTTCAGGTCGGGTTCATTTCAGATCGGATAATTTTAGATCGGTTTCATTTCAGGTCGGGTTAATTCGGGTTTCCAATTCGTATTAAGTTTGAGTTCGGTACAAATAGTCGATAGACTTTGGATTGGGTCATTTTCGAGTTATTTAACGCCTTTCACGAACACGAATCACATTAAAAATAAAATATTAGAGACTAGAATGAACAAAAATATCATCATATTTAAAATATTAGACTAAATTACAAAAAATAGAAATAAATAAGGGTCAATTTCGGCTAAAAATAAAATATCAGGGACTAGAGTGAACACAAATATCAGCATATTAAAAATATTGGACTAAATTGCAAAAATATAAAATAAATAGGGGTTAATTTTGGTTAAGAACAAAATTTTAGGGACTAACATGAACAAAAATATCATCATATTTAAAATATTGAACTAAATTACAAAAAATAAATAACGATCAATTTCGACTAAAAATTAAATTTTAGGTATTGGAATGAACAAAAATATTATTGGACTAAATTAACAAAAAATATAAATAAATATGGAGTAATTTTGACTAAAAATTAAATTGTACGGACTAGAATAAATAAAAATATTATTGGACTAAATTACCAAAAATAGAAATATATATGGGTCAATTTCGGCTAAAAATAAAAATTTTGGGACTAAAATAAACAAAAATATCATCATATTAAAATATCGTCCTACGGGTCAATTAGTTTCTCACATTATAATTTCTCAAATACTTCATTTTTCTCTTGAAAATCATCAAATCACATACTTCCTCAATTACATGTCAGGTAAATACCAAACCATGTCAATATCAATTTAGGTTCAAAACAGGTCGGGTTCAAAACAAATCGGGTAAAATCGAATCTCGTGTCATTTCAGTCGGGTTATATTGATTATTTGCCAGGTTAGTCTCGGGTTTGAGTTCGTATCAGTCGGGTGCATGTCGGGTTCGGTTACTACAATATCAGGTCCAACTCGGGTTCGGATCAACAACAGTTGGTTACATATCAATTTCGGGTCATCACTTCCTCGAGTCAAAACAAGTCCAGACTCAAACAAGTTTTAGTCGAGTTTTCGGGTATGGTCAAATTTTTACATCCATGCCAATAAGTGGTCCAAATAAAAAACGGTTGACGTTATAAACAAATACTACATTTTTTTTTGTACAATTCCTACCTAGAAATAGGGGAAGAAGAAGTTTGCCTACATAATTCGAGACTAAACTCTTAATTACTAACACGATCATATCTAATTATACATAGTGCGAGCAACAGATTATTAGCATTAAACATAATAAAGTAAGAATTAAAGCGACAAAGGCCTCGAAGAGTGAACAATGACAAAAAGGAGATAAATTACAGGGTTAATTTCATTTGTGTGTGAATATAATTTCTTGAGCGCCCTGCCCTATATATATGCCATTCCACTCAACATTAACTTCATTCCACAATATCTCAAAAACCTAACAAAGCATTCTTTCTTAACTTTCTTGGTTGATTCATTTGTCCTTGATCTATCAACAATGGCAAGCTCGGGAAAAAACTAGGGGACGACAAAAGATTGAGATGAAAGTTATCGAAAAAGAAGATGAGAAGCTGGTCACATTCTCAAAGCGTCGGTCCGGAATTCAATACTATAACGAGATCAGTAGGCAATCGGACTCAGCAGGAAAGTGGGAGGGAAACCAATCTTTGGTGGGAAGCTCCCATTGGAGCTAGAAGAATTGGAATCTCGTTATACAAAGCACATCAACGAGCTCTACAATACCAAAGCCAAGAAAATTGCAGCCGCTACCAATGCTAATGAAGATTCCTAATAAAACTTTTGTAATCTGATAATTAAAAATTAATGGAAATAATTTCTTGGAAACGACCCCATTTTATGAATTTTCTCCACAGGCAAATCATGCTCTTGATTTCTGTCAGTAAGGTATTGAACGTTTATGCTACGCAAATGGTAATGCAATGCGATATTCGACTGGTACTGTGTACAACTTTTATCCTAGTACGTTATTTGGCAATAATCAAGTCATAACAAACGTGATCGAGGAGTCAAGATTTATATACGAAATTGAGATGAGATTTATACGTGATCCATGACAAAAGATTTATAAGTATCGAGCTTAAGAAACATATTTACCTACCTAATTCGAGATGTTTGCTACGTTGCTAAAGTATAGTGTTCATCGGTTTCGGGTTACTATAATGGGTTTGTTTTGGTTTAGGAGTTGCCTGAAATGCCTTCAGGGGGTGGTGAGTTTGGCTGGTCGCCTTGTCCTTGCTTGATATTTCATGGTGTGTTGGTCTTTTTGGGTTGTTGTGGTTGTGTCGGAGAGAGCTTCGGGTTCTTACGAAGCGTGCGTGTATACTGTTAGTGTGCTGCAGAAAACCAGAAAAACCAGCTTTGCAGTTATGTAAAAAAAAAAAAACCAGTTTTAAAAGTGTGCTGCAGAAAAATCAGTATACTGCAGAAATTTAATTTTGGAGAGGAAAATAAAACATGAAAAAAATGGAAGAAGATAAAAATACAAAGAAAACAGATCTTAAAATTGCAGAGATTTTTTTTTTTTCATTTACATATAAGATTCATTACATTTCATTTAATAGGATTACAAAAGTCTAAATTTACAGTTGTCTACTTACTAGAGTAAATAGACTAATAAAATCCTAGACAGTAGCTAGTAATTATCAATACTACTGACACACAAAATAAAATTTAAAATCTAATATTAGACTTAATACATCAATACTTCACCTTGAGGTTGATATTGGTCATACCAAACTCATGTTAGAGAAATAAAATTCTATTCCTTGAGAGAGCCTTTGTCATCAAATCAACAACCTGCATTTCAGAATAACAAAATTCTATCTTGATCAATGAATTTTTCTCAGCCTCACGAATTGAATGAAACTTCACATTGATATGTTTTGTTCTACTATGTTCAACTAGATTTTTAGCAATAGCAATAGTTGACTTATTGGCACATAAATGCACAGTAGCACTTTGTTGCTCAAAGCCAAGATCAAAAAGTAAATTTCTCAACCAAATTGCTTGATTTGAAGCAACATCAGCGATGTATTCAGCTTCTACAGTCGATTGAGCCACAACTTGTTGCTTCTTTGAGCTCTAACAGATTGTACCTGAGCCAAGGTTGAAAACATATATGGATGTACTCTTCATATCATCCAAACTCCCTGGCCAATCAATGTTAAAATATCCAGTTAATATAACATCACCCATCTTTAAATAATTCAACTCTTCACTTATTGTACTCTTCACATATCTAAGAACCCTTTTAGCAACTCCCAAATGAACATCAATAGGTGAACTCAAAAACCTTTATAACAATGTTGTAGGAAACATTAAATCAAGTCATGTAGCTGTCAAGTAAAGTAATCTTCCAACAATGCTTCTGAAAATGGAAGGATCAAAGTTTCTCACCATCGTTTTTTTATAACTTCAAGTTTAAAGGCAATGGTGAATCAACTTTCTTGCAAGATTTCAGCTTGAATTTCTTTAGAACATCTAAGGCATACTTCTTTTGTGAAATGAAAATATCAGCCTTGCTTTGATTAATTTCCATCCCAAGAAAATAGTTCATCAAGCCATAATCAGGCATCTCAAATTCTTTTTGTATATTCAATTTGAATTCTGAAATAATTTTATCATTGCTTTCCATCATCAACAAATCATCAACATATAGAGAAACAAATAGCAAATTAATATTCTTATCTTTCTTCAGATAAAAAGTAGCTTCATTAACACTCTTTTGAAAATTAATATTCTTATCCTTATTAAGAATCAATTCTGTAGTACCAAGCTCTTGGTGCTTGTTTTAGGCCATAAAGAGCCCTTTTAAGTTTTTACACTTGATTTTCCTTTTCTGGAACCATACAATTTTCAGGTTGGCAAACATAGATATCTTTTTTAAGCTTCCATTCAAAAAAGTTAATTTTACATCCAAATGAAACACATTCCAACCCAATTGACCAGCAATAGCAATAAGTAATCTGATGGTATCTAGCCTAACAATAGGTGCAAATGTGTCACCGTAGTCAACTCCACCTATCTGTGCATACTCCTTTACAACCAATCTAGATTGTGCTTAAACACAGTGCCATCAGGATTGAACTTAGTTCTATACACTCACTTCACAGCTATAGCATGTTTTTCACTAAGTTGATCAGTTAAGAACCACATACCATTTTTCTCAATTGCAGAAATATCCGTGTTCATTGCATCAATCTATTTAGGTACTTTTACGGCATCATCAAAACTTGTTGATTCAGCAAAAATAAAATTGATCTCTTATACACACTTGCTAAAGATTTGATTTTGATAACCTCAGCATCAGTTGTGTCTGCTACATTAAACCAATCACTAGTCTCTTCATTTTCACCATCATCAGTTATGACAACCTCTTTAGAGATTGACCTCAAATCATGCTTCTGCACATCATTCTTCTTCTAATTCTAGTTAGAATGTTCATAAAAATGACATATTTGCTCACCGCAATCTTCTTGCTTTCCAAATTATAAATTTTGTACCCATTGAATTGAGAAGAATATCAAATAAATATCCATTTCCAAGCTCTTTCATCTAACTTAGATCTCATATTAGCTTGTATATGGCTGAAACAAATTGAACCAAACACTCGAAGGTGTTTCACAAACAGCTTAGACCTAGACCAAGCTTCAAGATGAGTTTTTTCCATTCAAAGATTTAGTTACTAACCTCTTCAACAAATAAACAGAAGTAGCTATAGCTTATGCCCAAACCAATTTAGGAAGATGCTTTTCAAATAACATTCATATTGCCATCTCCAAAACAATTATATTCCTCCTTTCACAGACTCCATTTTGTTGAGGAATATGAGGAACAGTAAGCTTATGATGAATCACATAGTCTCTACAAAAATCATTGAACTCATTGGATACATATTCTCCACCGTTGTTTGTTCTCAATACCTTCAACTTACAATCACTTTGATTTTCAACAAATTTCTTGAATTCTTTGAATGTTGAAAACACACTCAACTTAGACTTCAAGAAATACACCCAACACATCCTTATTAAATCATCAATAAACAACACAAAATATTTGTTGTCATTCATAGAAGAAGTCTTCATGGGACCAAACAGATCAAAGTGAACCAACTTTAATTTTATATTAGCTCTCTCCACACCACAAGAGAAAATGGCAGCCTACATGACTTTCCAAGTTGACAATTATTACATTTATCATCAGAAATATTCAGCTTAGGCAAATATGTCACAAAATTATTTGACTGCATATACTTTAAAGTTCCAAGTTTAAAATGACTCGTCCTTTTACGACAAGGAGAATTAACATCATCCTTTGCAAAGTATACATGTTCACAAACAACATCAAGCTTCAAATAAAAGCTATTATTTTTCATTTTTATCTCAGCAAACTTAAAACCACAAACATCAAATATGCAGCAAACATCACCCTTAAACTGAAAACTAAAACCATTTTTAACCATTTGAGGAATATTCAAAAGACTTTGATCTAAACTAGGAATAAAAAGAACGTTGTAGATTGTCTCTTTACCTTGTAGAGTATTTACAAAAATTGAACATTTTCCCTGAACCTGAACTATAGCACCATTTTCCAACTTCACACTTGTTTCAAAGGACTTATCAAGTGAGTTGAAGTATGCAGTCACTGGTGTCATGTGACCGATACACCCACTATCCACAAGCCAAACAAAGCTATGAGATGATTCAGCAATATGAGAAACCATGAACAAATGCTCACCCTTCTCTTGGTTCTCTTCACTTGCATTTGCTTGTTGTTGAGGTTGCTTCTTTGCTCGCTTCTTTTTAATCCAGCAAAACTTTTCAGTGTGTCTATACTTATCAAAAAAAGTACACTGAAATTTAGACTTGTTTTTCTCCTTGAATCGACAATCCTTTTTAGCATGATTTGTCTTCTTACAAATAGGGCATGGTGAAAACTTTCTATTCAAACCACTATGAGAAGAAAGAAAAGCTTTGTTCTTGTTTGAGCTTTCAGCTTTCTTTACGAAGTTGTTGAACTTTACTCCTTTATGAGCAGCAAGAAAATCACCTTCACTTGCCTCACGAGCTCTCATAGAAACCCTTTGTTCTTGTGTTTCTAACTTGCTAACAAGATCAACAATGGTTAGGCTCGTCATGTCACAAGATTCCTCAATAGCCGAAATTTTTGCTTCAAATCTTTGAGGAACACTAATCATTACTTTTTCTACCACTTTTCATTAGGTAAGTCTTCACCATAAAGTCAAATTTGATTCACAATATCCACCATCCTGTTTGAAAAATCTTTAATCAACTCATTTTCCTTCATTTGCAGCATAACAAACTCTCTTATCAAAGTTAAAAGCTTTATTTTCTTCCCTCTATCACCTCCCCACGTATTTCTTTGAGTTTATCCCAAACACTATTGGGAGTTTCAAGATCTATAATGCCAGTAAAAATGTGATCTGCTAACCCAGAGTGAATGCATGTTAAAGCTCTATCCTTCTTCAATATTTCTTCATTGTAAGCTTTTAGGTGAGCAAGAGTGGGATTCGCTCTTAATGCTGGTGGTTCTTCATCAGTTTCAACAACCTTCCACAAGCCAAAATATTTCAAATAGACTTTCATCTTTATTGCCTAAATATGATAATAAGTTTATGTGAAAATAGGAACACGTGTTGAAGGAGCATTTGAAGAAGCCATTTAAAAACACCTCAATAAACTCTCAAACTCTTAAACTCACAAAAAACTCTCAAGCACCCAATCTCACAGTGTTTCACTCACACAAAAAATAACAATGGAACCTCACAACCCTCAAGAAAAAGCTCTGATTACCAATGTTAGTGTGTTGAGAAAACTAGAAAAACCAATTTTACAATTATGCAAAAAAAAAAACAATTTTGAAAGTGTGTTGCAAAAAAACCAGTATACTGCAGAAATTCAGTTTTGGAGAAGAAAAGATTCATTACATTTCATTTAATATGATTACAAATGTCTAAATTTGCAGCTGTCTACTCACTAGAGTAAATAGACTAATAAAAATCTAGACAGTAGCTAATAATTATTAATACTACTGACACACAAAATAAAATCTGATACCCATTATTAGACTCAATACATCGACATATACAATCTTTATGTATTTCGGTGAAAAAGGCGAACATGAGATATTATTGTTGGAACTGGGACCATCTTTCAATCAGCTTCGAGGCTATCATTAAACAAACCCATCGACTTGACATCTTGCATTGCCCGATCAGCAACAACATCTACAGGACCAACAACATTCACCACTTCTCGAAGCTCTATCAGTAGGAACCAAAGGCAAAAACTAGGCAACCTTGTAACCCTTCTCGGCACTGGTAGGCACCGTCTCGTTATGTATTTTGGCGAAAAAGGCTGCTGTTGGGACGATAACTGAAGCTAATTGTGGGAACAGAAAACTATGCTCTTAATCCCATCAATAAAATTTTTGCACAACTTGCCTGCACAGATGCTAATGCAATATTTCACATATGGTAATACAATAAACATTATTTGGCAATACAATCCTACACATGGGGCAATACAATGCACATTAGTTGGCAATGCAATCCTACACATATGGTAATACAGTGCACATTATCTGGCAATGCAATCCTGCACAAATGGTAATACAGTGCACATTATCTGGCAATGATCAAACCCTAACAAATACGATTAACAAAAAATATTTATATATAATCGATGAGACAAGATCTATAATTATCGAGTTTAAGAAAAATAATCTACCTACTTGATTCGAAACACGATCATCTCTAATTAAACATACCTTCTTAGTTGTTTCTTTTGTCCTTGATCTTTCAGCAATGGCAAGCTTGGGAAAGAAAACCAGGGGAAGAACAAAGATTGAGATGAAAGTTATTGAAAAAGAGGATGACAGGTTGATCACATTCTCGAAACGCCGATCCGGAATCTAAAAGAAAATAAGTGAGATAACCACACTTTGTGGCGCTGATATTCTTTTTATTTGTTTCTCACCCGCAGGAAAGCTATATTCATTTGGTCACCCTTCTATTGAATCTGTGGCTAATCGTTTTCTGAATAATAACATTTTACCTTCCGATGACAACACTCACCTTCTTGTTGAGGCTTATCGAAAAGAAAAAATCAACAAGATGATTCGATATTACAACGAAGTCACTGGGAAACTGGATGCAACGAAAGGGAAACAAAAGATACTTGCTCAGCAAGCAAGTGGAACTGAAACTAATTTGTGGTGGGAAGCTCCCATTGAAGAACTGAACCTGCAGGAGCTAGAAGAATTGGAATCTCGTTATACAAAGCACCTCAACGAGCTCTACAATACCAGAAGCAAGAAGATTGAAGCCAGTATTAACCCAAATGAAGATTCCTTATAAGAATTTTGTAGCCTGATAATTTAAATTTAATGGAAATAATTTCCCCCATTTTATGAAATAACACATTTGATTTCATTGCTTAACATTTTATGACATGGTACTTTAAAGTAAATGGAGAATTGAAATAACATGGCGTTAATTATAAATTTGGAGATTTATATTTTTTACCCTAATTTTCTTCTCTGCCCCTCAACGTCGCAGTCTCTTATTTCTTTGGTTTACTTGGCTAGTGATCAGCAACTAATTTTAATATTAGTTGTTAACTATCAAATTCATTATTTTTTTATTTTAATAAGAATATATGCCTTTATGGAACATATTCTTTCTGCCCTTATGACATGCTTTTTCTTTATTTTTTGCGGTTTCGTTTCATTTGTTATTTTGGCATGATTTAAGCATATCTAGCGGTCGTTTGATGCTCATACAGAGATCTTTGTGCTAATTTCTGGTTATGATTTTATCAGTGGTCATAAAAAGAGATCCTCACTCGGTTGATGGTTGTTTGCCGATGTAATCAGACGGGGTAGCAGAGCAATATGACTGATAGTTTAGTTCACTCACCACTTATTTTTCATCCCGTAAAGCGTCTCGTTTGGATAGAGACAAGGAGATTCAAGAAGGCTTCTGAATTTTGACGGTATGTTATCTCTATGAAAGTATTTATTTTTCTTTGCACTTTTGAGTTTTTGTATGAAATTTTGGTGGGCTAGTCCTCATTATTTTTCTTTTTTGGATACGTTGTATTTGTAATATCTTTCATGATTTTTTAATAAAAATTTAGTTGTCCTTATCAAAATATTTTTATAAGATGAGTTAGTTACAAGTCGGGTCAATTATATACAAAAATAAAAGTGCTGTGAAAATTCTTGTTGCATAGTATGGTTTTCTCTTGTCTTCTTTATTTTGTTTTTTATTATTTTTTGCTTGCCGAGACGGTACCGGTCTTGGTATAGGTGTCGACTATAGGAATTCATTGTTTATTTTTCTCATATTTTTCATCGTTTGTCTTATTCTTTTGTGTTTTTTAGTTCTGAATAAATAATTCTACCTTTGTGACACGCTTTATTCTACCTTTTGGTATGTTTTCCTCTGCCATTTGGCACGTTTTTCTTTTATTCATCAGTCGTTTGGTCGTCTCTTGTTCGTGATTGAGTTGTAATAATAATCGTGTTGTCAACATGTCCTATTGTAATATGTATTTTTATGTTGCTTGTTGATGGTTTTACCTTTTATTATCGACCTTTGGTGATGTTTCTATCTACCTTTTATTCCGAGTCTTTGATTTCAGATCGTTTTCAAGTCAGGTACATATTGAGTTTGAATATAAAATAATCAGGTCTAATTCAGGTCAAGTTAATATCAAGTCGGACTCATCAAATTTGAGTTATAACTTCCTCGAGTTATAACCAATTCAAACTCGATTCAATTTTAATCGGATTTCTAAGTCGTATCAAACTTTTATACCCCTAGCCACACATAACTAACAAGCCGATTAACTTTGAATATAGATTCGCTTTAAATGAGTTTTCACCTCGGGCAAATCATGCTCTTAATTTCTGTTGGTAGTTTTCTGGGTCGGGTCTAACGTGGCCTGGAAAATCCATTACTTGGGATTTGGTCTCATCCCATTTTTTTTTGGCTTTATCCGACACTTAACATTTAAAAATGTAATTTAAATAAGATTATTATTTATATATTGGCGGTAAAAAAAATTATTTTCACAGACCCTTTAATTTAAAGTTTAAGTTTTTTGTTTAGGGTTTATAGTTTAGGGATTTTAACGTGGGTTTAGAATTTAAGGTTTATAATTAGAATTTATGGTTTACGTTTAGAATTTAGAAGGGTAATATGGTTATGGATTTAGATTTTAACCTATAAACTCTATATTTTAACTCTAAATCCAATTTTTTTTTATCAAAACTCCTAAATTCAAAATTATTACACTTAAGCCTCTAAACCTTAAATACGATCTCTTAACTCTAAAACCAAGCGTTTGTGTACATGAAATAATTACTAATTAAAATATTAAAGAATTCGGTCATTTGAGTTTGAATTGATTAAAATATTATTCACCTTTAGAAAACACAAATTACAAATTATTTTCCATTCTTTCTCAACAAAGTTTAAATTTTTATTAATAAAAGAAACAATGTTACTAAAATAGAACACGTCGATGAACCCACAAAACAACACCTAAATACCCAACAATTCAATTACATACAATATCCATATTATTTTCCATCTTATCCAATATCTGTATGTTCGAACTCGATTCTCTTATTGAGAAAACAATGTGTCTTATTATTATATCTAAATTTTGTTGGTATCCTATATCCATATTTGATGTAATATATATTTGTCATGTTAGAGGGGTATTAGCCATGTTTGGTAATTAGCGGATAGTTGATAGCTGATAGCAGATTACATTAGCTAATAGCTGATGGCCGATAGCATCAGCTAATTTGACTAGCAGATTGTCTTAACTAATTATATAAAAGTGTTTGATAAAATTAACTAATAGTTGATAGATGTTTGATTATTTAAACAAACAAAATGACATATAAAGATGTGATTATATTTAATAATTGTTTGAATAATTTATTAGTTATCAATATTTTGTATCTATTAATATTAATTGTATTATGAAAATTATTTTTTAATATCATTACTAAGCATATACGAAGGATATATATATTTTTTATTTGTGAAATTCTATTTTTAGTATAATTTTAATAATTATTAAATTTAAATGCATATATTAATCTATATATTAATTTATTATTTTCAATAAAATCATACTTGTTGATAAAAAATTAATTTCTTATTTATGATTTTTTTTATTTTATTAGTTATTTAAATTTATGTTATTTAGAAAAAATATATATAATTATCAATGACAAAATAGTCTTTATGAGTATTTTATTCAAACCCCTAACTCAAAAAGCTCCTAAAAGGAGGCTTTTTTCAAAATGAGAGGTTTTACCCCAATCCGCTATTTATCAAACATCCAAATTAACAAATTTGACTGATCAAACCTCTAAAATTAGTTTAAACCTCTAGTTTTAGTTCAAAAAGTTGTTTATCAAACATGACCATTATGATAAGAACTCCTAATGGGTCTTCCGTATTGCTAGATTATGCTCTTAATTTCATCAACAAAATTTTTGCACAACTTACCTGCACAGATGGTAATACAATCCATAGTATTTGGCAATGCATCCTACACATATGGTAATACAATCCACATTATTTGGCAATGCAATCCTACACATGGTAATACAATCCACAATATTTGGAAATGATCAAACCCTAACAAACACGACCGATGAGACAAAGATTTATATACGCTCGATGAGATAATATCTATAATTATCAAGTTTAAGAAACAAATTTGTCTAATTGATTCGAGACTAAAGTCTCAATTACTTAGACGACCATCTCTAATTATACACAACTTGTGCCGGTAACTAATGATTAGCGTTAAACATAGTAAACCAAGAGTTAAAGCGATAACGACGATATTTTATTCGATCTCGAAGAGTGACAATGACAAAAGAGAAATAAATTACAAGGCTAATTTCAGTATGTGGATTTAATTTCTTGAAATTCCAACCCTATATATAAGCATTCCATCCATTAGTAACTTCATATTCCACACTGTCTCATAGGCTAATAAAGCAATCCTTCCAAACTTTCTTGGTTGCTTCTTTTGTCCTTAGATATTTCAACAATGGCAAGCTCGGGAAAGAAAACTAAAGGAAAACAAAAGATTGAGATGAAGACTATTGAAAAAGAGGATGAAAAGTTGGTCACGTTCTCAAAACGTCGATCCGGAATATACAAAAAAATAAGTGAGATAACCACACTATGTGGCACTGACATTCTCTTTATTTGCTTCTCACCTACAGGCAAGCCGTTTTGTTTCGGTCACCCTTCTGTTGAATCTGTCGCTAATCGTTTGTTTAATAACAATACTCCGCATCCCAACGACAACACTCACCTTCTTGTTGAGGCTCACCAAAAAGAGCGAATCGACGAGATAATCCAATACTATAACGAGGCCAGTAGGCAATCGGACGAAGCGAAAGAGAAACAAAAGATACTTGCTCAGCAGGCAAGTGGGAGGGAAACCAATCTTTGGTGGGAAGCTCCCATTGAACAACTTAGCCTGCAGGAGCTAGAAGAATTAGAAGCTCGTTATACAAAGCACATCAACGAGCTCTACAGTGCCAAAGCCAAGAAAGTTGCAGCCTCTACCAATGCGAATGAAGATTCCTGATGATTAAAAATCAGTCATGAATTGTTGGTTCGAATCTGTTCGGTTTGGGGTTGAATTTTTGTTCGATTATGTTCTATTTTGTGCTAGGAGTTTATTTTGTGTTGAGTTTGTACCTTGAATTGGACCAATGTTTAATGTTACTTCTTAGTAGCCTTCTCATTATTAATAAAATATGACATTGACTGAGCGAAAAAATCGGCTGCCTTCTAAAATATGATATACATGGATAGACTGAAGGTTGTTAGAGATCAGTCACACCCTTGAAAATTTCAAATGGTAATACAATGCGATATTGTACCGATATTGAGGACAACTTTTTTCCTAACACGTTATTTGGCAATCAACTTTGGTTTTGTGAATTCAATTGAATAAATTTATGGTAAGATCCGTGGAAGGATACAATATGGCATAACAGCTATACATATATGAATTCACACCCTATATCTCTTGAATGTTTTTGGATTACAGATGCTATAGACAGCAGCAGCAGCAGTTTTTTTTATTTAACTACCGGTATATCTGATTCATTGACCGACTAATTCATATCGAATTTTGCAGAGGTCTAATATGGGGGCGACTCTCCCAACTCAATTTTCTTCGTTCACAATGTCAGATGAGGACTCTTAACGGATCTTCCATATTCGCAGATTATGCTCATGCTCTTAATTCTATTAAGTTTTTGCACAGCTTACATGCACATATGATAATACAAACAATGCTACACATATGGTAAATACAATCCACATTGCGGGCACACAAATATCAAATGGCGGTCGTTACACTCTATGTTGAAAATATTTCGGCGAGGTTGCACTGGAAGGGGTTATGGCATGTGTTTGGGAATCATGGGGAAATTGTTGATGCTTTCCTTGCTAAACTCTCGATTACGAACACAGTCGTCTCTAATTATACACAACTTGTATAGTAACGGGATATTAGAATTAAATATAATAAAATGAGAATTAAAGCGACAATGGCGACATTTTTTCTTCAATCTCGAAATGAAAGTGACAAAAGGGAGATAAATTATAGGAATACGAATCTTCCGTCCTTTTTTGATGATTATGTTCATGTCCCACACTAATAATTTAAATTTAGAGTTTAGGGTTAGAGAAATTAGAATTTGGTGTATTTTTTAAATTTTAAAGTTTAAGGTTTAAGTTCGGAAAAGAAAATTAAGAGAAAACAAAAGATTGAGATGAAGGCAATTCAAAAGGAAGATGAGAGGTTGGTCACATTCTCGAAACGTAGATCCGGAATCTACAAGAAAATAAGTGAGACAACCACACTTTGTGGCACCGATATTCTTTTTTATTTGTTTCTCACCTACATGAAAGCCATTTTTGTTCGGTCACCCTTCTATTGAAACTGTGGCCAATCGTTTCTTGAATAATAATATTCTGTCTCCCAATGACAACACTCACCTTCTCGTCGAGGCTCGTCGAAAAAGAGAGAATCAACGAGATAATTCAATACTATAATGAGGCCATTAGGCAACAAGATGCAGCAAAAGAGAAACAGAAGATACTTGCTCAGTAGACAAGTGAATTAAATTTAAAATACTAATCATCTTATTACTAGAACAGCATGGATTTAATATTTTTGTAAGAAAAAGTATCATGAAAATCCCAAACCATAGTTTTACACCTGCTACGAGAGATATATTACATATGTAAACTAATCAGATTTCCCTTCACTGAACACCTTGGCAATCTTCTCAGTAGGAACCAACGGCAAAAGCGAGGCGACCTTGTAACCCTTCTCGGCACTGGTAGCCACCGTCTCGTTATATATTTCAGTGAAAAAGGCAGCTGTTGGGACGACTACTGAAGCTACTTGTGGGAACAGAGGGATCCGGTTCAGTTTATGCCAAACCGAAACAGCATATTTTTCAACTTTTGGCTCGAAGATGTCGAAGACGGATTTTGCCAATGCAATCACTGCCATGGGATGTTGGACCTCCGGAGACCTTTGTGTGACCGCAATGGGTCCGGACGTGAGTTGTGTGAATAATCCGGTTGCGGGGCTAGCTACTCCAGCAGTAGCAAGACCCTGAATCACACCGGGAGCCTTTTGGACTGCCGACATGGCTCCAGACGAGATCTGATTGATGAGTCCTATGGGGGTACTAATCAGTCCAGTATGCTGGACATCAGTAGCGCCACCACCGGCCACTCCTGAAGCAATTTGGCCAACTGAGGTGGCTGCGAATGAAGCCTGCTTGAAGAGTGGAGAGATAAGACTATCAATCTTAGTGGCGGCTTCAACCTGCAATAAAAATAAAGAACTCTCCAATCACTTTAAGCTACATTTTTAGCTGCATGAAAAGAAAGAAATGCAAAGAGGAGAATTCTCGAAGCAATGCTAACCGCTCCAGCATGCTGGACACCGGCCATAACTTGGTAGCCTGTGATGGCGTTCGGTGAGGCTTGTTTGAGGAATCCCGAGGCAGTGCTCAGCACTCCAGCACCGGGCAATTCGGTAGCCAAACCGGACACTCCTGGAAGATTTTGAACCATCTTCATTCCAGGAGGGACAAGAGCATCGATCTTACTCAAATCTCCGAGATTTCCTAATGCGTTCAACTTATTCAAATCTCCGAGCTTACTCAAATCTCCGAGATTACCTAATGCGTTCAACTTACTCAAGTCTCCGAGATTTCCTAATGCGTTCAACTTATTCAAATCTCCGAGCTTACTCAAATCTCCGAGATTACCTAATGCATTCAACTTACTCAAGTCTCCGAGCTTACTCATTTCGCCAAGCTTATTCAAACCGCCAGCCTGCAATAAGAACAAAATAAGGATTCTTGAATCTCCGATGTCTGTTAAGAAAACATTCGAGCTAAAAGGCTCTGTAATTTCTGTTAAAATTGCAGTTTTACAACTCAACCATAAACTTTCACAAACGGTTCAAAAAACAATGTTTAGTGAAGAAACCAACTCCAGTAAAACAGCCATTACCTTGTCGATTATATCAAAAACTTCTGCAGGGACGCCAAAGAACTTTATGAGAACCCATTTAACCAGGCTCTTAAACATTGCCGCAAAAAACTTTTGATACAAGCTAATAACTGCTCGCTCGATTATATCGATGACAGGCTTCAACGGTCCTAACATTTCCTTAACTTGAAAGTAGAATTTGACTAACCGGAGAGCAAATGCTTGTGCTTGTAAAAAGTATTTGAAGTATTTCAAGTACTTCAGAATTTGTAGTTCTTCGGGAATCTTCAGCCCAATCAGCAAAAAGAAAATATAGGTTAAGCAATTTCAGAAAAGAAGAAAATAAAATAGAACTTCGAATTACCAAAATGGAAACAATTCTTGGGGGCAGAACTAACCAATCCAGAATGCTGGACCTGACTAACCACACCTTCAGCAGCAGAGATGGCTCCGGACGAGATCTGCTGGAGGAATCCAGAGGCAGTGCTCGGTACTAGAGTACTCCGGACCTCAGTAGTAGGCATGTCAACAGTCGGTCCTAAAGCATTTCGGGCAACCGACATGAGATTGGAAAACACCGGCTTGATGCCTGAAGGGAGAAGACTATCAATCTTAGTCACAAGTTCACCAACCTGTAATGAAAACAAAGAAGAATTCTTGAATCTCCTTTCATTTTCGGCAACTCGAGCACATACTTTCCCAACCATTAAAGTGAAACAATATCATGTTAATCTAAGTAACTTCTTCGAATGATTTTGAAATTACAAATTTTCACTGGCTTTTCACTCTGATTTTACTTCTGTCCCTTGCTTGTCAAATTTATACCAAATATTATGAAAAAGGCTTTACCTTGTCATCAGCAAATAAGAGTTGATCATAAAGGGCATCGAAGAATTTATCAAAAATCGGTCCGAGCACGGTTTTAACCATTCTCTCAACGATCTCAAGAACTGGCTTCAAGGGTCCTGATATTTGCTTCAGGTTAGTGTAGAGGTCGGTGAACAACCAAATCATATGGACTATGGTTAATTGCACAAATGCCAAGTATTTCAGCTTCTGAGTTTCTTCTTTAACCTTCAAAATCTAATCAACAATGAAGAAATTAGAAATGGAGAAAAAAGATCAACGAAAAAAGTTGTCGGAAAATTAAAAGTGTTTCTCGTTTTGTCATGGCATTACTATAATTTAACCATGGAAAGGAAAGGAAATGCAAATAAAAGATATCATGAGGCAATGCTCACCACTCCACCATGCTTCAACTCGGTAACCACACCTTGGGCAGTCGAGATGGCTTGGGATGACACATCCTTGATGAGTCCAGTGGCAGTGCTCAAAATTCCACCATGCTGAACATCAGAAGCCAGTCCAGCAGCAACTCCTGCAACGTTTTGGGTGGCCGAGATGGCTTGGGATGAGACTTGCTTGATGACTGAAGGGACAAGATTATCGATTTTAGCCAGAGATTCGCCGACCTGCAAAAAACACAGAATTCTTGAATCTCCTCTCATTTTCTAGATAGCATCAGTCTTTGAATACTCTATGCCAAGCAAACAATTGAGTTAAAAGGAGTATATAATTCCTGATAAAAGCACTATTTTGCAACTGAACCAAACCCTTCTCTAATGGTTTAAAAAAGCAATATTTAACTAAAGCAACTTCTTCATAGGTTCTGAAATCACAAGTTTTCAATGGCATTTCCAATTTCTCAGTTTTATACTATTTTTTGTTTTTAGCCTCGAGAAACAAAAGAAATTGTAAAGAAAGTAATTATAGAGCTAGCACTCACCGCTCCAAGATGCTGGACCTCAGTAGCCACACCTTGGGCGGCCGAGATGGCATCAGATGAGACCTGCTTGAGGAGTCCTGAGGCAGTGTTCAGCACTCCACCATTCCCAAACTCAGTGACCACTCCTGGAACATTTTGGACAGCCGAGATGGCATCAGATGAGACCTGCTTGATGACTGAAGGTACAAGTCGATCAATATTAGTCAAAGGTTCACCAACCTGCAATAAGAACAAAGAAGAACTCCTGAATCTCCTTTCATTTGCTTGACATCAGCTATCTCAAGGTACACTCTACGAACCATATATCGAAGCTACGATGTTCTGTAATTTCTGTTATAACCACAGTTTCACAGCTAGAGCACAAACTTTGACAAAAGTTAATGGTTGTGAAACCACACATTTACAACGGCATTTTCAATATCACAACTCCTATGATTACACAACTATAGGGAAAAAAACTAAATAAATGAAGACAAAACTTTAATGAAAATACCATCTAATGTAGGAAGTTGGAGTCTCCTTCAACCATGACAGAAACAGCTCGGCTTTAGAAGTCGAGGAAATTTTGCTGATCTTAAAGAAATTGTTATGGTTTGAATTGTGAGAGAGAAGACAAAAAAGAGGACTTTTTCATAGGCAGTTTACATCGGATTCAATAAGCAGCCCCATTATGAAGCAGTGAAGAAAAGTGTAGCCCAGTATAAATATCACCCAATCATTTTATGTAAGGCCTTTGTGATACTCAATTTTATATTTGCTTCTCATTTTGTCTTGAATTCATAGTTCATTCCAGATCTTCAGCCACAGGAAAATAGAGAAAATGCAAAGAAAGAATTCTGGAGTCAGCACTCACCATTCCAGCATGCTGGACCTCAGTAGCCACACCTTGGGCAGCTGAGATGGCATCGGATGAGACCTGCTTGATAAAGCCAGAGGCAGTGCCGAACAGTCCAGAATTTTGGCCCAGAGGAGACCCTCCCGGAGACATTTGGGCAGCCGAGATGGCATCGGATGAGACCTGCTTGATGAAGCCAGAGGCAGTGCCGAACAGTCCAGAATTTTGGCCCAGAGGAGACCCTCCCGGGGACATTTGGGCAGCTGAGATGGCATCGGATGAGACCTGCTTGACTAATCCAGTGGCAGTGCCCAACAGTCCAGAATGTTGGCCCAGAGGAGACCCTCCCAGAGACATTTGGGAAGCCGAGATGGCATCGGATGAGACCTGCTTGACTAATCCAGTGGCAGTGCCCAACAGTCCAGAATGTTGGCCCTGAGGAGACACTCCCGGAGACATTTGAGCAGCCGATATGGCATCGGATGAGACCTGCTTGACTAATCCAGTGGCAGTGCCCAACAGTCCAGAATGTTGGCCCTGAGGAGACCCTCCCGGAGACATTTGGGCAGCCAAGATGGCATCAGATGAGACCTGCTTGACTAATCCAGTGGCAGTGCCCAACAGTCCTGAATGTTGGCCCTGAGAAGACCCTCCCGGAGACATTTGGGCAGTCGAGATTGCATCAGATGAGACCTGCTTGACTAATCCAGTGGCAGTGCCCAACAGTCCAGAATGTTGACCCTGAGAAGACCCTCCCGGAGACATTTGGGCAGCCGAGATGACATCGGATGAGACCTGCTTGACTAATCCAGAGGCAGTGCCCAACAGTCCAAAATGCTGGCCCTGAGGAGACACTCCCCCAGCCACTACTGGTGACATTTGGGCAGCCGAGATTGCTTCAGATGCAACATGCTAGACAATTGGAAGGACAAAATGATCAATGTTAGTCACAGATTCACTAACCAGCAGAAATAAAACAAAAACTTGAATCTCTTTTCATTCGCTAGACATCATCATTCATAGGATAGTTTTCATTATTCAAACCTTGGAGCTAAAAAGATCTGTAATTTCTGTTTAAATCCACAGTTTTCATAGTAGACAGCACGGCAGCCGGTCACGGCGGCGACTAAGAAGTTACGAACATAAAAGGGTCGGCCAACAACCCGATATAAACATCACCCAATCACTTAATAAAGCATGTGGGAAACTAAAAATAAACTTAAATTGTGTTTCTTATATTCATAGTTTGATAATAGTAAAACGAAAGAAGATGCAAAAAATGGAAAGTAGCAGTGCTCACAGCTCCAGCATGCCGGAGCTCAGTAGCAACACCATGGGCGGCGGAAACGGCGTCGGACAAAATAGGCCTGATGAAGCCTGTGGGGGAGGCTACCAATCCAGGACTATGAACCTCGGCAGCTACATCACCGGCCACCTTATGGACGGCCGAGGCGGCGTCACCCACCTGCAAATAAAAACAAAGAACTGTTGTATTCCTTGCATTTGATTGGCATCATCGATCTTAAAGTCAAAATCAGCATTTGGCCGTTGTACTATTCGTACATTGAATCTTTCCCTCCATTATTTGGGAGTACTTCAAAATGTAAATGAATTTGTATTTTTTTTAATAAAAAAAGTAATGAAGTTTACAATTGGATTTTGAACTTTTAATTCAAAAAATAGTGATTAATTCTGATAATAAAGATGGAGGGACTAAATTCTAAATATATGAAGAGTATAGTGCCTTAAAGTATATTTTAGCAATTTTTAACAAACAGAAATATTGCCATTTATTTTTCTAATTAAAATAACTTCATTAGTTTAAATATCTAGGTAAGGTGGAAGTGCAAACATATCGATTTAATATTTAAAAAATAAAATATAGGGAAAAATCATCTCACTCATAAATAAGAATATTTTTAACGCTTAAACATTTTTTATTTTAAATTTTTATATTATATCAACGACAACGTCAATTAAATTATATTAAATATATTTATTTATATATTATTTATATTCAAATTTTATTAAAGAATATATTGAGAAATCAAACTAAATCATAATGTTTTAATAATTTATAATTTAAAGATTATATTAATTAAACCAATTCCAAAAACTGAAATTTAAAAAATTTAAAATTAATAAGAAAATATCGAGAATTGAATAAAACTGAATTAAACAATTTAAAAAATCAGTCAGACCGATCCACATTAAGTCAAACCACAAACTGATTAAATTGAAAATAATTGTTAAGGCTTGTTTTACATTACTTTTGTGCGAAAATATTACTTTTGAAAAATGTTGTTATATTGTTTGATTTAAGATTTGTGTTTAGCATAAGTGTATAACTATTAAAAAGTACTTTTAAATAGTTGAAATATTATTTTAGAATAATTTTTATAAAATATAAAAATATATAAACGTGGAAAATAGACAAATGTGCTCACAATTACTAGACCTGGCAAACTTAACCCGAGACCCGAGAACTGAACCGATTTACCCGAACCGAGACCCGAAATTGACCTGAACACGATGGCCCGAATTTGATCTGAAACCCGAAATAGACCGAACCAAAACCGAATCGAAGTTCAATTGAACCGAACCGAATAGACCCAAACCGATTTCACCCGAACCGAAGGCAACTCGAAATTAAGAAAATATATTAAAATAAATAAATAAAGATGAGATGTGAACTGTCGTACAACTTACCAAAAAGTCAAATATACATGCTATATAAAGTCATATATAGGGTGGAAAAACCTAACTCGGCCTAAAAACCCGACTAAAACCGATCGATCTCCTATTAACCCAATATTGACCCGACCCGAAATCAATCAATCCGAAAATAACCTTTCCGAAATCAACCGAACCGAAAATCAACCGACTCGACGTCCTGACCCAATACCCAAACTGAAATCACCATAGACCCGAACTAAAACCGAACCAGACCCAAATCGAACTGAACTGAATTTAAACAGTCAGAACCGAAATGACCCAAACCGAAACCGAATGACCTGTTTGCCACCTCTAACAATTACTAAGGGCGAACAAAACTTAACTCGACTTTAAAAAAAAAATTAAATATACAACTCGATTTTATTTGACTCAATCGTGATTTCATAAATTTGACTTAAAAAGTTTCAAATAAAATTTGAGTTATAAAATGAAAGTTTGAATAACTCAAAATTTATTGTAATTAGTTTATCCATTTTCAAGTTCGAGTTGAGTCTCTCAACTATGTCTAACATATGTATATTAGATATAAAAATATAAAAAATTTATATTTATATTGTACATAATTATAAAAAACTGTTTAAAGTTGAACCGATTAGTATTATAACATTATAAAATATTTTACGATTAAATCTGAATAAAAATTCAAACAACTCAATTAAATTAAAATAAATAAATAAATAAAATTAAACTATAAAATAATACTTGTGAGCTCAACTAACTCAATTTTTTCCCTTCACTAATCCGATCAACTGCTCAACCCTATACCCTAACAATTATTACCGGTTAAAGTTAAAATGATAAATTTAAATTTTTAAAATGCATTCTGAACTGAAAAATTACATTACGACTTATAAAATACTTTTGAAATTTTTTTAAAATGCATTCTGAACTGAAAAATCGACAATCATATTTTTTATAACACCCATAATATCAGTTGAATTATTCGACCAATAATTAAATATTTTCTTTTTGAAAGAAAACTAATGATTATTAATAAAAGAATTAGTATTCCCCTCCGAGATTATATTGAAAAAACGACTTATAAAATACTTTTGAGAAATTATATTGATCCAGGAACCTGCTATACTCCGATGAACCACTCCAAACCAATCCAGCCATCACGCCGGCAGTTGTATTCCCCTCCCGGTGAACAAATCCAAACTTTAACTCCCAACTCCATGGCCACATCTCCAGCAAACCAGGCAACAGCGAAGAACGAAGCTGACGAGGATTATCGCGAACAATCACTTCGTAAGCATCACGACAGTGCATCTCAAAGGATAACTAATCGTCTCGTAAGCATCACAACAGTTTATCTCGACAATAGGCTATATCTGAGTTATCGTCGAGATGGACTGTATGTTTACGAGATGATTAGTTATTGTCGGATGGACTGTCGTAAGCGGCAATGGAGTTAGGAGTTAAAGTTTCGATTTGTCCGCCGGGAGGGAAATACAGCTGCGGACTTGATGGCTGGATTGGCTTGGAGTGGTTCGCCGGAGTATCGGAGGTTCCAGGATCCGCCGCAGGCAGTGCTGGCTGCGCTCAATAAGGACAAGGCGTAAACTTGCTTTCTTTTAGAGTCAAAAGAATTAGTATTATTTTTCTATAATAGTTTTGTTTGTTATGATAAACTCGATGCTAGTAGACATCAAGATTAAAACGATAAACAAGTAAAAATAAAAAGAAATCAGAGAAACAACATTCAAAAAACGAAAAGAATACCATGCCGTGAAGGAAACTGGATTTGGAATCTCCAGATTGATTCGAAAGATTGGAAAAGAATCGAGACATTGAAGAAAGCCTCTACCGAGCTCCGCTTCAGAGATGCAGCAGAGAAATACAAGAAGAAAAAAAACAGTCGAGAGTCGAGATCGGCGGAGAAAAATAGTTTTGTTTTCCGTCGCCCTGCGGCGTTGAGATCACGGGAGAAAGAAGCAACGCAGATCGGTATCCTTTATAGCGGATTGGCGGAGACAAAATCTTCAATGAACCGCCCTCATTTAATGTGCATCTCCCACGCCAGTCTACTGTGACGGTAGCTTAGCTGTGTGCTGGAATCTCAATGAAAGACAAAAATCTAATCAACGTGTTTTTTCCTCTCGATTCCAGTAAGATTGTCTCGACTAATTTATACCGACACTAAATCTTTTCATAAAAATTTCTAAATAATAATATTTTTTAAATAATATCAAATTACTTAATATTTAGATTAATCTCGTTTAACATAATTATCGTGTTTTGTAATCGCAATATAAGATTATTAGTGTTTTTTCTACACAAAGCAGTAATCTAGAGTTTGATATTTGTCTTGTACATAAAACAGTTTTTAAAATTTATCATTAACAATCTTTCTCTTAAAAGCTCTGCCTTCTCTCTGATCTTTAATTTAGTTTTGACTTTAACAACGGCCAGCCGTCGTCGATCTCGGCGACTGACTTCCCACCCAATTTTTTACTATTTTATTTTTTTATGTCCTCATTTTTTTTCCTTCTTTCGTCAAGGTGTTCCGTTTTCTTCCGTTGAGCTTATTCGTTTGAGATTTTATTTTTTTTTCGATGACCTAGGGTTATGTTTCGAGCCCTTGGAGGTGAGGGATTGTTTGTGCAATGGGCATTGAAAATTTCCTGCTTTTTTCTCCTTCCCTTATTTTGGTGGGTTTGCCGGTGTTTTGTTTTTGATCTCTCTTGCTTCGATGCTTGCTCGGTGGTGTGTCGGTTCTTCCTTCCGGCCAGGAGTTGACCGTTCAACTCGGTTCTCCAGCTTTGGTCCCTCTTTCAGCCCTCGGTTTCGACAACTTGAGTTGAAAAGTTGTCTCCATATAATATTCGATATAATTTAGTCAGTCAATAAATAGGACACAAAGTTAAACCAAAATAAAATAATAATAATCAACGTGTTTAAACATGGACCATTAACTCAAAATAATTAGAATCTCGATGATATCAACTCGATATTAATAAACAACACAAACTCAAGTGAAGTTTGCATTACTATTTACTATACATAAAAATGTTATTTAAATTAACTGAATCTAATAGACACTTCTTTTAATGAAGCAGGACGATACTAACTTTTAATTTTTTTACTTAAAAAATAACTTCATAGATATAATAAGTTGGTCAAAATAGTAAGTAATTTAGTATCGTTTAAGCAGGTTTCGTGTTCGATGTCTTATATTTGCATAAAATTCTCGTTAGGAAACTCACCCACCAAAACTAAATGTGCGACGCGCTTGGGCGGTTCAAATATTTACGAGGTCATGTACAGTTTACTAAAACGAGACCCTTTAATTTATAATCACAAAGATATATAAGATTTTTTAATATATATGTATATATATATATATCTTACTAAAAAAACATATTATGGCCCCCTTTAAAGTTATTTTTTATTTTTTGTAATTTATTAAATTAAATTTTTTTATTTTTTTCGTGTAAACATTTATTAATATGGTCAGAGTTAATTAAATAACATGAGAAATAAAGTTGTTTAACTTTAAAATAGATATAAATTTAGTAAATATTTAATATAAAATTTAAGAAGAAAAATGATTAACTTGACAAAAAAAAGAGCGTGGGTTTCTCTAGTTCCCTTAATAGTTTTGTCCTTGTCCTTGTCTATCAATTTGTATATTTTTGTATTATTTTACAATTTTTATGATAAGTTTATGAGATAATTGCCAAAGATGTCCTCAAACTATGACTTTATTTTAAATTGGTCTTTAAACTTTAAAGATTCTATATCATTCTCCAAACTATGACCCATTATAAATTGGTCTCAACACTTTAAAATATTTTATATTTGTCCTCAAACTATCAATAGCATGGCATTTTGATCGTAACTTTAACACGTCATTAAGGGATTGATATAAAATATTTTAAAATTCAAAAACCAATTTAAAATGGGTGTTATAGTTTGGAGACCTCATGCTCAGTTAAGTCTAATTTTATTTAAAACTCATCTTATATTTATATAATTTTTTCCACAATTAAAAATTCTCCTATAAATGATAACACATTTATATATTTGTATTGTTTTCCGTATTATACTTTTTAATTAACTTTTCGAGATTTTTTAATAGTTTAAAGGTGATTAAAGGTAATACATGTTCATACAAACTCTTAATCATTTGACAATGCACACACACCTTACAGATAAAACGATTGAACTCGAATCTCTTAATATATATATCATCTACTTTTTCAGTAAAATTACTCGTTGAATTCCTTTTCGCGACATTTTTATAATTTATATCTTGTATGCGGAAACATTATTAGATTTGCAATAACTTAAATATAATTAATTGAAAGCCGAATATGGGCAAGGGTCCCTTGGCCATAAATTTTGTGTTGGCTCCCGATATGAGGACCATTGCCTTTCGTCCTTTGGGTAGGTTTGAGAAAGACCTTTCTCATTATAACCACCCATGCGCTACAAATTAAATCCAATAATTTTGGAGAAGATGCATAAAAATACATATCAACGTTTAACAAATTAAAAACCAGACATATATGTGTGGGGTTTCGGTTTGAATTTTATACTTGTTTAATTATTTTCATATTTAAACTTTGTTTAGCATTTTTTTTCTCATTAACGGTGTTATAACGTTTTCTATTTTTTCTCATTAACTAGAATCACGACATTTATATCAACAAAATAGCAACAAAAAAAAAAAACTTTTCCATTCATGTATTTACGAACAATTGGATTAAATTTTCAATTTTCATAATCCATAATGACCATGTTCTGATAAATTAAACGGACTAAGTTCTTAAATTCCATAAAGTAGAGGGGTGGAATTTAAAATTAAACATTTTTATTATTATAACCCTCGTGATACATGTGAATTCTGTATTATATTTGTCCTGCCTTCGAAAGTTTTAATAAACTTTAAAAAGACAATATTGATTTGATAGGTAAAAATATTAATAATACAATCATAAATGACAAACTTAAGATAAGAAGGAATTTAAAAGCTAAAATGTTAATGATTTTTATTTACGTCCAATCTTTTTTTTAGGTCATGAGTTTTAATTACAATATGAGCAATTCTTTCTTCTTTCTTTTTTAGGTAAAAATTGTTCAAAAAAACCCAAATGATTATATCAAAATAATTCAAATTCACTGATGAGTTGGTCCAAGTGGTAAGCAGTTTGGTATCGTTTAAGTAGGTCTCGAGTTTGAGGTCTTGTGTATGTAAAAATTTCCCGTTGAAAAGCTCACTCACCACAACTAAGTGTGCAATGTAGGTCGATCCAAATTAGGCAATGTAAAATTCTTGAGAACCGAAGGGCAACTAAAAAATCAATTCAAATTCTCACTAATTGTGATTTTGAATTAATAAAACTATCCCTTTAACATTTATATTTCGATTAGCTAAAATAAATGTTTGTAGTGCTAAATTTATGTTAAAAGATTCAAAACTATAGGAGAAACGTCAGAAATTATGTGTGGAGATGTCAAAATTGAGTTATTAATATGTATGAGGTTATAGTGTAATTTTATTATTGTATTAAATTATAATTTTAAATTTTTTGAAGAAACTAAATATAAATTGTACCATTAGTGTCAGGGTCCCCGACCAATTTTTGTATGGACGAAATTAAGGTTAGACGGTAAGAGGGGTAAAATCATCTAACTTCAAAATTAACATGAGCTTAAAAGTAATTAATTTTAATTAATCGAATATTCAAAAGTAGTTCTCCCTTTTTGAAGTTCTCTCCCACTTCTCTCTAAAGATTAACCTTAGTTTCTTCAATGTCAATTTTTGCCGGCCATCACTGTCGGTAGTCAGGCAAGGTTTCCCTTCGACATAATATTTTAAAAAATATTTTTTTTCTTACGTCGAGAAAGAAATTACAAGAAAAATATTAGAATTTAAGTATATACAAGATGAGACAACACAAACATCATTGACCACTTAACCATTTAATGGATCTCTTTCCATATTTTACATTAATACACATCTCTCCATTTTCTCTCAATTTTTCCTTCCAAATTGGAATGATTTGTTTCACACATGAGGATGAAAAATAATCTATTTTCATTTTCTTTCCCTTCTCTTTTCTTTCCTACCAAGCACACTCCTTCTAGGGATGGAGCCATGATCTAACATTTGAAAGGGGCCAAAATGTTAAATTTAAAAAAAATAAGGGTTTATTAAGTATTTAAAACTCAAAATTCATGGGACAAGGTCTAATTTGTCTAATATTTAAACTTATAAGAACTTAAATTGATATTAGACCAAAAGCATTGATAACGCGGGCTCATTCTTCTTTAGTTCAAACCCTACTTGATTATATATTTAATAAACTTTTGTTTTTTTTTAATTTAAATATTTATTTTTACATGGACCAAATTATAATTAGACCAAAATATATAAAATATTTTAATTTTATAAAAGAGGCCGAGCCCCCCTTGGGCCTCAAGGGAGCTCCGTCCCTAACTCCTTTCATCCTTCAATTTTTCCACCCAACCAAACAAAGCCTAAGAGATATTTCAGTCCTCGAACTTGCACAAAAAAAATCATTGACCCTTCGGTAAAAATTGCACCCAATTGAGTTATTAAATTCTAAAAAACACCAATGTTGCCCTTTAGCAAACAAAAATTATCGTTGATTGTTACTATGCTAACGTGACAATTTATAAAGCTGGTATGACAATTCACGATGCTAACAAGTCAATTTACTTGTGAATGATGATAAGACAAAAGGGCTTAATTGATTTTTTAGAAAGCTCAATAGCTTATTTAATCTCTAAAGAAAAAATCTAAGAAAATATTTTAAAATTTCAGATAAAACTAAAAATTATGAAAGGTAAATGAAATTTAAAACTTTTTAAAAATATTAAAAATCAAAAAATAATTTAAAACTACATTATAAAAATAGTTGACAATTTAAATAATTTGAAAATTCAAAAATATTAAAAAAAATCAAATGTCTTGATCAAACAAATATTCAACCGTTCTCAATAGTTTAAGTTTCTCATCTTTTCTTACACATATTTTCAATGAACTTAGTCCTACATTATAGCAACAATAGTTTATAAGATGTCCTCATGCGATTTAAAAATCATGGTACTTTGTCTGTACTAAATTAGTGCTCATTAATATTATTTTGGACTTCAAGTTTGATATTTTAGAAGTAAGACCTACATGAGTAATTAGTATATTATGATTTTTTATTGTTGATGTGAATATCTTAATAAAGTTTTAAGTTTTATTATGGAAAAACTTAAATCAATGTTATCTTGTTGTAGCAATTACATCTGGAAAATTAAAAATTTGAGATCTAAAATAAGACTCACGAATATCACTTTGCTTTCATCTCTATTCTATCATTTTTACACTATAAGAAAGAATGTCAAAAGTGATTGTTATCCTAATGCAAGGTGGATTACTTTGAAAATATGTTCAATGAAGAGTAGTAGATTCATTTTAACGAGGGACAATAAGATGTTTTCTTGATGAAAGTGTTTACTTTTAATACTTTATAAATATATTTAAATTTTGATGTTTTAGTAACATGTTATTTAATAGGTTGTGGCATTTAATTTTATAATTTTATTTATATATTTAAATTTTTAATAGTTTTATTTTATTTTCAGTAACGTTTTTAATATTTTTTATATTTTAATATTTTAGATTGAAAATTAAATAAATCATTCATTTTTTTAAAATTGAACCAAGTCCTTGAACTTACTAAAAAACAATTAAACATCTTTATCATGTCATCATTCACATTTAGATTGCCAATGACGGCTTCCATCAATCAAATGACAACATTGATGAATTTTTGGAGTTCGAGAGTCCTGTAACACCCCCGACCCGGATGTAGCAATTGGGCCTCAAGCCCAAACCAAAACCATTAAAGTTTCCCAAACTGGGTTTAGCCCAAACAAGTTAATTATCAAAAACACTTAGACCCAACAGTTGAAAACATAGTTAAACAATTCAAATCATTACAAAGGAGCTCCACTCTAAATTAAAACATTTAAACATTTGATTTGATTAATACAATTTCAAAAAATAGATTTACAGACTCGACCACGTAAGGTCCTATGAATACATAGCCCACTAAACACAAGTACTGTACTCTGAAAGCCTCCACGTGCTGGAATCCCGTACAAATAGTGCTCCACGAACCCATGATCAACCTACGCATAGAAACAACGATTTCGAGCTCTGAGCTTACAAAGCTCAATGGTACACATCTACTCTACTATACTTCATGTTAATCATAAACATAAGCATGCAAGCTAGCATGAGCAATAAAGAGAGATAAATAAACACATGGCACTACAACTAGTCGCCTAAACACATGCTCTCATCATAGTAATATCATACATGGCCCATAAGGCCCAACCATACTCGGGATCTCACTAGATCATCCGAGCTAAAACACACAAAGCCATAACCACAAAACTGGAGTGAGACCCGATGCCACACACCTTCGAGAACGTACACCATGCTTGGAATCTCTCGTCGAGCATCTTCAAATGAGACCTGGTGCCACATAGCTTCATGAATATACATTCGACATCTCTAACTATGGTGTTGCAACACTTTCTCCTTAGGTATCCGGATCCCATCAATCAAGAAGACTCAACCAACCAAATGCCTACTCGATATACAGACAACGCGATCCCAAGGATCCCCTATTGTTGCTAATAGTCAACATATCATTTGTTTTACATTACCGAATTGTTAATACATTATGGAGAAGCATATAATTAATCTCATTTGTTGGCTCTATCAATCCATGTTATCACATTTATTCAAGGCATAATTTAATTATTAATATTCTCATCGATTTCCATCATTAACTTGCATTTGTAGATTATTTATCGTATTGGGTACCGGTACTCGAACACGAGTATCAATACGATACCCTCAGGTATCGGTATTCACACGTGTATCGATACTAAAACTGCTCACTAGAAATCTTTAATTTCCACAAGTACTGGTACATGTCGACCCATACCAATACGGCCCCTAATCGTGTATCAGTACGACCAAGGCTCGTACCGATACCCTATTCCCAGGTTTGCACCATTTTATTGAATTTAGTTTAACAAAACTTTATTCGATCCCTGAAGCTTATGAAAGTCATTAAGGTTTGTTTGCTAGCGCATTTAATCAATTAATATTAATTACCAACTTCATAATCATTTATTCGAACATTTCCATTATTTATCCCTTACACACAATTTCCATCGAATCACGTCAATTTATTCGAATAAGCATACAAGTATCACAATTTATCAACCAATCAATCAATCATCAAGTAATCACACGAGCATCTCAAACGACCCTAGACAGTCTCTAAAGTCTCCACGAGTCTCATCGTATTTGTAGCATCATCGTGCATCTCATAAATGTCGAGTCTCACAATTTCTGGTCTCTAAACATGCTTAGTAATCGTCTACCTATTTTGCAGACACTAACACACAAGACAATCACATTTATGATGCTCATGAAGCAATAAGAGTTCAAGGTGTACTAACTTTAAGTCGATATCACTACAAACCTCATCCGAGCTTCACGAATAATTCACTTGACCCGATATCCAATCCCGAATAATACTCGTATACCAAAGAATACGAAACTACATTAATTCGTGCATCACCTATTCAATTCACAAGGTCAAACGTGTAAAAATAACTTACCGGGATCGAATTTGGCAAAACGGACCGCGCTATTAGATCCCAATAAAAGTCAACGTCAGTCAACAGTTCGGTCAACTATGGTCAAGGTCCAGTGATCCAGTGAGGCGTAGGTGCATAGAAGCTACTGTGCACCCACGAGCGACGATCCAGTGTAGTAGAGAGCAGGTGCACCCAGGTGGCAGGATCTAGTGTGGCACAACACATTATAGCTGGGTGCACCCTCCAGTTGATGCGCACGCCCACTCTCGCCGGCGGTGTGTGGAGGCGCATGCGGTGCCTTTCGGCGGTCGGATGGCAACGAAGACCTCTAATCCCGTTTTTCCAACGCCGATGCCCTCAGTTTTGATTTTTAACCACCTAAACTGCCCCGATTCGACTTCCCAAAATTTTTATTCCCTCACTCCGACAAACGACAGCTGCGACGACAACATGATGACCATCGGTTGACTCGTCTCGTCGAGCTCTTTCTAACGATGTTGTCGATGTCGACAACAGACGGCCCGATCTCCGTAAATCAGAATTCAAAGCTTTCTCCCTATTTTTTTCTCATCTTTCTATTTTTCTCTCCCCTATTTACTTTTTTCTCTCTCCAACATAATAATATCCCCTTTTCTTTTATCATCATCCTTTCAAATTTCAAACTCTCCCACCAATATAATGGGCCCACTTAATATTTCCAATTACTTTTTTTATTTATCATTATATTATCCTTTAAAGATCTTTCGTTTAATATTATTAATATATATATATTTTTTAAAAACTCAACCATACTCAAAAGCTACTTGAGTCAACAATCAACATATCTAAACATGGACCATAGCTCAAAGTATTTGAGCTTGAATTCAACTCGATATTTATAACAACACTATTTAAATTATATTTATATAGTTTTTTACATTAAAATTTTATATTAAATAAATTATAACACGATTATATATTTGTATTATTTTTATATATTATACTTTTTAATTAGTTTTAAATTTAAAATTAATTGTAAAAAATATAAATTATTATTCTATATTTTTAAAATTAAAAAGTAGGATAAGGCAATAACTTAAATCAATTGATTGAAAGCAAAATATGTGAAAGGACCATAAATGGTTCCGGATAAGAGGACCTACCTCATTTATAACCACCCATGCCCTACAAAATTAAAAACCATACATTATGTTGGTTTGGATTTTTCGGTATTTTATTCTGATTTAATTCTTCTCAAGCGTGGATTTAGTCAAAATTTATTTTAATTTAAGTCTGGATATTTTTTAATTATTAGTTTATCTGTTAGTGCAATGTAATCATTGGTTATGATCGTAGTTATATCAGTATTTTTTTTATTAAATAAGAATGTATTATATTCTTATACTGAAATTTAAATTTATATAAAATAAGATAATATAATTATCATTGGTCACTAGTCCAATTAGTAGATCTCGTAATTATATTAATATTATATTGGCTGTAATTATAATTTTGCATGTGTGTCGTTCTTATTGATTCTAATTGTAGTTGTACAAACATATATATCGACTATAATTGTAACTTAAAAAAGTTTGAAGTATACCTTTGTCTTAAATTTTAAATTACATGAATTATTAATATATTAAAATTCAATTTTCAACTCAAATCATGCGCTTAGAGAGACAAAGGGTAATATCTCTTTAACAATGTCTAAGATTTGAATAATAGCGTTATGAATAAAATAATCTGGGTTAAAAAATTATTCTTTTAATAAACCTTTATAATATTCAATTTAAATTAGTTGTCCAATAAATTATATACACATTTATAAAAATATATAATACTTTAATATGATTATGACAATAAATGAGAAATAAATTATATATTATTATATTCAAATAAACATATTGAAAAGTCAAGCCAACTCATACACATTGCAATCGCCCCAGCGCCATTTATTCACAATTTTTTAAGATTATCCTTTTGAAAATAGAAGAGAAAAAAACAAATTGAAAGATTTGATGCATTGTCTGTGAGAAGATAAAAAACTGGTTATTTCTTAACACGTGGTATTATTTGAAATTTCTGAATAATTAGTGTATATTATTGCTATTTTTTAGAACGAGAAGGGTTAGAGTTGTCAAAGGATCTAATCCAATATAATTCTTTTGTGATCAAAAGTTATTATTTTGAGTTTGTTTTTTAAGAATACAATTTTATTATGGTAAAAATATGAATTTCGTCTATTTACTTTATAAAATTGAGAAGTTAGTCTATTTACTTTTATTTATCGGAATTTGGTCGTTATATTTTATAAAATTTAAAAAGTTAGTCCAATTGAATAACACCGTTAAACCTTACTATTGAATTATTGATGTCACAATCAACAATTTTATATACAAGGAAATAAAAAAAAACAGCAATTTAACAATTTCTATATAATAAATTAGCAAAAGAACCGTTCCGGTCATCTACTTACCAGGTTTTTTACCCAAATATTTTTTTTGATAAAGTAGGTTTTTTTTTACGGTAAAAATAAAGTCACCGAAATTTCATGACGATTTAATTACAATTTTTCTACACAACCACAAGTTGCATGCATCCATAAGAAAAAATCGGCTGAATTTTTTGACGACTTTTGAACGTCGCCTACATTTCTCGACGACTTCTAAAAAACATCTATAGTTCACAACTATCAGCTATCCGTTAATTGTCAAACATGACCATTTAATTTTAAAAATTCGAAAATACCCATTTTCTAAATGGCATAACTGTAATTTATTTTCTAGATAAAAAATAAAATTTTCATTAAGCGAAGGGCAAATAAATAAATTTAGCTTGATTTTAAAAATATGATTAATTTGATAACGATTTTTTAAGGGAAAAATTGAATACACAGTCTGTGTAAACTTTAATTTACATACTTTTTTATTTTAGGGGTTAGGGGTTTAGTTTAGGGTTTAGAGGTTAGGGGTTTTGGTTGTAGGGTTTAGAATTTAAGGTTAGTATTTAGAATTTAGGGCTTAAGGTTTAGGGTTTGAGGTTTAGTTTTTTAGGGTTTATGTTTAATTTTAATTTATAGTAGAAATAGACAGACTTGTGTAATGTATCAAATTTAAACTCATTTTTTAATGTCCTATGTTATAAAGATCCTCGTTTTCATTCATGCCAACATCGAGGCTCAACGAACTCGGGTTATTGAAAATTGTTACATTGTTTACAAAGCAACACCTAAAAAATGAACATTTACAAATAAACCTCTTATACATCTACTCAATTTCAATATATACATAATTATTTATTAACATCATCAATTTTATCAAAAAATAACATTGTTCAATTTGATTCGAATATTTTTTTTATCGACTTAAACAATTATTCTTTTGTTCGTTTTTGATCACTCATTTGATTTTCATAAAAAATTCTTTCAAAAATATTTATGTCATATAGATTCCCGTTTTTACCTTCTTTACACATTATTATTCAAAATCGAATTATCAAAAAATAAATTATTTTGTCATTAAAATCATTTATTAAATTCTGATAAAAAAATTTTGTAAAGAAAATGATATCAACGAAATTAAAAATATTAAATAAATATGATTGATTGAAACCAAACTTTTTCTTTTCAACCCAACTTGCCAATTAAAAATACTTTTTGTTTATTGTGGAAAACAAAATTTTGTTTTCTTCCTTCAGAAAATTCTCTTTCCTACTCATATACTTCTCTTCCTCGAAAAAGACTGTTTGACACCGAACGTTAAAAAGCAGCACAATTTGCCATAATTATGTATGTATTTTATATCATAATCTGAATTTATTATTAAAAAAACAATGAGAAACCTGACCAAAAAAATCAGTGAAATATTTTTATCATTTCTCATGAATCGTGATAGTTCACATTGGCATCACCATACGTGTTAGTGTATGGTTTTTATATTTAAAATGTCATATGGTTATCCGTATCATTTAAACTATACTAATATTTAAAGTTGAGTATTACATCGAGTCGAGTTAGAAATTTTTGAGTTAGTCGAGTTTATATATTATATTTTATGATTCAAATTTTATTCGAATTTTTTTTCAAATCGAGTAAAATTTTTAAGTTATTGTACAAATTTAAACGAAATTATTATAATATAATACATATTGATTTTAATTTAAGCATATTTCTATCAGGGGCATAACCACAAATAGGGGCTGAGAGAGACTTGACCCCACGACTTATGGTCTATTTTTTCAATTTGGCCCATGCAAAATTTTATATTACTATAATTTATTTAATTAACTCATGTATCACTAAATAATTATTACCTTAGTGGTATAGTGTGTAAGTGAAAGTAAATTTGTTTTACTTAAACTCAATAGATGAAATCCTACTTTTGATCTTTATAGTCTTATTTATTTTTCTTCAAATTTCTTCATAACTCTTATTGTAACATTTTATTTTCGGTCCTTTTAACTTTTAATTCCTAACTGCGCCCTTGATTTCTATATCAGTATACAATATACATACATACATACATATATATATATATATATATATTTCTTCATATTTTCACACGTGATATGCATATTATATTAGAAAATTTTGACGGTCTCGACTCAAACTTGAAAACTAATAAACTAGTTACTAAAAATTTTAAGCCATTCGATTTTCTATTTTATAACTCAAAATTTATTTGAAATTTTTTCGAGTCGAGTTTATAAAATTATGAGCTGAGTAAAAAACGAGCCGAATTTTTTTGCGTCAAGTCGAATAATTCAATTTTTTCAAGTCAAGTAGAGTTTTCCCACCCTATCAATATTAACTAAATAATGAAATGGTCGTTTTGATTGTTGGACTTTCAAATGTTATAAAATGATCATTAACGATTCGATTTTTTAATGATCAATTGTGTAATAATTCGATGAAACTTAATGATCATTTTATAATAATTTAATAAATTTAATGATAATTTTATAATTTACGGAAGTTCAATGACTAAAATGACTCTTTTCATGGTTTTATAACTACTTGTCTACTTTATCCTTTAATTGTTTAATGATATACGACGGCAATATCCTCATCGATTAAAGGGATTGATCCATTTCAAAAAGAAAAAAGGGATTGATATTTTAAAATGATCATTAATTATTGAATCCAACTGTAGATTTCCAAAGATTTTAAGATCAAAATCCCAAAGAATCCTCATTAATTATTGAATCCAAACAATGAAACAAAATATCCTCATTGATTACAGGGATGGATATTTCTAGAAGGAAAATTCTACGGCTCTCGACGAGCACTGATGAGTATTACTAACGATGAGTACTATTAATCTAATTTATAAAGATTTAAAATTTAAAGGATTTATTGTATAATTATATTTTTAAAAAAATCAAAAGGTAAATTAATTAAAATTCTTTTTTTAATATTGTTTTAAATATTATTAAATCAAAATATCTATCCACAAATCACAAAACCCTAGTTTTTTATTTTACATTAACGTCGTCACCGCCGATAGCCACCGCTGCCGGCCACATGCGCACCGACCTGCCGCCGCCTGTCTGTGGCCGCTGTTGAGGATACCGTCGTTCCCCACTGTTTTTGCAAGAAGGTAATCTATCCCTAATCCCTCCATTCAAACCCTAAATAAATTTAATTCGATTTAAGGGTTTTGCCACCAATCGCCGCCGTCTTCGACATCCCTATCTATTCGGCCACCCAATTCCGGCATCCCTTAAACCGATATCCCCAATTCCAGCATCCCCTAATCTCTTAATTCCCAAACCCTAACCACCACCCCAACCCTAATTTTTTGAAATTAAACCAATGTAGAACCCTAATTCCCAAATTGAATGCCCCAATTCCCATGTTAGAACCCGATTTCCATAATAGCACCCTAATTTTAATGTTAGAACCCTAAATCCCATGTCCAATATTGAATTCCCAAATCGATTTTAGTCAATCGTACCAGTACGGTGGTCCAAGAGTACCGGTACGCGGCTTTACCTGTATCGATACTGGATGCGTACCAATATGTACATTGGCTATTGGAATTTAATTCCAAATAGCGCATACCGGTACGCTTTAAACATCGTATCGGTACGGTCTATTTGATTCTTCAATTTTCTTTGTTTAAGTTCGATTTATTTTTTGTAATTGTAATTTTGAAATTTTGTATTAAGTTCAATTCCCTTGCCAAGTACCATTTTAATAATGTTGCTTTTCTTTAATTTTGTTAAATTACAGATCTTGTCGAGATGGTTGATAACGAAGATACCAAAATTCAAACTACAGAGTTGGCGCGTTATAACGAGGATGAAGATGACCATAATCAGGATAAAGATCGTTACAATAGTGAACCAGATTGTGAAATTCATACTGAAGAAGAAAAAACTGATTATCCTATTGACGATGACGAACATATAGATGATGAGAAGACCCTTGACTACTTCATTGACGAAAGCATATGGGACAAGATTGGGAAAAAATTAAAAGATTACGATGCGAATGATATGAGTATGCTGAAGTGGAAGACTTTATATGATTGCATTGAATTTTATCATACCTATGCCAAAGTGAAAGGTTTTGGAGTTCGAGTTGACCAAACAGTGAAAAGTCGAACTAGTGATCACATAATTGCAAAAAAAAAATAGTGTACGGTAAGGAGGGATATAGAGATGAAAAATGGAGTAATTTTCCAAACAGAAAACGTGAAGAAAGACCAACCAGCAGAGTTGGATGTGGAGCATTTATTATATTCAAATTGGATGAACGATATCAATATTGGAAAGTTGTTAAATTCCACACAGAACATAACCATGACATGGTTTGTGTAACACAAGTTGCTTATATCAGGTATGTAATTCATCAATAAGTAAATTGTTACATACTAACTTCTAGCTTATATATATTTAATGTTTTTAATGATTTATTTTGTAGGTCATTCCGAAAAATTAGCCAGTTAGACAAAATTAAGATTAAGAGAATGCACCACTTTGGAATTACTCCAAGTAAGATGATGAGAAATTTCGTGAATGAAGCTGGTTAAATTGAGAATGTTGGTTTTCTATAGAAGGATTTGTACAACTATCTATATATGATTAAACGAGAAAAAGTGCAAGATGGTGATACTGAAACGGTGATGACGTATTTATACGGAAAACAAGAATCTGATCCTTTCTTTTTTTTGTGAGGCACACGAGGTATGAATTCAGACACTTGGAGAAGTTGTTCTAGTGCGATGGTATATCACGTTCCGACTATAAAGAATTTAGTTATGTACTCGCTTTTGATACGACTTACAAGTACAACACATGCAACAAGCCGTTCGTTGTTTTGGTTGGTGTCAATCATCATCGAAGCACATTGCCATTTGGATGTGCATTGGTTGTGAACGAGAAAGAGGATACCTATGTGTAGGTATTACAATAGTTGATTGAAGCGGGAGATGGCTACAAACCACTTACTGTTATTACTGATAGAGATACGGCAATGGCAAATGCCATTTCTCAAGTACTACCCAGGGCAAAACATAGACTGTGTTTATGTCACATCATGAGGAACGTGCATTCTCATGCTTAACACACTTTTCTTGATGGGTTTATGAGATGCGATGACAAGTGTAGGGCACCATCAGATTTTGAAAGGGCTTAGAAAGAATATTAGTGGATAAGTACAAAGTTGAAGGAAAGAGATGGGTAGAAGAATTGTATGAAGATAAAGAGAAATGGGTAGAAGCATATTTGCAAGGATATTTTTATGCATGTAACATTATGTACACTTTTTTTGTATATACTATTATATTTATTTATTGTATTTAATCAAATTATTAAACATTTTTGGTGTGCAGCAATGAGGACTACTTAATGGTGTGAGTCAATGAATAGAACATTGAAAACTTGGTTGGATAAAAAGGTGATATTGTATCGATTTGTTGAGAACTATCATAGACAACTACAATCTCTAATATGGGAGGAAGGTCATCAAGACTACAAAACAATGGATGAACAACTGTATTGTGATGGTGTGTTGGGAGCTTTAAAATGTAATGCAGTCCAGGTATATACGAGGGTTATTATTTGGTTAAAAAAGTAGAGTACAAAATGCGTGCATGTGTTATTGGTTAGAGCATGTTGAAAAGGATAAATAGTATCTTGTAGTTAAAGATACCACAAATGATACCATGTACTGTTGCTGTATGAAGTTAGAGTCTGTTGGATTTCTATATCGTCATATGTTTGCAGTGTTGAAATATGAAAAGGCAAAGGAAATACCCCAATGATGCATAATGAAATTGTGGACTATTTTTGCGAATAAAGATGTTGGATTACAAAATAATAATGCAGATGTCAAAGATAATAATCCAGCAACAGTTCAAGCAAGGTATTCCATTTTAGCCTCTTATTTTATAACTATATGTCACCGTGCATTATAGACATTCAAGACTTTCAATGAGGTTAAAGATCGATTTGCAAAAATAAATCTCAAATTGCAAGTGGTTAAAGTGGGATGTAAATAAAAGAACCAATAAAGGCGAAGAGACTGTTCGAATTGGTGATCCTATAGTTGAAACAAGATGAGGAAAACCCAAGAGAACCAAGCGCCAAGCTTCATCGTTCAACTCGACATGTGTTTCATATGATGAAGATGTCACGTTGGACTCGCGTAAAACATCTGAATCTTCTCCAAACAAGCCTTTTGATCAGGATACGAGGCATACTGACGCACTTCAAAAATCAAAATTAGCTGGATACATGCCCAACACATACAAAGAAAATAACATCTCTAAGGTAATTAAATATGAAATATAATAATAATTATGCTTTGTTGTTATGTATATTGATGATAATATAATTTTGCAGCCTGCATATAGTAATGTATTGAAAAATATGGAAAAGATCTAACTATTTTGGATTGGCAACCACAAAAGGATTGGTAGTGTACGAGTTCGTCCAAAAATTTTAATCTTTGTTCTTGTAAGTGAAGCATTTATTGACTTAAAAACATGTTTTAATTTATTTGTTGTTGTGATTGCTAATGTTAATTTCTACGATTTTCTCCTCTTATGAGAAACAAGACTACGTTTGAGCGCGCCTCAATAACATATCAAAATTCAAAGTAACTACTACATGGTGGATGAGGGTCACAGTTTTCTTTATATTCTGTGTCCATTGGGAGATTATGTTATGTTATTCTAGTTATACATGCAGAAAATACTAATTACATGCAAGAAATAATGTTAAGTTTTAATATTTCGGATTGTATGAAGTTGATTTTGTACTTACTTTATTTTTAATGTTATTTGTGTGTACTTACATAAAATACCATCTATGTATGCAAGTATATATAAGAATAATCTGGGGGGGGGATTTCACCAAAATTATAATGAAGAAACTATACGGATACAATAGGACAATACAGATACGCCATAATGATTGTTATATATTTAGTATTTGACCATGTTTTTTTTTTAAATATATAACCTTGCCATTTTTACAAACATGTACATGTATTACAAATATATTGACGTAGCGTACCGGTACTGTTAGATATAGTGTACTTGTATGGTCACTGTTGGGGTATCAGTACGATGAACGCATCAATACAAAATGTGGTCACTGGAATTTGTTTTGGAAAATACCGCATCGGTATGGTGTAAATCGTACCCGTATGCCCGTGCCGATACGCATTTAATGAGCGTACCAGTACGTGCATGCCTGGTGGTATAAATAACCCCTTTATGTTTTCCCCAAATCCCCAAACCTAACCCTAAGAACACTGGTTAAACCTTAAAAACCCCTCAATTTCCAACTCAAAAATCCGTCAAACTACACGAGTTTTGCAAGGATTTCATCTCCAATCAACGAATAATGTATACCCATAACTTCTTTTGCCATTTGCCGTATTTGTCGAGGTATTTTTATATTATTCTTTAATTTATCTGAATACTTTACTTATTTTTTAGGTTTGTGAATCTAGATTGAAAGCTTGAGTATATTTGATAGTTCAAATACAAAACTTTTAGGTTTTGCATCACGATTGTTAGGTTTTTGAATCGATTTTTTAGGTTTTTAAAACATTTGATACATATTTATTCTAATATTGTACTTATTTTTTAGGTTTGTGAATCTAGATTTAAAGTTGGAGTATATTTGATAGTTTAAATACAAAACTTTCAGGTTTTGCATCACGGTTGTTAGGTTTTTGTATCGAATTTGTAAGGTTTTTAGTACATTTGATGCTTAATTATTTGAATATTATACTTATTTTTTAGGTTTTAAATACAAATAATGAACTAAAATTGATGATCCCGTATTGATACATTTGATTCATGATAGTTTAAAATGTAATGCATTTAAGTTTTTAGGTTTTTTACATTATGGACTGAAATGGATGAATTTGGTATGTATTGTGCTTATTGATTTTGCAAGAGTTTGATTTTACCTTAGTGTGTCTAGAACCTTAAATCGTTTTTTTGTTTCAAAATGGCACCAAAAATCAAAACTTGTGACAAAACGTCGCCGCTCGATTGATGCTTCTTCGAGTCAGTCTGCAACCGAATCTCAACCTCATCCCATATTACCTTTTTCTTTTGATACATGTTTTAATGAACCTGGAGTACAAAACCAAAGGGAAAACTTCGACATGTTCAAAAATTTTACTATTAGGGACGAGCGTGTTGTAGATTTTGCATTTATGTCTAATCCTAATTTTAGATTCCTTACCTTGGTCTTATGAAGCAATAGAAATTTTTAAAAATGCTCCAGCTTATGTTGCATGATTAAAGTGCAACGCAAACGGTACAAGTATACAGGTCGCAAGTAATAAATGATAAGTATCGAGTATCGTCTCCTCAGGGATTGGTTTGGGCTACTTTAGTTAAATTACTACGTTGTAAAAGAAATAGATTGATGGTGATGAATGATAAGTAAAATAAACTAAGTAAATAGAAAGAAAGGAAAGAGTAATCAATTAAAGAGAGTAGGTCGGGTTATCATGAGTCGTGGTGTGATGATCGAATGGACTGTCGTGGCAATTGATTGCTGGGCAACTTGATTACTGTGACAATTGTTCAATTGTCGTGGCAACTGGGTTCCTTCCTTCAAAGCTCGGTGAAGCGTTCTTCAATGGCTTATAGTTATCCCTAATCAAAACACTGGTTTATTGTGCATGCCTCAGTGATACATCTCTACGTTAACCTTGGGTGAACAACAACAGATCTTACGTTCCTATTAGCCGTTGAAATCCGAATCTTATTCCTAAGATTGATTAACCTCCACTAACGATTTATTGAATGAAGATCATGCTCATTCGTTTCTTGAATCCAACTCTCCCGATGCTAGATAAATGGATGAATTCTTGAGATCCTCTCCCATTTCACTTGAAATAAAAAATAAGAACCAAGAATGAACAAACTTTGAATTTAAATTGCAATAAAAACCTAAACAAATCCAAATGTTTTCACAACCACAAAAACTCAATAACCTAAGCTAATTTAATTTTGTTCATGGCTGGGTGTAAAAGAATTACAAAAGATAAAATCCCAAGCATGAATCACATACAAAGATGAAGAAAAATGATGTGTGCGTGAAGGATCTTGTAATCTTGTTTCTCTCCCAATCGACTCACCTTTGGCTGCGATTTGATATTCTCTACTTAAAGGGGATGATCCAATCAGTTGTGTGCTGATAGGAGGAGTTGATTCTCGTTGGAATTCCTTGGAGATAGGACTCTTATCCGATCAAACTCTTGAATTTTGTAGATTTGTATTGTTGATAGGATAAAGCTTGATTTAATTTGAATAACAGAAAATAATTCTCTTCCATCCTTATCTCCAAAGACTTCTCACAAGGTTGAGTCTTTATCTCCATCAAATTCTGCTTGAAAATCCCGATCTTGGGGAGTTATCACTTGTTTTTCGATCTTATCCTAAAATTTGGGCAAAAGTACCCAGGTATGTCACAGCAATCTGGCTCGGGAAAGCCTTCAGAAATGTCCCCGACTTGTCACGACAACTCCTTCAGAATTGGACCCTGCTTGTCACAACAATATGCACTTTCCACGACAATCATAACCTGCACGAAATAGAACACACTAGTAACGACTTTTCGACTAAAATCAACCAAAATGCAATACCAAGCTCAATAACAAAGGAAACTATGCATGAATGCTTAATAATGCAACTAAAATGTACCTAAGCCTAACAATAATATGAGTAAAAAGGGCAAGAAAATAGTACTTTTAGACACTCATCTACTTACTCCCCAGTATTTTCCCACTTTAACCCAATTTTTTCCAACGCTTGTTGTATTGTTGATGAACTGACCAACAATGTTGTTGCCATAGAGTCGTATCTGATGGGAAATAACTTTATGCTAGACTCCCAAATAATTGAAAACCATCTAGGTCTAGAAAACACCGGTCTTGATAATGAGGATCAGCATATTCCTGATTCTCCAGCCCTTTGGTCTGTTACTCTACTAAATGCCCATGACCGCTTTCTCCATTTGATTATCACTTGGTGGTTTCGGCCATCCGGAGGTAAGTATTCTACCATTAGGACCATCGATGCTTGGTGGATTTAGTGCTTCCGCACTGGCCAACGCTTCAATCTTGCTTAGATTATTTTTGCTGACCTAGTTTACATTATCAACAACCGTCACACCTCTATGGTCAACTCATTTTACTACAGCTGCATCATAAGCCATATTTTTATTCAGGAGGACATAGATTGCTCCATAGATATTCTCTTCCCTCTATGATACAAGATTGATACTTCATCTCTTCGAAGGGCTCATTTTGAAATTGTCAACGACGAGTGGATTCTTCACGGTCCACAGCCAGCTCCAACACCTTGAGCGGCTCGTCAGGTTGTTGCTCTAGTACCTCGGGGAGATGTCTCTTTGGTATCATTTTTGAAGTTGATCACTCAGATGGAGGGTTGCATTACACGTCGTTTTGATTCAGTTGATGAGCGTCTTGAGATTTTGGAGTATTCGATTCAGCTTCTTTAGGATGATAATGGCAGCGACGATGCACATGAGGATTAGATTTATTTCATTTAGCTTTAGATTATGTTGGATTGTTTTTTTGTGGCATCGACTAAACCTAGGCTCTAATACCACAATTGTACCACCCCTTTCCCGGTCTGATAGGGATCCAGGTCGAATAATGTTATCGGAAGACTAATTGAAGGTTCGAAAAAAGTTCCAGAGTTCAAAACCTAGTCTAAGTATCATATTGGTTATTCTTAAGAATTATCCACTTTGTTTGTTACTAAACTTAATCAGAGTTGGGGTCAATTTTAAACTTTTCTTAACCTTAGGGACTAAATTATAAATTTTATAATTTAAAGGTCCTTAGCCTAAATTCATGTTATCATACTAAAATTAATCTTACAAATTATTATTCTGTGAAATTTGATCACTAACGGAGGTCATTTACCTATCTGATTAGATGATACAATATTTAGTGACCATTTTGTAAACTATTCAAAACTATTTTGTTATTCGGATTAACCTATCGAGTGATTTCCAAACCTTACAAAATTTTACCAGTACACTTACAAATCATGTTCCTATTGGTACATCAAATTTTAGGGCGTTCGGAATCCATTTACCAAGTTTTCACCTTAGGCTTATTTTAGACACCTTTTAACCATTTTAACCTATCCAAATCTAAGCATACAACAAAACCGTTTTACCAAGTCATCATATATATCTAGAAAGACTTTAACTTACCGCGTCGAGCAAAGCCTCACATGACTGATCGCCACTGAAAAACTAGGGTTGAGCAGGTGAGGCTTTGCTCGACACGGCTTCTACTTCATCGATGGTCGTTGGGCGGCCTGTCTCTCTGGTCACTTCCTCACCGCCTCTCAAACTTCATGGATTTTTGGATCTTGACCCGAAGCCTTATAGGCTACTTCACTCCATTTCTTTCACCGTTCATATCCTCCGATGACCCCTGAAACGTCCGTATAGTTGTAGGCTTGGTTGCTGGCATGGTTCTTGTCCCCCTTCGACCGATGGTACTCTTGTTAGGATGACAAATCAAAGTAATTTGGCCAAGATGGGGTGAATTGGCAATTTAAAAATTGAAGGGAAGCAAATGGAAAGATAAAAATGAGACACAAGGGATTTATAGTGGTTCAACCTTTTAACAAGGTCTACATTCACTACCTTAGCTTCCCACTAAGGATTTTTAACAAATTCACTATGAATTTCTTCTCCTTTTCTAGGCTAAGGAGGCAACCCTTTTATACAATCAAAGTTTTCTACCCAAAGCTTTGATCAAACTCTCTCTTTTACAAGAAAATGAATGCAAACTGAAAATCCTCTTAAAGATAGTTTGTTTGCCCAAATTACAAGTTCACTCACAATCCAAAACTTGAATAAAATGATTACAATAAAGACCACTCAAGTGGGTTACAAAGATTTGACACTAATAGCATAAAGATGGTTAGATTTGTACTTGAATGCTTAAGACTTGTTCAATGGTTCAATAGTTATTGTTGTAGCTTTGTAGACTTGTATAAATATCCTCTCATTAATTTTTAACCGTTTGGGTAGCTTAGATCATAATTATAGCCGTTGGAGACCATTTTTTCCAACAATAAATGCTGTCTATCAACTCTCGGTATCGGTACGCGGGTTGCCGTATCGGTACCTACTAAAAAAAGAAAGAGCCGTTGTACAAAGGGGCGCATCGATATGCGTGAGGGCATATTGGTACGAAAAGCTTATATTACAAAGGCGTATCGGTACTGTTCGTACAGTATCGGTACCAGTTTTGCTCACTGGAATTTGAGGAAAAAGTCCTTGAAAAATTGTATCGGTACGCCTAAGGGCGTATCGGTACGCCTAAGGGCGTATCGGTACGATATAACTAATTTTTAAATTTACGGTTCCAATAAAACTAACAAGGTAACGGCTATATCATTAAATGTAAAGATTTTTCAAATCTAAACACCTCATATCAGTACGAGTAGAGCCGTACCGATACTCAAAGCATATTTGGTTCCCAGGGATGAATGGCGTACCCGATAGCAATTTTGTATAAAACATTTTCTAGTAGCCAAAAATCGTATCGATATAGCCAAAGGTGTATCGGTATTCCTGGACCAAAATTAGCTATTTGAGTACAAAACACTAAGAAAATATTTGGGGTTTTAGTTTTTTGACTTAGAAACAATTTTGAGTTCGAATCCTTGTCATTTTGTGAGTAATTTTATGTACTTAAAAATCTATTCAATTTTACAAATAAGTCCCTAAAAATTATTGTTATATCAAAATCAAATTTAATTTTACAACTTGGCCCGGTGGCTTTTCTTTGCTTTCCTTGTTTTCCTCTGTCTCTTTTGTTTTTCTTCGTTGTTTTTCTGTTTACTTTAGCCTTGTGCCTCTGTTGATGTGCTTCTCCAACGTCTATGTCGTTTTTGCTACTCTGACTGTTTGCCGTAGATTTTTATTGTATGTATTTTTTTTCTTGTTTAATGTCAGTGTTCGTTTGCAGTTAAAAAAAACTCATGGAAAACCAACATTAAAAAAAATTGAAAACTTAAAAAGCGTGAAAATATTAAAAAAAAAACAAAAATTATTTATTATCTTGAATTTCCCCCAATCTTCCATAAGTATTTTAACAGGCATTGTCAATATCCCTGTTAAAACTTTGGATTGAATATCTTTGCCGATATAATAATAACATCACATGGCATCTGAGTCATATCCATCATATATGCCAATTTCTAGTGCCAATTAGGTAAGCAACTTCCCAAAATAAACATATTTCCAAGATCAAACCCACGTCTTTGACATTAATGTCATAAAAAATCATATATTTTTTGTTTGGAATCCCAACGTTTATAATTGAATAAATTTTTCAACACAACTTGAAACAAGTAGTTAAAGACTCACGTTGACATCAAATTTTTTTCTTTAGGTCTTGGGTTATAGTAATTCCCTATTCTCCTTCTCCTAGATAGAAATTTGTTCAAAAATAATTGGATAAATCCGAACTTAATGAGTGGTCTCAAAGAAAAAGAGCAGGTGTTATCCTAAAAGACTCATTTTCAATCAACTTTGTCTATTAAATGTGTCTTATCAAAAAATTAAAAAAATTATTAATAGATACTACATTGTAATCACCTTAATACTATTTAAAAAATAGGCATAAAGCTAAAAAATGCCCCCAACGTTTGATTGGATAGTTATTTTGACCATTATTTTTTTGGAGCAATTCAACCCTCAACGTTTCATTTTAGGTCAAAATGCCCCTTCTACAGATGAAAACTGTGAGTCAACTGACGCCAAATGGCTTAAAATGATGTGACAAACCTATATGGCAGTGCATGCTGACATGATAATATTATATAGACAAATGTGTTGACTTAAAAAAATATTACATCAGTCAAAAATAATTTTATGAAATTATAAAAAATAAAATAATTTTTTCTGCTGACTTATTATTCTGTCAAGTCATTTCAAACTGTTTACCGACAGTTTTCTGACAATTTTCATCTGCAGAAAGGCCATTTTGATCCAAAATAAAATGTTGAGGGTTGAATTACTTCAAAAAAGAATATATGCCAAAATAACTATTCAGTCTAACGTTGGAGATATTTTTTTGACTTTATGCATAAAAATTAGTCAGATAAACCTTTACTATAATTAAAATGGAATCATCTTAAATATGATAATTTTTGAAATGTTATTTTTTATTTTTAAAACTCAAATTTAAAATATTATTTAGAAGATATTAAATTATTTTTTTAATAATCTTACGATGATTACACGATAGTATATGTCTATATTTTTTAATCTTTTAATAATGCACATACACCTTACAGACAAATCCGATTAAAGTCGAATTTCCTAAAATGAATATCAATTTTTTCCACTGAACTACTAGTTGGATTCATTAAATTAATTTTTTTCTAAACTAAGGAATTTTATAATCTTATTTATATATATAAAAATATTATTAAAATCAATAAATCTCATATTGTTTAGATATTAGTTTTTCAAGTGTTTAAATGCAATTTTTTAACACATACTGATTGAGTGATTGAATACATAACATATACATATGTTCTGTTATCGCCGCTTGACTTTGGTGCGCTGACATGGTTTATGACACGTATCACATGTTTTTTTTAATATGTTAATGTTATTATAAGATAATGTTTATTTAATTTTTTAATTTTTTAATAACACACTGTGTATATATTGTATTCGAACTCAGATTATCTGAATAAAATAAATCATCATTTATCACTTAGACCACTCCGCATATTCAAAAGATATTTTTTTAACAAAGTTTATATATTTTTTCTCCCTCCTTAATTTTAGAATTTTCCTTCCACCAAAGTCATTGACAACCGTAGATGACTTTATTTCTAAATTCTTTTGAAAAAAATCAACATACGACTATTTCAATAAAATTATTACCACCTACAAATAATTTTACCCATAAAAATACCCAAAATTCTTAAATAATCTCTGGACAAACCATTTCCCTTATTATTTTTAAACCAAATACTACATTTCCCTAATTTTGTCAAATAACTATTTAATTTTTTTATTAGTGGAGCAAATAACCAACGCATACAACAACATAGAATCTGTGAATGAGCATTAGAACACAACACAACCACTCCTACAAATTAACACTCAAAACAAAACAAATTACCAAACAAAACACTCACAGTTTTACAACTACAAAGGCTATATCATTCAAATATACCCTTAAAAATAATTAATTAGATAAATAACCCTTTTGAAGATTAATTAGATAAACACCCCTTTCATCCTATGTAGGATAAGTTCGTGTCTAATCCAGCACGAGTTCAAGAATCACATCCAGTCCAGAGCGAGTTCAGGAATCGCATTCAGTCCAGCGCGATTTCTGTGTAAATAAACATGGTAAATTAAATTGTTTGTCTTCTTACCTACCACTCAACATGAAACTCGTGTTTAGTAAAACACGAGTACATAACTCATTTTACATAAAATACAAGTGTGTTCTACGTGGACGAAAAAAGATTATTTATCTAAATAAACTTTAAAAGAGGTTATTTATCTAATTAATTAATTTTAGTCATATATTTGGCTGATTTAACCAGCTACAGACAACATGAGAAAACACAGAAATATCATTTAACCTGAAACACAATCTCCTGTCTCAATACACACCAGTTTTGACAATAGCATCTGCAACTTTGTTTTTCTTACCAAGAACATGACAAAAGCTAACAGTACCAAATTGTCAATATCCTAAATAACATGCCACAATCTCCAATGCCAATCATGTAGATTATAAAATCAATATATGGAAAACGATTGGGTGGAAAATGAAGTTTTCATTTTTTGAAGTTTAGGGTTAAAGTTTACGGTTTATAATTAGAATTTTAAGGTTAAATTAGGGTGTAGAGTTTAGGGTTTAATTTTTAGTGTATATAATCTAGTGCCCCAAAATGACATGTGTCATTATTTGAAATCCGCTTGTGAAAAGTAAAAGTTCTACCAACTATACATCAAATATTAACCTTGCATATATACGCTAAAAAATTGATGTTATAAAACCAACAACCAATTGGTTTACTTTAGTAGGATGACACGTTAAATCTCTTAAGCAATATTAACAATGACAGATACAAAAATTTAAAAACAAAAATTAAAAATAATATCATTTTTACATAGATATGCAAATTCCTTTTTTCTCTTTACGCGCTAAATTAAACAATGTTTTTTTTTAAATGATACACTAAATAGACTTGTTTCCCTCCAAAAAAAAAATACAATTACAAATATCTATAATTAAATTTGAACAAAAACTCGTATAACTCAATTAGACTTGAAATTTTTTTTAAAAAATTTCAAGTGATAAAATAAGAATAGCTACTTTAATTTTTTTAATTTAATTTGGTTCGATTGAATACTCTCCTTAATTGATGTTAGCATGCATGTGACAACGTTCGATGCTCCAAGTTTTTACTAACCTTTTGGTTAGTTTTTACTTTTTTTTTTTAATTTCTGAATAGTTCTAGGGCGAGGCACCCTTGCGGTACGATTAAAATGACTCGATTCTAGACAAATTCTTACTCGGTTGATAAAAATTTGTGTAATTACTTAAATTCTTACAATCTATGCAAATTCTTACCCAAATGATAAGGATTTAGGTTATTATATAAGAATTTGTGTAGTTATACAAATTCTTACCTAAGGTAAAATCCACTCAAATTCTTACCCAGTTAATAAGGGTTTCGGTTCTACCAAAATTATTATCTAGTCCTACATAAATTCTTACTATTTTTATAAGAATTTATGCTGGCCGCATTTTAGACGATTTTTTTTTAAACTTTTCCGATAAAATTTTACTTTTTGCTATGGAAAATTAGACCAATCATCGTACTTTCATGGACACTAATAAATGGACATTGTACCTATCAAGCCCAAGTGCTAATAAATAGTTGCTGTGTATCACATCATTCATCAATGCAAACATGTGAGCTTTATCAGGAAAGATGTTTATTTGAAAAAGCCCAAGTTCTAAATGGATATTATACATTTGATTCTCCCTACTCTTGCATGCTTAATGTAAGTACGGTCGTAATCAATAACTAGTTGGTTTAACGAAATGAGATGCTAGATCTCTTAAGCAATATTAAAAATTTAAATCCTAACGTTTTGAATGAAAAAATTGGGTTGAAAAAATCACCTCATAATGAGCTTATATAAAACTCGATCTAAATTAGTCGACCAATAAATCTGATACCAATCGTTAAACAAAAATATAAACATGTTTGTTAATTGTTAATACGATTGAATGACTTGGCAGATCCGCACAAGGTCGAGTTAGATTAGTTTCAGATTCAAACATAAAAATCTAAATAAAAGCATCGGGTAATATAACTAGGATTATTATCCCTTACACAGGCGGTTGTGTCGCAACCCCTTTTTAGGAAGGCCCGTCATTTTGAAAACTAAAATACACGAAGTCGCCACCAATCTTTTTTTAAAAAGAAGTGTGATTGGATTACTTTTAAAACAAGGTTATTTTAATAAAACGTTTTATTTATTAAAACAATATTTTTGGTCTGTGAAAACCAGAAAATAAGTTCGGGGGTCGGTTACGAGTGGGGAAGGGTTAGCACCTCCACTAGGCCCAAAAGTTGGTACCTTATTGATTTCGAAAAGTATTTTTCAAACTAGAATTTGCAAGTTCACAAGATTTTGATTTACTCGTCCATTTTATGAATATAAATCTATTTTAATGGCCTTATCGCCCGTAAAATGAACTTCAATCACCGCCAACACTCTTGGTGCTAACCCTCATTTATGTTTGGTAAGACACCACATTAGTTAGTTTTCACTTTTTAAGCAAACCCACATAAATAATTAAATGAGTTGTAGCCTTTTAATTAAAACCTAATTAGCGATTAATAACCTAAAATTGTCTACATTTATTTTAACTATTAAGGTTTAAATAAAATTAAGTGTGCTTTATTTAATTATGAAGGAAAATTTACAACATAGATGTCTCTATTCTAAGATTACTAAGAACCTATTCCTAGGGTTTTAACAAATGCATATGTACATAAAAAAGACAAAAAGAAGCAACTAAATTATTTAAATTAAATTAAATAACTAAATAGTTACTGAATTTTTAAATAAAGAAAAAGGGTAATTAGCTTTTATTTTTAAAAGAAAATCTGAATTAGGGACTAAATTGAAAGAAATTAAAATGTGATGGTCGAATTGATAGAGAAAAAATAATTTGGTGGTCAATTTAAAATAAAAAAGGACGAAATTGAATGAAATAAAAGTTGAAGTGCTGAGGTAAAAGATCCGGCAAAGTAGGGCGCGAGTTGAAGGGTAGATACGGGTTGGGTCTCGGTTGGTATATATACCCAAAGTTATAAACAAAATCATTTTGTTTCCTCTCTGTTCAGATGGATCTAGCCGGCCCTCTAAAAACCCTCTGAACATGTTCTTTGTGTTCTTCATAGATTGAAGAACACGGCGAACAATCGTCGTGCCGGTCGCCTTCCATCGGCACCGGCCACCGTTGCCGGCGATAAAAAATTCCCCAAAAAAACTTCTTTCCAGATTCTGGCAGTCCCCAATCCATATTTTTATCCTTGGAGCTACATCGAAACCAACACACTCGGCGGAGCTTCGCAAAACAGAGGTAAAAATAACTTTTAAAATTCAAAATTTAACAACAGAATAAAAAATTACCATAAATTTGCTTGCTTTATTCCCACTTGAAAACTCGAGTACACTTTGCTTGCTGCCTTTGAATCGAATACTATACTTTGTGTATACTTTTTATGTATTCTACTGGTGTGAATAATTGTGTATGTGAATTGTATATCAATCTTGTATTGTACATGGAATTATAGTGCTTTTTATAGTTACAGTTTTGCTTGAGTTTCAAGCTTGAATCCAAAATATCTTCCCCACTTGCTCTTATCTCGGCTCTAATTTTAAGTTTGTTGCCTTTTGCTCTCCGTCTTAATTCGATTGCAGCTTGATTCTTGCCATAGCTTTAATTTAGGGATTAAACCCTTTGACTTTGCTTCAGATTTGGGATTTAACCCTTTTTATTTCCCCTTTTGCATGGTTCTGGTGACTGAGAATAATTGGGGAAATGCTGGCGAGGAGTAAATGGTGACAGAGTCGGCTCGAGCGTTCGTCGAAGAAGGTGAACCGCCTGGCCGTAGCTAAAACGTTGCGCGCGTGGCTGCCAGACACGAGTGGTGATCCGCGTACCTTTCTCTAGAGAGATATGGGTTGTTAGATCTCGTCTAGATCTAACAGTTGGGAGAGTGTGGCACTATCCCTTTTCTAGCTAGCGTGATTTGCGCCATTGGATCAATCCCCTGATCCAGCAGTTGTCCTTCAGCTGCGTAAGTGTAACACCCTAATTTTGTCCGGGTATCTATATACTATAATTCGCTATAAATAGAACTAGAATATATAATAAATAAATAACTAAATAAAATAGAGTCCAATAATCTGAAAATCCAATTTGAATGTCCATTTATACAATATAATTCATTTTACAACCCCAAAAGCCCAAGTACAACTCAAAGGCCCAATTCCCTATATCCTTAATCCAATAAACACACATACACATCTAAAGAAACACAAATTGGATCAGATAGATTAAATTTCCCGCCCAAATTCGGTTATAAAGGTGCCACATGGCGCCTTCAGATTGGCTCTTTTTGTTTCACCCGGATTGAAGGCCGCCAGCTCGTCATCTGCTATAAATAGCAGAGAGAGAAAATGATCAGGGGGATCACGCAATAATGGTTCAATAACTATCGGGCTTTAAAGGAGAGAGGAAGACAAAAGGATTTACCAGGGGAGTTTGGAAGCTAATCGGCCGTGGGAATATCAGCGCTGGAGCATAACCACTATCACCAGAAGGTAGCATTTCTTCTCTACTTTATTTTCCTGCAACAAAGCATATAACCAGCATTAGATTCAACCACAAATGTATAGTATCTAAAACCTTAGACATCTAAAAGCAGTAATATAAAGCCTAAATTCTAGATCTGAGCGTAGATTCGAAATAGAAAAAGAAAGTCTAAAGGTAATATGATGAGTTTTAATTGCTTATTGTTGCGTGTGATAAGTGCTACGCAATTGTGCAAGTATACACGTCGCAAGTAATAAAGTGATATGAGTATCGAGTATCGTCTCCACAGGGATTGGTTTGGGCCACTTTGCTTAAGTTACTGCACTATGAAAAGTAAAAACACAATTGATAATAGAAGTTCTAATTAACGAGTAAACTAAGAGCAATAAACTAAAAGAATAGATGAAATCAAAAGAGTAAATAGGTCAGGTTATCGTGAGTTGAGGTGTGATAGCCGATTGGATCATCTTGGTAAAAGAGTGCAAGGGCAACTCAGTTGCCGTGGCAACTTGCACAACGGGGTTGCCTTGGCAACTAATCGATGGTTGCCTGGGCGACTAGCTGGGCAACTACTTGGGCGTCTGGGCAGCAACTTCAAGGTTCGGCAGAGAGTTCTTCAATGGTTTCTTCTTATCCCTAAGTCGAAACTCTAGCTACTTGTGCATGCCTTGATAATACATCCCTGCGTGAATCAAGGGTGAACAACAACCAATCTTGCGCTCCTCTTAGCCGTTGAAATCCTTAACTTATTCCTAAGCCGGATTAATCTTCACCATCAATAGATTGAATAAAGGTCATACTCATTTGTTTCTTGAATCTAACTCTCCCGATATTAGATAAATAGATGAAGTTACGAGATCCTCTCCCAATTCACTCACAAACAAGAATAAAAGCCAAGAATGAGTAAACCTTGAATAGAAAAGTACAAACTCTTATTACCTAAACAAAATCCAATTGTTTCTCACAACAACAAAACACAATAACCTCAACCAACCAAGTTAGTTCATGGTTGGGTTCAAAAGATATACAAAGAATAATCCCCAAACCATGAATCTAATAGAAGCAAAGAAGAAGAAGAAGAAATCGAACTCTCTCTTCTTGCCCTCCTTGGACTTGTCGAAATTCCCCTCTCTTGTTCTCTCTTGATTGTCGAAATCTCCATCTTATTTATAGGGCTAGGCCAAAGTCCTTCTTTGAGGAGGAAGTTAAGTTGGAATTAAATTATCTTTAAAGAATATAATTCTTTATTATAATTGCATTCCTACTAGAACTTCTCCTATCTTCTTGGAATTTAATTCTTCTTTAATCTCTGCATGGCAATCAAATTCCTTTGGGTTTGGGCTTTGCTCCACGTCATCTTGGGCTTGTATAGTCATCAATTTCGACTACCATATCATCTTTGCTCTTTGTCGACAATTGCCCTGGCAACTGGCTCGACGTCTCCTTCATGCATTACCCTGGCAACTAGCTCGACATCTCCTTCATGCACTGCCTTGGCAACTGGTTCTAGCCTTGTTTAGGCAAATGATTATGCACACACACAAAAACACACCAAAGCAACATCTTTTTCCACAAAAATCACCAAGTTATGTAATCAAGCTCAATGGTGGAAAGAAACATGAATTAATTCATGAATAACTAATTATGCAACTAATATGAGCTTAAGTCTAACAATAATATGAGTAAAAAGGGTAATAAAAATAGTACTTTTGAACACTTATCACTTATCTTGTGTTTCTATCGCTACGAGTGTTGCTGGAATTGAGTTTGAGGTTGAAATGGTATTAGGCTTCAAGGCAAGGTTGAAAATGATAGGGAGAGGGCTACTGGTTTCGGGTAGTTAGTTTAGGACGGGGAAGAGGGGCGATTCTGTCGAATCGGGCACTAGATTAGGGTTTAAGGTGGAAAAATGAGGAATCTGTGAAATTTTAGGGTTCTGACGTGGCCGAAAATCGTTCCGGCGATGGAGCACGGTGATCGGGGTATGACCAGGCTGTGGCCAGAGAAAAGACATGGGTGATCAGAGTGTCAAGGTTGGCCGGTGAAGATGACGGCCGGCGGCCGGTGTCATTTCCGGTGGTTGGGAAATAGGCCATGGTAGGTGATGAGGGGTGGCGATGGATTGAATGGTGGAAGAAGTGAAGAACTCAAGTGATGTTCTTGGTGGAAAATGAGAGTTTGATTGAGAAAAACATGAAAATGGGGCGAGTTTGTGTTTATTTGGATCAAAAGGGAAGAAACGGATGAACGTGATGAAGAACATGTTATGAACAGGGGGTTTTGATCTTTTTCAGAGATATTTTCTGGGTTTAGGTTGTTGTGAGTCAAAGGATTTAGTTTTATAAAAAACCGAAAATTCTAAAAAATGGGAAAAAAGGAAAATGGCCAGCTGATGAGGTCATTTTATAGACCGGAAGTCGGGCTGGCAAGCCCGCGAATCCCCGTGAAGGCCTTACTATGGCGGGCCTTCTACCGCAACCCTTCAGCTTGTTTTTCTTACAATTTAGTCACTAATAGCTCTTAATTTATCCCTATAGCTTCTTTTCTTTTCAATTTAGTCACCTTTACCTTGTAATTTGACACCCCAATTTTAATAACAGCTCAATTGAATCCTTATTGCTTTAATTTGAATTGCTTAATTGTTTAAATTCAATAGTTTAATTGTTATAATTAAATATATGCTTGCATGTTTTAAAATGGAGCATGTAGTTTAATTAATTGGAGAATTAAGTCACTTTGATAAATTTGGAGAATTAGAGCCTTAGATTTAAGTCCTATAGTTAGATTTAAATAAGTAATTAGGGAGATAATTGTAGCAAATTAATGTGGTTAAATGGAAAGCTTTGGTGTATTAACTTGGATAGTATCTCAAATGTATTGAGATGTTATACCAAAGATACCCTTAAGTGGAACATTTAAAACACATTATTACCTAGAATTGAATAAATGGCTTGAATAATTAATTAAGGCCCTATTAGTCCTAGAACTTTGAATAATTAGAAAAAGTAAATAAAAAAAAGTAATATTATTTAAGTTATCAGTTTCAACATAAATAGTACCGAATCTTTTGGGTGTTATCTCATAGAAAATTTGAAATCAAATAATATTTTAATCTAAAATTATAAAATTAATTAGAGCCTTTTATATGCTAACTCAAAATTAACTAGACCATAAGTTATCATGCATTTTGAAAACCTTTTATGGTGGAAATACATTTTAAATATGAATAAGTGTGCCCTAAAGTATTTGGATATTCTTTATTTCATATTTGAGTAAAATGTATTTCCTCATAAAAGGATATCTTCATTTGGAATTTAAATCCAACTAATGATAATTAATTAAATTAAATTCAAACCACTGTTCGAAAATGCCAAAATGCCACGTGAAATTAATTAAGGTACCGATAACGAGCGTTTGTGGGGGTGCTAATCCTTCCCCACACGTAACTGACTCCCGAACCCAAATCGTTTCAAACAGAATCTTTGGTTATCTTATGGTGTCGGTCTACCAAAGTGACCGGTGGCGACTCCAAATTGGTTTTCAAAATTAAATAATGGATTTAATATGGAAAACCTTAATTTTCAAGATTTTAATGAATTAAAATGAAAAAAACCCTATTTTCTAAAAGAATAATCGCCAGGCTATTTTTTCCACATGTTGGTTTCAAAAATGGTCGTGACAGCTTAGCGACTCTGCTGGGGACAAGTCGGGCCTAATTAATTAATTTCACGTGGCATTTTGACATTTTAGAATGATGGTTTGAATTTAATTTCCTCAATGATTATTAGTTGTTTTTTTTTTAAAGAATGAAGGTAGTTTTTATTGTGTGATATATATGTCATTCATGCATAGCCTTCTACGGGCTTTCCCCCTTAAATGGGTGCGAGACATTATCCTACGTGAGTTAGCCAGCTCCGTGATCAAATTTTTGTCTCTCTTCCGGTATACTAACCTTAAGCACCGTGAGGTTACGCCTTCGCTATAAGGGACCTATACTACCGAATTGATGTCTTGCTATCGCAGTAGACAGTAACGACAGTTCGGGAACCCAAGAGTCTAAAACACCACCCTCATATTGAATATTATAAATCAACCTCACTAGAGCCAGATAAGGACCTAGGATAGATGTTGCCAGTTTAAATACACTTATTTGGTTATTTTATGTGCTTAATATAACCTGTTTTGTTGATTATTTTAATATTAAGCTTTGTCTTTAATGTGTTTACAAGTTACTAACACTTTCTTTTGGCTTGTTTGATTTGTTGTGTTTTTCTTTTGACATCATTGCATTCATAAGGGGGTAGAGATCCAAGAGCTATTCAATTGGGAAGTGTTCAAATGGCAGAAGTCTAGTAAACAGGGAGATGATAGTGGCATTGTGTGGATATGGTCAGAGGAAACTCAACATTCAAAAGGGGATAGTGTCCAGGCAGATCATGTGTCACAAACTAAAGAGACTGCTAGAATCAATTCAAGACAGAGCAAGTGTTTGCCAGAATTAAAAGCCATGTGGGAACAATGGGGTGAAGAGATGAAAAAAGAGTTTCAGTCTGGATTTGGTGACATAGCTAGGTTGTTGTATATACAAGTGGATCGAGAAATGATACGGGCCATGGTGCAACATTGGAATCCGGCGTACAACTATTTTACATTTGGAAATATAGATATGACACCCACTTTGGAAGAATATGAGGCTTTGTTGAATTGTCAAACGGTGCATAGTGACAAAATCTATACAAGACCTAATCATCCACCGAGCTTTAAGAAAATGCTAAAAGCGGTTACTGGCAAAGATGAAGCATGGTTCAAATGCAACTTAAAAGGGAAAGGAAATGAAGAGGTTCTAGAAGATAATGAGCGCATTGATTGGAAGATTATCCAGGGTATAATTCTAACAGGTGATGAATCAGAGAAGAGGAAAAAGGAAATTGTTTGCTTTGTGTATTTATGGGTTAGTACTATTTCCAATGACTGTTGATTGCATAGATCCGTCAACGTTAGACTTGTTTGAAAGATTAGAAAAGAATGTTAATCCAGTGCCTACAATTATGGCAGAAACATACATGTCACTCACTGCTTGTAGAAAATCTAGGAAATGAAGATTCTGGAGTTGTGCACAGCTATTGGAAGTTTGGTTCAAAGGTCATAGATGGACCACACCTTATAGGGTTCGAAGGTTTTTAATGACTATTCACCGTTAGAAGAACACATTACTTCGTGTACTCCCGAAAAGAGGACGGAAGATCAGTGGAAACTGTTTTTCTTAGACTTGAAGGAATCAGATGTGGTATGGAAAGCTCATTGGTTAAATGTGAGTAGTTATCGATATCAGTGTGGAAATTTGATTGGATACCGTTACCGAGAATTTAGGGTGGAACAACCTATTGCTCACTGTTAGTATCAAGACAATTTGGGTCAAGACAATTTATCCTTGCAAGTAAGGGAATGGATACTTTTGGGTACGCTCATAAAACAAGTAATTACAAACCGAAGGTAGCAGACACCTCAAGAGCTTGGCTAACACCAAGAAGGGTGGAGCTTCATGATGTGAAAGAAGTCATGAAAGGATATGCAGAATGGAAGGCCAAAAGGGTTAATGATAATCTCCCAAAGAAGGATTCATTGGATAGTGGTTTAGCTAGTGGATGTGCCAGGGATGCTTCGTCAGCAATAGAGAAAATGAAGCATGATTATGAAAAGGAAATGAGAGGATATACAAAGAGAATTAGTGACTTGAAACACGAGCTTTCAATGGCAACATTAGAGGTAGACACTCAGCAAAATCAGAGGAAGGAATTTTAGAGCAACAACAGAAAATCGAACAAGAATTAGTAAAACTAAAAGAGATTCATTCTGGATGCAGGAAAGCACAAAAAGAAGGTACACGCAGAATAGTATAGAATATGTCAGAACAATTGGAAGATATAACCAAACAAAGGGATAGCTACAAAAGGATGTACGAGAAAAAGGCACGAGAGTCAAGAAAGTTAAGCACCAAGGCTAAAAAGAGGCTTGAGGAGGAGCAAGCTAAGAATGAGGAATTGAAGATTCAGGTATCATGGCTAGAGCAAACAGTTATAAGATACCATGAAGAGTATCAACCCCGGATGGATCAGGAGAATGAGGAATTGTGCAAGAGGATCACAGAGTTAGAAAATAAAGATCAAGGTTTAAAGGAACAACTTGCAAGCTATGAAGGTGCATTACAAATAGAAAATAGGGCACGAAGAAACAAGTATGGTGCAGCTCAACGTATAATTTAGAGTCAAAGCAGCGAGTTGATCACCTTTCAGGAACAGGTAAGGAGTATTACTGAGTATGTCTAGATGTTATCAAGAGACGCTACAACACTACTACAATGTCCCAATATTGGTCTGGAGCTTGAAGAGAAGATTGTTCACCTGTTGTACGAGATAATCAGCTTAGGAGTGAGAGCGGAGAGATTTGTGTAGTTGAAATTATTCATTTCTTGTAATGAATCATTTTGGTTAATGAAAGTTTTGCTAAAAGCTAGCATTTGGACTCAATACCCCTTTTGCATACATGTATACACACGTTCACGCATTTTCATGTCATTTTTTAACAAGTCATTAAATATAAAAGGTTTTATGAAAGTTTGTTTCAAAAGCCGCAATCATTTCGCACTCATACGAGACTTGTTTATGCTCTAAGACCATGGCTGTAAAAGATCGAGTTGCCAGTTTGGAGAACGATAGAGTAGAGACACAAAATTGTTTTGATAGGATGAAGCAATCCATGAAGGATTACTTTGCCCAGATTCAGAGGGAGATAATCAATTAGTTGAATGCTCTGTTGGGACCGAAAGAGTCTAGAAAGGCTAAAGCACTTGAAGGTGCTTCTAATGAAATGAATGATCAAGCAGAAACTACATCTCACATAAGGGTGCAGCCTGAAGGACCTCCACTTGCAAAGAAGGTCCAAATTAATCTGGCTGGAGCAACTCCCAGTCATCCAGTTCATATTGGGGCAAATTTTGGGGGTAATAAAGATATCCCTGATTTAGATACTCTCAATGAGATGGAAACGATCCGGACTGAAATCGAGAAGAAGTATGAGGATCGCTACAAGGCACTAGAAGATCGTTTGATGGAGTTGCAATGAGTGAATGAGATAGGACCTGGAGCAATTGAAATGAGCTTAGTGGCTGACATGATTCTTCCTCTAAAGTTCAAAGTCCCAAATTTTGAGAAGTTTGATGGAACTACTTGCCCGATGTTGTCACTAGATTTTCATCTTTGTTTTAGTTGTTATATTAATTTAGTATTAGTATATTGTAGTTAATGTAATATTGATAACATTATAGTTGTGAATTTAATGTCACTGTTAATGTAGTTAGGTGTAGTATTGGTAACTTAGTTTTAGTGGTAAATATTAAATAGTTTAGGTCTCGTATAGTATAATTGTAAAGATTAATGTGGTAGTTAGAATTATTTAGGTAACATATAATGTGTTATAATTAGTAAAATTGTTCATATGTTAGTGTAGTTAGAATTAACATAGGATATTAAAACCCAAAAAAACATGAAATACATAGCCTAATTTTAATTAAAAATAAATAAAAGGTCCATTGGATTAATTTAGATCAGAATCCATTAAAAAATACATAGAAGGTCCATTACACAAAGGCCCGTTCGGCCTGATTATTATTTCCTAAAGGGCTTGACCATTATATGCGCATGTGATGAAGAGCCGTTGGATCAGGGGAGAATAGATCCAACGGCACGGGATCGCACACAGGGTCTACACACGGATTACCAAGAGCCGCGCTTCTTAGCCACTCGATAAGGATACGATCTGACGGCCCAAATCGCTTCGGGATATATTACACGGATCACCACTCGCGCGTGGCAGCCATGCGTGCGACGGTTCAGTTCCAGCCATCTGTTTCATCTTCTCTGACGCTTCACTCGTTCTGATTGTTCCTCATCGGCGCCATCCGAATAATCAGAAACATACAAACAGAAGAACAAAAAAGGGTAAATCCCTAAATTGGGGTAGAAGCAATTCAAGATGAAATCAATATGGATTAAAATCCCTAATTCAATGCCCTAGCTGGAAAATTTAGAAGCAAAACAGGAAGGGATAATCCCTAATTCGAAGCCTTAGCAAAAATCAAGCCAATCGAATATGTAAAAGACAAAATTAGAAGCAAAAAGGGAATGGATAATCCCTAAATTGAAGCATCTAGCAAAGATCAAGCAATTCAAGATAATCCAGGGAAGAAATTAGGGATTCAATTCAAGCCATTCTTGTACTATATAAACCCCTTTGTAATCCATGTAACAACAACAATCAACAAAGGAATAGATAGCAATTTCATAAGAGTTACACATAGCAATTACAGTAGATATACTAGCATTCTGAATTTGTAAAGAGCAAGCAATTTGTATTCAGCGTTCAGAAGCAATAAAATGAGCAAGTTCTGGTAATTTTTCTATCTATTTACTTTTTGTTTCGAATTAAATAAATAAAAGGAGTTGTTTTTACCTTGTTTTTGTTTGAAACGTCGAGGAACTTGGTTTAGATGTAAAATCTGGTGAAAAAAACCCGATTTTGAGGTCGTTGGAATCTGGGAATTTCACCGTCGGTGGAAGGCGGCCGGCACGACGGATGTTCATTATGTTCTTCATAAAATGAAGAACACGATGAACTCGACAGAGAATTTAAAGAATGGGCATTTTGATCTGTTTTAGTGAATAAGGATAAAATGAAATCTGTTATAATTTTAGCTATTTCTAGTGACTCATTTGACCTGACCCGAACCCAGATATAACCCGCGCCTTTCTCTTCCAGATCTCGCGCCACAGCTTTTAGTTTTCAATTGTTTCAATTTCGTCCCTTTTCTTTTCAATTCGGCAGTTAATTTTAAATTGTTTTCAAATTAACTTCCACATTTTATTTTCTTTCAAATTAATCCCTAATTTAGATTTTCTATTTTAAAAAGATAAAAATCTAATTCATTTTTTTCTTTATTTAATCTTAACAATTGCTTAGTTATTTATTTTATTTACTTAATTAATTATTTCTTTTATGCCTTTTATGTATATATTTGTATGTATGTTAAACCTTAGGATTAGGGACTTAAAACTTAGATTAGTGACATGTATGTTGTAAATTATTCTCCGTTTCAATAAAATACAATTAACTATATTTAAACCTTAATAGTTAAAAGGAATATAGACATTTCTAGGATTATTCACTATTTAGACTTAAAATTAAAATTCATTAACTCATTTAATTTTCTTGTTTATTTGTTTAAAAAGTGAAAACTTAATTAATGCGATGTCTTATCAAACAGGAATGATGGGTTAGCGCCAGGAGTGTTGGTGGTGTTTAAAGTTCATTTCTGAGCTGATAAGGCCGTTAAAATAGATTTACATTCATTTTAAGGACAAATAAAATCGAAATTTTATGAACTTGCAAATTCCAGTTTTAAAAATGCTTTTGAAATCAATTAAGGTACCATTTTTTTGGGCGTTGTGGGGGTGCTAATCCTTCCCCACACGTAATCGACCCCCGAACCTATTTTCTCTTGTTTTCGTGGACCAAAATGTAATTTTGATAATTAAAACGTTTTATCAAAATACCCTTGTTTTAAAAGTGATCCGATCATACTTTTTTTAAAAAGATTGGTGGCGACTCCGTGATTTTATAAAGTTTTCCAAAAGGTCAAAACCTTCCTAAAAAGGGTTGCGACACCCGAAAGCTCACCTCACAATGTACTGTCGAAAGATGGATGCTTACTTGAAGGATGAAAAGTTGTTAATTCATTGCTTCCAAGATAGTTTGACTGGTTCGGCGGCATGATGGTATACACAGTTGAGTTGTGTAAACATTCGATCATGGAAATATCTCAGGAGCTTTTGTGGAACTTTACAAATATGTTACCGAAATGGTTCCTAGCCATATCATGTTGCAAGGCATGGAACAGAGGAGTAATGAAACACTCAGACAATATGCTCAAAGGTGGAGAGATATAGCAGCCCAGTTACAACCTCCGTTGATGGAAAGTGAGGTTACTCATATGTTTGTTCAGACTTTAAAAGGACCACTCTTTGAAAGGTTGATCAGTAATGCTACTCAGAATTTTGCTGATATAGTGATGACTGGGGAATTAATCGAAGCAACAACTTAAAGTGGTAGGATCGAAAGTGGAAAAAGGATCTCGAAAGAATTACAAAATTAAAGACAATGAAATAAATAATACAAGTGCATATGAGGCTCCAAAAAATGTGACTATCACTTCACCTGGCACAGTGACAGGGAATTCACAAGGATCAAACAAGAAAGATGCTCGTGGACCAAGAAATGACAGAATAAATTTCACACCAATACCAATGACGTATGCTGAGTTGTATCCACAGTTGTATGAAGCAGATTTGGTGAGGCTATACTATTTGACTCCTTTGCAACCTCCTTACCCTCAATGGTATAAACCTGATGCCCACTGTGAATTCCATGCTGGAATACCAGAGCATACAATTGAAACTTGTACAATATTCAAGAAAGTGGTGCAGAATCTAATCAACAATGAGATTCTAAGGTTTGATGAGCCTAGCATTGCATCAAATCCTTTGCCGAACCACAAGGGCGGGGAGTGAATGCCATAGAGGAGGACGATGAGGCAAAGCAATTGAAAACTGATGTGTCAGAGATCAAGTCCCCTTTGAAATGGGTATTCGAACATTTGTATAATGCTGGGATGATTGAAATAGGCATGAAAGTAAAGAAGGAAGTACAATCAGAGGTATATTGTGAGTATCATCAAGAACATGATCATGAGATTCAACGTTGCCTGAAGTTTCGAGGTTTGATACAGAAGATGATGGACAATAAAGAGATAGAATTCTTTGCAAAAACAGGAGAAAAGAAGGCAGATGAGGTTTGTACTTCTGAACCATCCGGTGTTAGGTATGGGGTACACAAACCCTTGGTGATTTCTGTTCGGTCTAAGAGTGGGGGCCCCTAAGGTATGAAATCAGGGTTGACTTCCAAAATTGTGATTTCGTCTCCTACGCCGTTTGTTTACAATAGTACTCACAAGATACCATAAAATTACGCAACTAATGTAACTGTGCTGAAGAGGGCAAATGACAAGAGGAAGCCAAGATGACGTTAGAGAAAGAAAAAGATGAACGGCCTAGTTCAGAAATAGTGAACGAAGTGAGGTATTTTACCCGAAGTGGTAGATGTTATTCTCCAAAGGTCTCTAAGGAGACGAAAAAAGTTAAAGGAAAAAGTGTGACAGTGCCGAAAAGGATTTTTGAAGAAGAGCCTACACCTAAAATAAACGAGCCAGTGACAGAAGAACATGCGCAAGAATTTCTGAAATTTTTAAAGCATAATGAGTATAATATAGTTGAGCAATTGAAGAAGCAACAAGCAAGAATTTCTGTCCTGGAGCTGTTGTTGAGTTCTGAGGGGCATCACAATGCCTTAATAAAGGTGCTCAATCAGACATTTGTGCTAAATGACATATCTTTGGGCAAGCTAGACCGGATAGTGAACCACATTGCTACTGATAATTATATCACGTTCACTGATGACGAGATTCCTGAGGGATGAGGTCCGTAAAGGCTCTGAATATCACCACACATTGCAAGGGGTATGTATTGCCGGGAGTGTTGATAGACAACGGTTCAACTTTGAATGTTTTTCCAATGGTAACTCTTTAAAGGCTGCCAATCGATGATTCATATATGAAAGTGTATAAGAATACCGTAAGAGCCTTCGATGGAACCACTCGTGAAGTATTGGGGAAGATTGAAGTGCCATTGTTGATTGGTCTGACAGTTTACAATATAGATTTTGTAGTGATGGATATAAAGCCCACATATAATTATCTGTTGGGTAGGCCTTGGATTCACACATCTGGAGCGGTTCCATCATCCTTGCATCAGAAAATTGAAGTTCGTTATTGAAGGGAAACTGGTTAGTGTCGGGGCGGAGGAAGACATCATTGCTTTGGTGACCACAAACGCCCCATATATTGAGGCTAATGAGAATGCTCTTGAATGTTCCTTTAGAGCTCTAGAGTTTATCAATGCCACTTTTGTTGCTGAAGGAAAACCGTTTCCTCGACCAAGATTATCGAACTGTACCAAGATGACCGTTCGCGAAACACTAGAGAGATATGCAAGAACAGGGAAAGGATTGGGAAAACGTCTCCAGGGGTGTTTGCGCCCAAAATATGTTGTCATGAAAAAGACCATTTTGGACTGGATTCAAGCCAAATATCAAGGAGAGAATGAGGGATTTGAAAAGAAAGGGAAAACAAAGGATGGCTCGCCTTTTGGGAACTGAGGTATCCTCTGAACCTGTAGCCCTGTTTGGTTTAACTCAGATTTTTAAATTACGAGGATTCTGGAATGTTGTAGAATAGCTCATGGAAGTTAGCCTGGAGACTGTAAGGATGCACGAAGAGGATATATTTGGCAATGAACTGGAAGGTTTGCTTGTCAGAGGAATTTTTGAGAATGCCTAGCCCGTGAAGTTTTTGAAGGAAATACGCCCCTGTCTCCCAAGTGAGAAACTTGAAAACTGGGTAGCTGAGGAGCTTACTTTTGTATCCAATAAAACAAAGTAAATACTAAGAACCAACTTTATACCTTTGCCCGCGGGTATAGAGTATTATCTGTAAAGGGCCATTATATTAGTCCATTTAAATAAAGATGCTTTCAATGCTGATTCACAAATGGAAAACATGTTTCTTGTTCTCTTTTCACATCATTTCCAAAAATACATATTATTATTTTTGCAGGTTTTTGGCTATCGATTGCATGAATGATCCTGAACCTAATCCCGAGGTAAGTTCTGAGTGAGCAGTATGTCTAATGGAAGTCAACGAGGTTGAGGATGAAACAGAATATGAAATACCTGAAGAATTGCTAAGGTTAGTGGAAAAAGAAGACAACCAGATCTTACCTCACAAAGAGGAATTATAGATTCTCAACTCGGGAACGAATGAAATCAGGAGAGAAGTGAAAACAGGGGCTGCTTTCTCGCCAAAAGCTAGACAATGGTTGGTTGGTTTGTTACGAGAGTTCAAAGAAGTCTTTGCCTGGTCATATCAAGATATGCCTAGATTAAACGCTGATATAGTAGTACATAAGCTGCCTATAAGGCTGGAATGTAAACTAGTTCAGTAGAAGCTCAGAAGATTGAGGCCAGAGATGGTACTTAAGATAAAGAAACAAGTACAAAAGCATATTGATGCTGGTTTCCTCGAAGTGTCACAATATCTTGAATGGGTGGCCAATATAGTCCCCGTACCAAAGAAAGATGGGAAAGTGCGCGTGTGCGTAAATTCCAGAGATTTGAATAAGGCTAGCCCAAAGGACAATTTTCCCTTGCCTCACATAGACATTTTGATGGATAATACATCGAGGCATTCGTGGTTTTCCTTTATGGATGGGTTTTCAGGGTATAATCAAATCAAAATAAACTTGGAAGACATGGTTAAAATGACATTTATAACTTTATGGGGAACATATTGTTATCAAGTGATGCCTTTTGGATTAAAGAATGTTGTGTCAACTTATCAGCGAGAAATGATAACTTTGTTCCATGATATGATGCATAAGGAGATTGAGGTGTATGTGGACGATATGATTGCTAAATATCAGACCGAGGAAGAGCATATCCAGAATCTAAGGAAGTTGTTTTTGAGGTTGAGGAAGTACCAGCTGAAACTCAATCCTAATAAATGCACTTTTGGGGTAACATTAGGAAAGCTCCTAGGATTTGTTGTCAATAGGAATGGATTGAAATAGATCCAGATAAAGTTAAGGCAATCCAGGATTTTCCAATACTTAGTTCACAGAAAGAGGTTCAAGGATTCCTCGGAAGGTTAAACTACGTTTCCCGGTTCATCTCTTAGTTGACCGATAAATGTGATCCAATCTTCAGGTTGCTTAAAAAGAGTAATCCAGGTGAATGGAATGAAGAATGCCAAGAAACGTTTGATAAGACCAATAAGTATTTGACAAATGCTCCAATATTAGTCACTCTAGTTCTAGATAGACCACTCATCCTTTATTTAACTGTTTATGAAAACTCGATGGGATGTGTCTTGGGGCAACATGATGACAATGGGAAGAAAGAAAGAGCCATCTATTATTTGAGCAAAAAGTTTATAGAGTGTGAAGTGTGATACCCACCAATTCAAAAGTTATGTTGTGCCTTGGTTTGGGTAACTCGTAGGCTCAGAAAATACATGCTATATCACACTACTTGGTTAATTTCTCACCTTGATCCATTAAAGTTCATGATGGAGGTACCGGCATTGACTGGAAGATTGGCTCGTTGGAAAATGTTATTGTCAGAATTTGAAATTGTGTATGTAAGTCAAAAAGCAATAAAATGGGGTGCTATAGCGGATTTCTTGGCAAGCCGTGCTTCAGAGGATTATGAACCCTTGAGCTTTGATTTTTCGGATGAAGATGTGATGAACATCTCTACGGAGGAGAACGAAATTCTAGAAACTTGGAAATTATATTTTGATTGGGTTGTTAATGCTTTAGGAAGAGAAATTGGGGCAGTGTTGATTTCTCCAAATAACGTGCATTATCCATTCACAAGTAAATTAGAGTTCCTTTGTACTAATAACATGGCAGAATATGAGGCTTGTGTTATGGGGTTGTAAGCTACTATCGAGGGAAAGATAGAAAACCTGAAGGTATATGGAGATTCTGCATTGGTTGTCTATCAACTTCGGGGGGAATAGGAGACAAAAAATGCCAAATTGATCGGGTATCAAAAGTTAATCCTCAAAATGATAAAAGAGTTCAAAGAAATTACCTTCACATACGTCCCAGAGAAGATAATCAAATGGCAGATGCTCTAGCTACATTGGCTGCAGTTTTCCTAGCCAATAAACTAGAGGATATGATGACAATCCAAATGCAGAGTTATAGTACCTATGCTCACTATTATAGTATAGAAGAAGAGGCAGATGGAAATCATTGGTATTTTGATATTTTTCAATTCATCAAATAACAAGTTTATCCCCATGGGGCAAACAATAATGATAAAAGAACCATTAGAATGATGGCCTCAAGATATGTGCTTGATGGAGAAATTTTATATAAAAGAAGTAAAGATCAGATATTGTTGAGATGTGTTAATGCCAGTGAAGCTAGGAATATTTTGGCAAAAGTACACGATGAGATATGTGGTACACACGTGAATGGGTTGGCTATAGTACGGAAAATTATGAGATATGGCTACTATTGGTCAACCATAGAGGGGGATTGCATTGAATATGCTAAGAAGTGTCATAAGTGCCAAATATATGCTGATATGATTAATTCTCCACCGGTACCTCTTCATACAATGAATTTACCTTGGCCTTTTGCTATTTGGGGCATGGATGTTATTGTGTAGATTCACCCTAAGGCTTCTAATGGGCATCATTTCATTCTCGTGGTTATTGATTACTTTACCAAATGGATAGAAGTAACTCCTTATGCCAATATTACAAGAACAACAGTCCGTAAGTTCTTAAAGAAGGAAATAATTTGTCGGTATGGATTACCAGAGAGAATTGTTACTGACAATGCCACCAATTTCAACAACAAAATGATAGCGGAGGTGTGTGAGCAGTTCAAAGTCATGCACCATAATTCTTTGGCCTATCGTCCTAAGATGAAAGGGGCAGTGGAGGAAACGAATAAAAACATCAAGAAGATTATATCAAAGATGATGGAAACTTACAAAGATTGGCATGAGAAGTTGCCCTTTGCTCTGTTTGCGTATAGAACGTCAATACGAACTTCGACTGGGCAACACCTTATTCTTCAGTCTATGGGGCAGATGCAGTACTTCCCATTGAGGTTGAAATTCCATCCCTTCGAGTTCTGTCTAAAATTGTAATCACTCATTTTTATCCGGTTTGTAAATATTGTTAATATATTAATGGGGTGTTATTATTGCATGTATACATGTTATATTATATGTCTACTATATATATGCGATTAATGTGTGTGAAATATACACGTGTGATATGTGTGAGTGCATGTATATTATACATATTATGTTTATGTATATGTTAATATTTATTATAGTATATGTGTACTGCATGTATGTTTATGTGTGATTTGTGTGTGAATGTGTAACATGTGAATGTTATAAAAGTGATGTGTATAATTAGGTGTGCATGTACATTTATGTTATATTAACTAAGGGCGTGTAACGTATATTAATGTCGGTATGCCATACGTATATGTGTGCGCGTACGAATATATATATGTATACATTATCATATTCGTGTTATTATTATTATTATTATCACATATATATATAAACATATAATAAAATAAGACCCAAGTTTATTAGTGTCCAATCCAATATATTACAAAACCCAAGATTGTGTTACATTGGGCCTAACTCAGACAATCCCTAATCTAATCCAGAAACCCTAATCTATATCTGACCCCTCCCTTTATTTTGCGTAGCTGCACGAGGGCCGTTGGATCAGATCTAGATCCAACGGCCACGGTTGAAGCATGAAAGACCCCTCATCTGCCGCATGAAGCCCACGCGCGGGCTGTTGAACTCCCACGCGCGCGTGTGATATACATGCAAGGCCCTTCAGATCCACGCGCCACGTGTCAACATCTGGTGCCATCTTTACAGTCCCCATAGCACATCTAAGCTGTCGATCTTGAAGAAAATCCTAGCCGTTGGATCAGAATCGATCCAACGGCCAAGAACAAATATGTTAAATAAAGATCGCATGCCTCCAACCACCCTCTGCTGCCGTGCACGCCACCCCTCACCGGCCGTACCATCCAGACATGCAAAAATTAGAAGAAAAACTCCAAGTCAGATCAAAATCATGGGCAACCATCAACCGAAGTAGATTATTAGTTCCTTTTTATACATGTATTTCGGTTGAAAAAAAGCAGAGATGAATGTAACAAAAAAACCAGAATCAAAAGAAATAAAAAAAGAGTTGTTAGTCGATTTAAAAAAAACACACAAAAAAGGAATACAAAGAGTTTCAGTGGTAATTTCCTGATTTCTTGCTCTTGTTCATCTCATGCATGTAAAAGAAACGATCTAAATAAGCCAAAAGAGAAGTTTTTTTTACCTTTGTCGTGTGTGTTTCACCGGCGATGAACCCATGGGTGAGCCACGCTTTCCCTTCGAAATAATAGCGGAGGTTTTTTGTGGAGTCCAAAAAGGGGTCTTTGTTTAGGTTTTTGTTGTAGAACCACCGCGGTCTAGGAAGGCTTGAGGTGACCGTGCGGCCGAACCTCGCCTGAGACCGGCGGAGCGCGGTGGTTCAGGTTTTTTGGGGTGTTTATCCTCCGAAAATTGGGAAAGGAGAGAGCCTTATCTCTTTAAGGTTAAAAAAAGTGAAGGAAAAATAAAAAGGGGGGCCTGCTAATGGTTTTATAGAGGGGAAATAAAAAGAAAATGGTATAATTGCCCACTAAAACCCCATGTGTTTGTCAATTTTTCAAACCGAGTATTCCCCTTTGGGTCAATCACAACCCCAGTCCTCCATGGTTTACCGAAAATTGCAATTCAACCCCTAAATTAAACTAAAATCATTTTTCAAACGGTCAATTTACACCCTTAGTCATCCCGTGTTTTGGATATTTTCAGTCTGAATCTGCCCCTTGGTAATATTACACATTTAGTCCTTTCAAGTTTATTTCAGTTTATAAATAAGTCACTAATTTATGTTTTTTAATCCATGTTTTCTTTTTATTTTTATTTTCATTTTCGTCATTCTTTTCTCTTTGTTCTTAAATATTTATGTTATTTTTGTTTTATTTATGTGTTTCAGCAAGTTTAATTTGTTCATTATGATTCATATATGTTTTCTATGTCATACTTAGTTATGCCCTTTTAGATATGTCACGTTATTATTTTATGTTTCGATTTATTTGGTTTCATTGTATATGTGTTTGTTTTACGTGGAACGTTTTGGTTTAGCTTGAATATCATGTTTATATATCTCGCATGAATCTAATGATCGTTTTTTTGCAATTTTGGTCATATGTTAGTTTTGAGTATTTTTGTCTGGTATGTGTTATGGTACGTTTTTAGCCTTGTTCTAATGTGTATTATGTTTCTTTTTTTGCTTTTATTATGTCTTATGGTTCTCCGTGTTTTTTTTGTATTTTGGTTGGCATATTATATGCATTAATTTGTGTTTTCATAACATGTGCATTATCATATCATGTAGTCTGTTCGTTCGTGTTGTATACACGTGTTTTATTAAACGAGCATGTTTGGTTTAGTCATGTATCATGCATATAGGTGCTCTAATATGTTTTATTTTTATTTTTTTACTTTCTTTTTTCGCGTTTTAAGTTATATGTTACAAATGGATGATTTTGGTTACATATTAATATCATGACATGCTTTTAATGTATGTATGTAATTCATGTCATATGATAAATTTTTTAGTGTAATATTGTGGTAATAAGGTTTTATTAATTTGGCATTACATTATATGTATGTCTTGTATATATTGCATTATGGTTTTCTTTAGTTTCTTTTAACATGTATATATGTGATCAATTAATTCTTGAAGTATGTTTTTGTTCACATGTTTTTTTATTGCTTTGTTTTTATCATTGCGATATATATTATGTTCGTGCTTTTTATTTTTGTTTAATATCGTGATATTTATGTTTTTCTTATTATGTTTTTAGTACCGTGTCAATCTGAATGTATGTTTTGTTATCATGTTTATATAGATTTATCACGTTTAGGTTTTTAGTTTAATATTTTGAGGTTTACGTTTTTATATCATAGTGTTTATGTTTATTTTCGTGTTTAGTTTTGATTTTTGTACATGGCATTTATATTTACGATCACACATTTTGTTAAATATCGTGTTAATTTAGATTTGTCCTTTCTTGATATAATGCTTTCTAAGATGACATCATGGAATATATTATTTGTTAATGCGGTGCCCTTTTATCCGAGTGTAGATGGGGCCAGTATCAGGCGTAGTGATGGTGGTTGGGCGTTTACTCTCGGATAACATGGCCTTTAAAATTTACTCGCACTTATAACCAAATTTTAAATTAATCATCACTTTAATCCAGAAAATCTAATATTAATAAAGCGGTAATTATTAAAGTACCAATTTTGGGCGGTGTGGGGGTGCTAATCCTTCCCCATCCGTAACCGACTCCCGAACCCCAACAGTTTTCAAATCTCTGGTTTTATGGTGCCCGACCTACCTAAGTGGTCGGTGGCGACTCCTCATTTTTTAAATAAAATACGATATTTTTAAACCCCCACGGAATAAACATTTTTATCCGAAAGACAATAAACACCTCGAAAACTTTGGTCTTTTTTAGCGAAATGGGACATCGCTATAGAAACAAAGCTAGAAGAAGTAGAATGGATACAAGCTTGATTTGATCAGTTAAATTTGGTGGAGGAAAAAAGGTTGAAGGCTATTTGCCACAGTCAGATGTATCAAAAAAGAATGATGCGAGCCTATGATAAGAAGGTACAACCTAGAGAGTTTCGAGAGGGAGATCTTGTGTTGAAAAAGATCTTACAAATACACCGTGATGATCGTGGGAAATGGATGCCTAATCGGGAGGGACCTTATGTTGTTAAAAAGGCTTTCTCCGGAGGAGCACTAATTCTGACCGAAATGGATGGTAAAGAGTTGCAAAAACCAGTAAACTCTGACTCAATCAAAAGGTATGATGCCTGAAGAATAATATATATATATATATATATATATAAAGAAAAGGAAAAGGAAAAAGTGGAGTGAAAACCCGAAAAAGGCTGCTTCGTAAAATAAAAATATCTATGGTGAAAACCCGAAAAGGCACTATAGATGTTAAAAAAATAGGAGAAAGGGCGGCTCAGATAGTTTGAGAATAGGCATCCGCGATTAAGACCTCTTGGACACCACTTAACATTTTAGAAGGGATTTCACATATGTAGTCATCCAAACAACGTTCGAAGTCTATTGGACAAAAGGGTTGAGCTCAAGGGTATTCATAATTGATAAGGTGTATGTATACTTCATGCAAAAGATCTAACCTTGTTTTTTGATTTTGTTGTTTTAGTTTGCCATGACTTGTTCTTAAACTCTATATTTTTATTGATAAGCTTCAATAAAATCATGAATTCTCTTTCGAGCTTTCTTTTGTTCTAAAACATCATTAAATGGTTGATACAATGAAAATCAGATAATTTCCTGGTATTACTATGTTTTAAAAGGTGCAGGCGAGCTTTAACACTCGAGAATATTGAAGAGAAGTGTATAAAGCAGAGATGGTGTCGAATCTTACATCGATAAGAGCTCAATTGAAGATGGAATTTAGATGCTGGAGATGATTGGAACCACAAGACCAACACATTGTTGTAATTGGGAACTTGTCTAATGGTTGTAACTACTTGACAACATCTTAGTTGGAACATATCTATAGTTGATAAAGTTTTAGAAAAAAAGGAAAAAGGAAAAAGAATGAAGAAGAAAAAGAAAAAAGAAAAATAAAAAAATAAGGTAAAAACCTGAAAAGGCGCCTTGCGAAAAAAGAAGAAAAAGATAAAGAAAGAAAGAAACTGAAGTGAAAACCTAGAAAGGGCGCTTCAAGAAAAGAAATCTAAAGTGAAAACCTGAAATGGCGCTTTAGAGCAAAGGGCTAGAAACGCAAAAAGAAGGTTTTGAAGACTAATCATGAATGTGTGATGAGATACTAAAAAGGAAGAAAATGCCGAGATAAATTCCCATAGAGAAGAAGCTGATTGATTAATCCTAAGATACAATTCATGCATCACGTAGAAAGATTAGGATCATATTAATCCTCATACATGCATTTTGGTTTGTTTTGACATGAAATGAAGAAAAAAGATCCTAATAAGAAGAGTTCGTTTATCAGAGAAAGAGTTCTTAATAAGAAGAATTTGTCCCAACGAAAGCAGAGTTCCTAATGAGAAGAATTCGCCTTGCAAAGAAAGAATTCCTAATAAGAAGAATTCGCCCGGTGAAGGCAGAGTTCTTCTAACGAAGGTGGAAATCATAGTAAAAAGAGTTCGCCAGTAAATATTGGGAAGTTCCAAATGAAAAGAACCTATTCAAGCTTCTCGGGAGGAAAGAAAGAAAGTTCGTGAGAATAAGATCTTGCAGCTTAGAGCAACAACTGACAAGTTCAAACAAAATTTGTGTCTTCTCAGTCTTTTGCCCTATTCCTGTTCTACATCAATGAGCAAAGAGGGGCAGCTGTAACACCCTAATTTTTTCTGGGTATCTATATACTATAATTCGCTATAAATAGAACCAGAATATATAATAAATAAATAAATAAATAAATAAATAAATAAAATAGAGTCCAATAATCTAAATATCCAATTTAAATGTCCATTTATATAATATAATTTATCTTACAACCCCAAAAGCCCAAGTACAACTCAAAGGCCCAATTCCCTATATCTTTAATCCAGTAAATACACATCTAAAGAAACACAAATTGGATCAGATAGCTTAAATTTCTGGCCCAAATTTGGTTATAAAGGTGCCACGTGGCGCCCTCAGATTGGCTTTTTTTGTTTCACCCGAATTGAAGGCCGTCAGCTCGTCATCTGCTATAAATAGCAGAGAGAGAAAATAATCAGGGGGGATCACGCAATAATGGTGTAATAACTACCGAGCATTAAAAAAGGAGAAAAGAAGACCAAATGATTTACTAGAGGAGTTTAGAAGCTAATCGGCTGCCAAAATATCAGCGCCGGAGCATAACCACTATCATCGGAAGGTAGCATTTCTTCTCTGCTTTATTTTTCTACAACAAAACATATAACCAGCATTGGATTCAACCACAAATATATAGTATCCAAAACCCTAGAAATATAAAAGCAGTAATATAAAGCCTAAATTCTAGATCTGAGCGAAGATTCGAAATAGAAAAAGAAAGTCTAAAGGTAATATGATGAGTTTTAATTGCTTATCTTGTGTTTCTACCGCCTCGAGTGTTTCTGGAATTGAGTTTGAGGTTGAAAAGGTATTAGGCTTCAAGGCGAGGTTGAAAATGATAGGGAGAGGGCTACTATTTCGGGTAGTTAGTTTAGGATGGGGAAGAGGGACGATTCTGTCGAATTGGGCACTAGATTAGGGTTTAGGGTGGAAAATGAAGAATTTGGGAAATTTTAGGGTTTTGACGGTGGCCAGAAATCACTCCGATAGCGGAGCACGGTGGCCAGGGTATGACCAGGCGATGGCCGGAGATAGGACAAGGGTGATCAAAGTGTCAGGGTTGGCCTGAGAAGATGACCAGAGATGATGGCCGACGGCTGGTGTCATCTTCGGTGGCCGAGAAATAGGCCGTGGTAGGTGATGAGGGGTGGTGATGGATTGAATGGTGGAAGAAGTAAAGAACTCAAGTGATGTTCTTGGTGGAAAATGAGAGTTTGATCGAGAAAACATGAAAATGGGGGCGAGTTTGTGTTTATTTGGATCAAAAGGGAAGAAACGGATGAACGTGATGAAGAACATGTTACGAACAGAGGGTTTTGATCTTTTTCAGAGATATTTTCCGGGTCTAGGGTGTTGTGAATTAGAGGATTTGGTTTTATAAAAAACTGAAAATTCTAAAAAATAGGAAAAATAGGAAAATGGCCAGTTGATGGGGTCCTTTTATAGACCGAAAGTCGGGCCGGCAAGCCCGTAAATCCCCGTGAAGGCTCACGCCTTATTATGGCGGGCCTTCTACCGCAACCCTTCTGCTTGTTTTTCTTACAATTTAGTCACTAATAGCTCTTAATTTAGCCCTATAGCTTCTTTTCTTTTCAATTTAGTCACCTTTACCTAGTAATTTGACACCCCAATTTTAATAACAGCTCAATTGAATCCTTATTGCTTTAATTTGAATTGCTTAATTGTTTAAATTCAATAGTTTAACTGTTGTAATTAAATATATGCTTGCATGTTTTAAAATGGAGCATGTAGTTTAATTAATTAGAGAATTAAGTCACTTTGATAAATTTGGAGAATTAGAGCCTTAGATTTAAGTCCTCTAGTTAGATTTAAATAAGTAATTAATGGAACATTTAAAATGTAAATCAAAACAAGTAATATTTAAAACACATTATTACCAAAGATACCCTTAAGTGGAACATTTAAAACACATTATTACCAAAGATACCCTTAAGTGGAACATTTAAGTCCTCTAGTTCAATAGTATCTCAAATGTATTGAGATGTTATACCAAAGATACCCTTAAGTGGAACATTTAAAACACATTATTACCTAGAATTGAATAAATGGCTTAAATAATTAATTAATGCCCTATTAGGCCTAGAACTTTGAATAATTAGAAAAAGTAAATCAAAACAAGTAATATTAATTGAGTTATCATTTTCAACATGAATAGTACCTAATCTTTTGGGTGTTATCTCATAGAAATTTTTAAATCAAATAATATTTTAATCTAAAATTATAAAATTAATTAGAGCCTTTTATATGTAAACACAAAATTAACTAGACCATAAATTATCATGCATTTTGAAAACCTTTTATGTTGGAAATACATTTTAAATATGAATAAGTGTGCCCTAAAGTATTTGGACATTCTTGATTTCATATTTCAGTAAAATGTATTTCTTCATAAAAGGATATCTTCATTTGGAATTTAAATCCAACTAATGATAATTGATTAAATTAAATTCAAACCACTGTTCAAAAATGCCAAAATGCCACGTGAAATTAATTAAGGTATCGATAACGGGCATTTGGGGGCGTTAATCATTCCCCACACGTAACCAACTCCCGAACCCAAATCATTTCAAACAGATCCAATTCGAAAACCACATAAATCATGATTAAAATCATTATCTCTACATTACTAAACATCAAAATCATGATTAAAATCAACCAAGAACCCAGCAAAATAGATCCAATTCGAAAATCACATAAATCCACCAATTAAACCTTGATTTAATCATATTCTTCAATTAAATCTCATAAAACCTCATTAGAAAACATAATTAAAGAGTCAAGAACTTGGTAATTTCAATAAAGAACCTTGATTAGAGGAGAAGAACGAAGATTACCTCTAATCCCTTTCTTTTCTTTTAATTGGCAAGATTGGATTGAAATCTTCAAGAAAACAAATGAAGCTTGTTGTAGAAATCCAAGAAAATCATTTGGAAATCAAAGTTGGCTGAAAAGGAATAAATATCTGAAGATTTAAGAAGATAAATGGTAGTTTGGCTGATGACAAAGTAGAGAAAAAAGTGGAGAGTAAAAAGAAGTTACGTAAGAAAATGTTTTGTTTAACTAAACCATTTTATTAAAATCCTTCTCACGCTTAATTAATCATTTAATTAAAAAATTTATTAAAAAGGCCTAAATTAAGGGAAATAACTGATTAAAATAATAATAGATCCTTAAAGATTCAAAGTTTTGACTCTTTACAAAACAATCACCAAAAACAATTTTCAACTTTTACATTTTGGTCACTAGCCAAAATGTCACATTTCCAAAACCCGTTTTCCAAAATTGATTTCACCAATAATTATTATATATTAAATTATTATTTTAAAACTTTTCCTATATTTTTATCTCGTATAAAAATATTCAACCCCGAATCTGACTCGAATCTCTAACCCGGTCCACCGGACTATAACTAGCCCATAAATCGCTAGGCCCAAAACCAGGGCATTACATATAAACAAACATATTCACGAACATTAAACGAAAATGTTTGCGAACATTAAAATAATTTGTTCGTGAATGTTAAATGAACATGTTTGCGAGCGCTAAATAAATCACGAACACAATATTAAAAATTTAAATGTAACACCCCTAAAATGTATGTATACGTTTAAAGTTAAGAGTTCAAAAAATGAATGAATGAATGAATGAAAAATGAAACAAAAGAAGAAGATTACTACCTGTTTGTCACTTGTTCGTCGTACCACCACCTCTAGTGGATTCCTCGTGTCACAGCAATCAAAGACCATACAGCCGATCATCGGTTCATCGTCGTTAAGGGTCTTTCCGGAGCCTCGTCGCTTTTAAACGATTTTTACCATTTTGGGTAAGTTGGTAAAGATTCCGACTTAATTATACATTTTTGGATGAAATGGCTTGTGGTGTTGGTTCTTTTTAGCATTATTCTGGTTGATTTCTTGCTGTTCGAGGCCGCGCATAGAAGTCATGCGCTGTCGGGAATGAATTTCGGCCACTATTCTGTTACCCAACAATCAAATCGATCTGAACCGGTCTAACTCACCGAGCCATCTAAACTGGCCCAAATCAAGCAAACCGGCCTATTAACCAATATTCTGATCCAACTCGTTTGGTCGAACCAACCCGAACCTGTTTGACTCGACCCGTTAATCGAGTCAACCCGCCCGAGTTAACTTAGTGAGTCAATCCACCTGAGTTAACTCATTGAGTCAATTTGCCCAAATCAACCTAGTTGACTATTGACCAATTAACCGCTAATGTTAGCGTTGACTGCTGATGTCATCTTTGACTGTTGACCAAAAAGCCAAAATTTTTGAAAACCCTTATCTTATGTTTTTCAACGTCCTAAGTCTATTTTTGAAGTCTGTTTCACAAAATTCTAACCCAAAAGCTTCTGAATCTGACCTTGAACTCGAGAATACATGTATTTAGTTTCTCAGTTTGAGAGTTATGTGATCGAGCTAAGGATTGATTATGGATTTTGTTTAATTGAAGGTATTCACATATCTTCGTATCCAAGATGTTGAGGACGTCAAATTTGGGTTCGAGAGTGTTTGAATGTCGTTTCAAGGGTTGACCGATATAGCAAGGATTCAAGGTCATACTTTACTACCTCTTGCATGCTTTATGAAACATGTTGATATTCTATTAAGGTATGCATGATTATGATTAAGAGTACTTTCAACTTTGCTTGAATTAATTCGGTTACGAAATAAAAGAATAGTAATCTAGATAAGATCAAACTATTTGAAAGAGAAATTTAATAGACCAATTGGATCCTGAATTTAGTAAGGGATTAATAAGACAAATAATCTCTTGATCTGATTAATAGATATAAAGGATTTGTTATTTGAATAATTTCATTAAGAAATGATGATAATGCCCTTGAGAAATAAGAATGACTAAAATACCCCTAACAAAGGAAATGACCTGAAATTTTACACTTGATCTGATTAAAGGATTACTTTATCTAAATCACTGTTATATGGGGAAAGACTTCAGTATCAAGGTGAAAATATGTGTGATAACAAAACACTTGGATTTTCTTGAACTCTAGATAAACAAATTTAGATAAATTTATTGGAAGTTTTCGTATTCCTGAACTAATTTAAATGACAATTAAAAATGAATTGATCAGAATGATTGAAATGACCGAAATAACCTCAAGCACTGAAATTACCAAATTAACTGAAATGATGGATAAACCCTCGAGTTCTGGAATGAATGAATTGTTGGAAATACTGAAAGTACCTGAATGATTGAAACACCAACGAGTACTTGAATGATTGAAGTACATACGTGCCTTGAAATGTGAGAAAGCTTAGAAATTCTGAAATGTCTAATAGACTGCAAAAGGCTATAATGCCCCTATGTAAATCAGACATTTTTAATATTGTTACGATAATAAAAGAATATTGCTGAAATACATGTTCAACCTTTTGAGGCTCGTTCCAGGATAATTTGAGATGATAACATGTTCAACTATACCATATAGCAAGAACTAAATATTGAACACGTGCGAGGCATTTTCAAAGGCTTGAAAAGTAATGCATTGATGAGACGTAGTTAATGGAATGGACTTGGAAGCCTAACGCATGTATATAAGTCACTCCTGATAATGCTGCAACACTGGAAGAATACCGTTTGAACACATGTTGATTGCTTGGGGTAAGTTCAGTGATGTCTTGTGGAAGTGACTAGTTCAACTATAAAATGCAGTTAGTATTGGGAAATGCATACGTGTGAAGTATATATGTTCGAATACTTGGTAAATACCGCAAGATTGGGATCGGTAAGTTTGACTAGATTTTGGAAACCTAATGAGTAACTAGAATTCCTGAGTTCTGTAACTCACCGCTTATACCTTGTTAGTTTAAATTACCAAATTGCCCATGAATGTCAAAATGACTATAATGCCCTTGTAGGCTTAAATGATTGGATCACTCTTGATATATCTGAATTCTATATGATCTTGATGTATCAGATTCTGAATGTCTGGTTTGAGCTGTTAGTACGAACCTTCTTTTTAATAGGGACCTCATTTCTAAAATCCGTTCAAAATTTGTCAGACGTTCGATGTGTTCCCATTTTTGTAAATAACAAGTATCTTCGTGAAACAAGTTGTTCTATCTAGTGTGTTCCAAATGCACTTGAATATTCTCTCCGTTTTGAACCCAAGGCTGTCTCTTGATCTGAATCATGACTTTTATCTGTCCAAAATATACCTCTACATCTGAACTGAAAACTAAAGTTTGCTTTATATCTACTGTTATTATCGATTACTACTAATTACTACCGATCACTGTTATTACTGATTACTATTGTATACTACTGATTACTGTTATTACTGTAATTTTTGCCTAGACTATTACTGGGGTACTTGGGATAGAGTGTGAAGTTACTGTAGGTTCAACCCTGATCCAATTGGTAATTCTTTACCATTTCAGGTTTTTATGCTTCGGATAGGGTAATTCCTTATCGTTCATTCCTTTGCTTCAGCTAGGGTGATTTTTGTTGTACCTAAGGTATCCTTTTAGGCTGGCACCTACGCCCAATGGGCCTGGGTTAACGCCCCCTCATAATGCAGTTTTAGGGAACTGTATACTGGAGTTTGGTTGGAGGGTAGATAGGAAATTTAAAATGAACTTTACTGCTACTTAATTTATATGTCCGTGAAATAAAATGTCCATTGCTTTATTACATTGTATGTGTTAGCTTTGCACTGTTGGAACACACACTAAACTCTTTGGTTCAACTTCTGTAATCTATCTCTTTTTAGATTTTTCGGTCTATATGTTTCTCATCTGATATTCAATGATTGAATAAAGAAAAATTATGCTATCTTCAAATATATCGCTTCAATGAAATATCGAATCATAATTGAAGTCTGTTGTTGCCCAAAACATCATGACAGTGTTATGCTTGCCATATACCTGTATGTGCTTACAAAATCTTTTGGTAGTTCTGTATTACTGAGCTTTTCCAAGCTCACGTTGTTTTTACCATCGCAAGTTAGATGAAATCTATCATGGTATAGTGACCGACATCAGTGTTGGAGTTCTCTCGGCATTGCTTTCGGAGTACGGTACTAGTATAGTTAGTGTGCGTGTATGTTGTGTATTGTTTTTATGTCAAAGTCTGTGATATGTTTTCTGAGTTTGTGTTATATGTTTAAATGATTTCATGAAGTGGTATTTAATCATAAGTCGGTTTTACAGTTTTTAATGTATTTAAAGAAAAGAATTTTATTTGGGTTTTACTGTGGGTCGCTCTTGTGACCCTAATATGACCTCCTAGAATCTGATGTAACGCATTGGCAGGTTTAGAGGGTTACATTTAGTGGAATTAGAGCTTAGAGTTGCGTCTTTCTGGGTAGATTGGCTGATCGTCTTTCATAGGGTGTATGGTCTGTGCATGCCCTTAGATCTTAACCGTACTCTACCAAGCCGGGACTCCGATGTCGAATCATTTCCTGTAATAAGTGCATCTAACCATTCTGTCTACTATAGCTCGATCTATACTAGCAAGGAATGCTTGTAACATTCCTCTGTGTTTGGGATTAACCTAACGGATATGAATCTAGATAAAGAACCTGAGATGGTAGATGCATGTGAAATTGAAGATTTGATTCAAATTGAAAATAAATGTTTGATTATGTGAGGTAGACGATATAAGATTTCATGTAAGGTTATTCAGTGATAATGATTATGTTTGAGAATATTCTGATAGAAATTTGATAAAAGTAATATGAATATAAAAGAAAGGTGTCCGTGAATGTGGCGAAAGTGTAAGTTCTGCGGTGATTCTGTTATACACGAAGGAAAAAGTTGTTTGAATATTACATTAAAGGTAAGTGATATCCATTCAGAACCTTGGTTATGTTTGATCGGCTTGAAGAAAGACTTCTTCTTTGAAGATGTGTCATGGTGCATCGTTATATATCATCCATGACTAAAATTCAATGTTACATCATGATTTTGGAAGTCTCTGTTTGAGGCCTTGAGTACTCGTCTAGATTTCAGGTACAATTTTCCATTTGTAAATTAATGGTCAACCTAGTAGAGTAACTCAGATTCTAGAGGAGATACTTCAAGGTCGTATGATTGACTTCTGTGGTAGTTGGAAATGTTTCTTATCTCTGACAAAGACCGTTTATAATAAAAGTTATGAGACGAGTGTTTGCTTGGCACCGTATGAAGTTATGTATAGATTCTTTTACCGTATTATGATCAGTTGGTCTGAGATGTATAATGGGATGGTTTTGGGTCTAAAGTCAGTCTGAGAGACTGAGGACACTACTGGATTGATTTGTGACCGTCTAAGAAAGTCTCAAGAACAAGCATATCTTGATGGATAAGTTTTATTACAAGAATGGGTAAAAAAACAGTTTCTGCATTTCTCTAACTCTTGTAAATTTTGAGGCCGAAATTTGTTTTTAGGAGGGGGGAATTGTAACACCCCTAAAACGTATGTATATATTTAAAGTTAGGAGTTGAAAAAAAATGAATGAAAAATGGAACAAAAGAAAGTGCTACCTAGGAATGTCGAACCACAACCTAGGCTTGGGTTGCACAAGTTTTAACCAATGGAGCTAAGAACTTTTGTGGCAATAGATTGCACTGATTTATTATTTAAGTGGTTCTCAAAATGTCTTAAACGAATAAAATAATAAACAAGTCTAAAATATCTCACTCGCCCCATTTTTTGTTCATTTATTTCCTCTTATTTGCCCAAAGGATAAGTTTTCCCGACCCTTCACCTCCCCAACCACCCAAGTTCGTCTGCCATCTTTGATCTCTCTCAAAAATATAAAGGTCAATAATAATTTAATTAAATATTGAGGGTATTTTTTTTTGACTTTACGCCTATACATAAGGCATTGCTTCCAGGACAAGGGAAACCAACGTTTTGTTATCCACTTTTATTCCTATTTATTTTAAATTTTCTGCATATGATAATTAAGATATTAATTTTTTTTGGTAAAAATTAAGATATTAAATTTTAATTCATAAAAAATTATATTTTTAAATAAGAAAATGTTTAATTAAAGATTTATAATTATTTAAATATTATTATTTATTATTTCTGATCTGACCCATACTCTCTTTATCCCATTAAAAATTACTTTAATTATGTATTTAGTGTGTATTTGAAGTTTTATAAAAAAATAAAGATAAAATCGAGTTAATTGCAGATCATGTTCTCAAACTATGACTCTCGTTTAAATTGGTATTCAAAATTTTGAATGTTTTAAATTGAAAAATATATTTTTTGATTAAATAAAAAAGGTATTACATTCTCATACAGGGGTTCAAACCCATATAAAATAAGATAATATGAACATCAACCATTAGACCAATTAGTAGATCTTTAAATAAAATTATATTAATACAATGATCTAATCATATAAATTAAACTGAATAATTAGAAAATATGGTTGATACTATAAAAGATTGGATCTAAATCGTAGAGATCCAAATTAAGGATCACAAAATCCTCAATAATTTCCGAATAAAAATTCTCAATTCAATAATATTCGTTGATATATATTACTATCAAAACTCAAATTTTTATAATTTGAACATTTGGAAACACGTATGATTGATATTTTTTTATAGGATTATTATTTAATTTATTGTCGGTGATTTTTTTTTATAAACAATGTTCAATAACGCTAAGTGTTCGTTAATTAAATATACATTTGAATATTTTAAGACGTGATTTCAAAATATTAAAACGTTCAATATCTTTTAATTTATGAATAAAAAGGAATGCGAATAATATAATCATTATATCAAATTAAACATTCAAAATCGAACGACACTATTCGAAATTACTATTATATTAAATAAGGGTCACAAGGACAGTGATATAAAACACTGCACGATCAAAAACAAGACACCAACCACAATTTAAATCCCTATTTAAAATTATAAATACACTTACAAAAAATATATAAAATTAAATAGGGGCCATTACAAAAATTGCATATTTAAACCAAGAAAACAATATGAAAAAAACAAATAAAAGAAAATTGGTAAAATTTTTATATACATGTAAAACTAATTTTTATAACGACGAATTGAAAGCTAAACAGTGGTAATTCTAAAAATTTTTCGGAGAAAAAAATAGAGATGTCTCCTACGTTACCCATAATTTTTGTAAAATTAATTTTACACAAGCATCTATATTTATATTATAAAATACAAATATTAAATTCTTAACCATAACATTAAAAAGTTAAACCGTAAACCTTAAACTCTAAACCCTAAACTTCATCTTTAACCTTTAAAACTAAAAGGTTAGTTTACACGACCTATGTATTAAATTTGTTTTAAAAAAATATAAAATTTTAATACACATGACTGTATAGAACTATTTTACACAAATTTATATATTTATATTATAAAACACGAATTTTAAATTCTTGTATAACAATTAAAAATCAAAAGCATCCATACAATGGGGGTAATCTTCAAAATCATCTCCAAAATATTCTTCATAATAATCTTAAACATAATTTCAATATCATCTTCACAAAAATCATCAAAGTAATTTTCAAAATCATCTCCATATTGATCTTCAAAATCATCATCGAAGTGATCTTCAAAATCATTTTCAAAATCATCATCGAAGTGATCTTCAAACTCATTATCGAAGTAATCTTCAAAATCATCTTCACCCACAAACTCATATCCATAACCTTGAAAAGGTGGCTGTTGGTATCTATACGACGGATATCCTCAGTGAGGCGGAGGCGGATAAAGATAGCCCACGATATGAGGAGACGGCAACGGATACGCTGGCGGATACATGATTACAGACGGCGGAACAAGGTTCCCGTAACTGTGGCTGTACTCGTAAGCGAAGTTAAAAACTCCTTCAACCTCTCCATCGCGGAAATCGATGACCAATGAGCGAGTCGCTCTCATGTTTCTGTTGCCGTCATGAAACAGTTCCCCGGCGACGGGTAACTCAAACGTGGCAATGTCTACATCTTCGAGCCGGAGTCTGGATTTAAGATGGAATACGAGGCTGAGGACGGCGGCTTCTCACGGTGTTATTCCAGTAGCAACATGAACCACGGACTGTGCCGGTTGAAGTTGTTTGCGACGAACGGTGATTGCCGTTGACTGAAACGACGTAAGCCTCCGTCGTCGGAGTGAAACAATTGACAACCTCGGCGGAGATAACATTGATTTCTAAACTCCTAGTCCCCATGATTTGCTTCAAGAAAATCCAAAGGATGGAGAAGAGATTAAAGGGTATTAGGAATTGAAATGAGCTCTATGATCGAAGCAGAGAAGAAGGATCCATGTAGAATATGGAGGAAAGTTAAAACTAGAATTTGATTCATGATATATTTGAAATTTTGAATATAATTACAGAAACACTGACTCAATAGATTTTAATTGTTTGATTTAAAGAATATATAAAAAAATTGATAAATTATTTTCATATATCGGTTTTCAGGTTTAAGATTTTCCATTCTAATTTTGGATTTGGGATTGTATTTTATTTTGGTAAAAATAATTTATTTTATGACTCTTAAGTATTATTTGTCAAAAAAATTAATTTTTTTGGTAAATACTTTTTTTAAAATGTAACTTTTTAAGCAAATAAAAATTAATTAATATATAATGTTTCACAATTTTTAAGTATAACTTTTTACGTTATAAATTAATTATAAATTAAATAATAAAAAACAAATTCATTCGTGTAGGATAATCATAATTTTAAAATTGTAAATTATAAACTATCCAAACGTTGCTCAACCCTACCTTACGATAATATTCGATTAACTTGTGACACCAACTTTAAAAGTCATAACATTTTACTAAGATAATGTTAGATAAACTGAAAAATTAAGTGCTAAAAAACTTCAGATAAAACTTTAGCAAAAAAGGGAAATAAAGATTGACGAGAAAATGTGAATTGTAATCTATTCGGATATATATATTCATGCAAAAAATAATAATTAGACATCATATTCTCATCATAGAAAGAATAGGGTAAGTAGAGAAAAGAATTATTAGCCGAAAAATTGATTACCGAGAAGAAAAAATAATAATCTAGCGATCAAGCATTTAGTTAGTCTTTTCCATGAATTTTCAGGCACTGTCGTTTATGGCGGTATATTCCGGAGAGTCTCCGGCAAGCCAACCCCAAACACCACCAGAGCCCTGCCTCTGCTTTGCATTTAAGGCAGCTTGTTCAGATGCGGCTTTCTGTCTTTGCAGGAGTTCGAGTTCTTTTTCTATCGTTTCCATCGTCTGAAGCTTTTGTCGAAGTTCCGCAACATCGACCTGTTGATTCGAGTGTTATTAGAAGACGATTACAGGCTTTTCCGAAACGACAAGCAGAGTTGTTGTATTGCACAGGCAGACTAGCCGCAAAGCATCAGAGAATGGATGTTTTAAAAGGAAATCTGACTTTGAATGTCCATTCGCTGAGGAGAAAACGGATAAAAGTAGATTATAAGCAACGTCGTTGTTCTCTTGATTTGATCATACCTCTAATTTGAAGCATCTTGACTGCTCGGCGGCAAGTTGACTGCGCACGGATTGGAGCTCCTAAGATGTAAACGAGATTCAGTGAGAAAAAATGTTGAAGCGAATGCATGCCAATGACATCGTAGCTTGAGACATTAGTACCTTGTACAATTCCATGTTCCGAGTCTCGGCTTCCGTTAGTTGTTGCTTTAGTTGGAGAGCCTGTAACTTCTCCTCGTTGAGTGATGATTCCAGTTCTTCCTTTTCTGCATTGAGTGTGGCTATAACGTGCTCGTTAGTATTCTCCGGTCCAGATTTCTGCACATGAACTAAAACTTGAGCGGAAGAAATATATTGACATAATAAGTAGAAATCCGAAAGAAATTATAGATAAACAAATCATTCAATATAATTTTAAAACTTCGACTCGATAAAGTTTTTTGAAAAAATGATTTCCAGACGCTACTTTTGAATGTCATGAATTATAATAAATCCACTATATCAAACAGCACGCATGTACTATATATATATCAGAAGATCTCTAATGAACTTAATTGGCTTTGAACGTTGAATGCAGAAACAAAACATTACATACCGTGGGCTTTGAATCAACATTATCCACTACAATTTCTCGTATTTTTCCTTCTTGGCTAATTTCAAACTCGAACTGTGGATCTCTGGTAGGATTTGTGGCGTCACGAACAGCAGAAGCACTATCACAGACACGCGCCCCCGTTATATTTGATTGTGAGGTTGACTTGGGACTTGGCTTGAGAACATTAACCTGGAGTCGAAACATAAAAACTCAAAAATAGAAAAATAAGGATCAAGGAAGTCGTAAAAAAGAAGCTAAAAAGTCTCTACCTCACTGTTGTAACGCCCGTTATATCCTCCGAATGATACGAGTATATCTTCACCATTGAAGGAGCCCACAACCAGACTCAAGCCCTAAAATAAGAGACAACCGCATTGTAATTTTATCGACCAAAATACCTCTTTTTGTCAAAACAATAAAACAATAACATTCCTCTTGCAGAGAAGTGCAACGTCCAAAAGTTTCAACTATTTCCATCCGGGGCAAAGCTAGGATTTATTTTAGGGGGCAAGGAATTTATAAATTTTTTGAGGGGCCAAAGTGCAATTTTTTCATTGGACTAATTCTAATTGTATGATTTATTAAGTGACTAAAGGGAAAATTTTCCATTCTAGGAAGGCCATTGCCAGCCCCACCCCCTAGCTCCACTCCTGATTTCATGCAACATTTTCTTTTTTTTAGTTTGAAAGGCGACGAAGATGATGAAGTCAATTGATGAGAACATGTCGCTCCGACATTTTCCTTGAAGTACTCGTGTTCAACACATTCGGACATGGGTAGGGGATACTTATGACCCCCCAAAATCCGAATACATTAAAAAGAAAACTTGAACCTACTTTTATCTAGCACTCACACTCGATTCCGAGCAACATAGAAGAGAAGGAACATGGCAAAGAAATTATTAAAGAGAATCAAGTCGACAGATCATTATGATTACAGTATGCGGAAAGTCTACCAATCCTTGTAGGTCAAGATTTAGAAGTTTAAACTTTTGCAGCATTCCCGACGCAACTGAACCTACATAAGATTAAGCAAAGCAACCCAATATTTTCGACGTGCATAGCATTTTGCGGCAACAAGCATTTGTAAAATGTAAAATACCTCACTGGCAAGAGGAACAGATCCTTGAACTGATGTCACAACCGACCAAACAAGGGTAGACATGTTAAGGACTATAGTTTCTGACGCTCCTGCAAGAAGAGAACAGTACAATCAAGAAAGAGTAGGAAGTGATAGAAGTCTCTTCTCACAATCAACAGACCCCGTCACGCTTTTTCTTATCTTCATATCGAATCCTGACAGTATAATAACACTAAAACTAATCATTTACGGGGAGGCCTAGGTACAAGGAACAATAATAATCTTCGGTTTGATTTTCAAGAGGGACATTTACCACTTTTGTTGTCTCCACCACCAGCAATATACCAGTTCTCCCCGACAGTCACACCTGCGTGACCAGCTCTAGGTGTTGGTAACTCACCGTCTTGTGCGGGTCTTGACCATTCCATCTACAAATCCAAATGCATAAAAGGATAAAGATATTAATTCCCCAGACAAGCAAATGGGAAAAACCAAAAAGTGTAATTATCTTACAGTTTTCAAGTCAAGGACATGCAAATCATTGAAGAAAGTAGCATTTGAACCCCCACCAAAAACAAAAAGGTAACGCTCTGCATTTACTGCAGCAGCATGATCAGTTCTTGGTGATGGAGGTACCCCCCTGTGTGACAATGAAGATGAACAAATATTAAGAGCGATTAAGGAATATAAATTTCAAATGACACCTCTAAGCAGATCCACGCTAATTTCTAGAAAATAAGCTCATTCAAGTAACAGAATAGTATCTACCAAAAAATAGTAGAATTTGCGTCCAATGACAATTTATCAAAACAAATAAAAGGAATCCAAGCATGAACAACAATTTTCGATCACTACTTCAAAATCAGCTTGATATAACATTTTTACGAAATTTAAAACAAAGTACTTAACAGAAATGAAGAGGACCTTATTAAAAATTGAATGTTGATTACAATTTAATCTTATGGACCAGATTGAAATTCAAACAGCAGATTCTTAGCCGGTATGATATTGAACCTTAAGCAGATCAGTTCGCTAGTGCTATGCAACAAGATCCTAATTCAATGGCAGCTGTTGAGATTTTGGAAGACAGCAAATATCATTTCAACTACAATCTCACTGTTAACGGCTACAGGGGAGCCGGTAGAACATATTTAACAAAAAAGTTCAGACATCAATTAATGTGTGTGGAGGGACAATGCAGGAATAAAATTTCCAAAAACAATCTTACGCAGCATCAATTTCATCCCAGGTCATGGTTTCTAGGTCAAGTATATATAGATCATTCAAGGGTGCTCGTTTTGCATCCTGTCCACCAAATATAACCAAGGTTGTTCCAACAAGGGTCACAGATTGACCTCCACGAGAGACCTGCAAGGAACTCATACAACTTAGGAAAAGCTCATAACATATTGGCAAAATAATTTCATAAAAGATGTTAAGAAAATGATAAAATAACGAGGAAAAGGAGTATACAAGCACACATATGCACCTAACATTTTTCCTTTTACATGTTTGACTCCAGCCTTTATCCAAGTATATTAATATGTTCAAAAATTTTCAGCTAAATATTGCCAGGCTCAACATTAGTATGGATTCAGATTTCAGTTTCATAAAGACAATTAAGCAAGTAAGATCAAGCCCACAGGCGGTACGCCACTATTTCAGAAACATTCAAAAACCAAAGGCTGATATAAATCTTTGTGAAGAGCACACAAAAATCATGAAACTGCTACATTTCCTAATTTTAGTTTGCAGAATTTTTTTAGTTGAAACAGGAGGGAAAGAGGTAGTAAAGAGGAAGAACAGATAAATACCGGTGCATTTCCAAAAGTCTTTAACATTGACCATGTACCTGTTTGCAGATCAAATGCCTTCACTGCCATAAGAATACAGAACAATAGAATAAGTAATCAAGAGAAAAGAGGAGACGAATTAAAACCCTCAACTTACGGAAATTACTATAAGCGGCCAGAAACATGTACCCTGAATAGTTTCAGAAGGATTTTTCAAATGGCCGGCAATTAAAAGAAGCTTGTTCTCCCATGGTATCTGAGGGGAAAGAAAGGAAGGGATAAGAAGAAAGAGAGTTAAATAATAGTTGTAAGACAGACAGCAGCAGGTACACTATGTTTCAGAAAACAGATTCCAAAGAGATGTACGCATTCCCATCAGAGAATTGCTTTTATCAAAGAAAACAATAAAGAACATCAGTTATCTACTAACCAATGAATGGCCAGCACATGGGGCTATGTTTATTGGAGATGGTGATTCCACTGACTGAGGTCCAACCTTAGCATCAACCTTTGACCAAGTCCAACTTCTAAAATCTAGAATCTGAACCACTCCTCATATTAGGGGGAAACTATCATGTGTAGTTATACTGATGCATGAGTGTACAAACAGGAATCCAGGTTATCAAGACTACATGATTAGACCCGAGTTTTCAAGTAACAGCCTGGAAACTGAGAATTGAAGTTCAGTAAGATTTGTTTCAGGTCCAAAACAATAGACCAAACTGACCTTTTATTAGGATCTTTAAAAAAACACAAACATGTCAGGAAGCAAGAGTATTGCATATTGATGTAAATGGTTTACTTACATGAAGGTCATTAAGGTAACGGCCATTATGGTTTCCACCATATAGATACATCTTGTCCTGCACAACTGCTGCTCCATGCTGGCAAATAAATGTAAATGTGCTTAGATGAGGGCAAAGGCAAGAAAAGAAGAAGAATGGGCTGATATTTAAATGATAGAGAAGCCAATACTTGATATCGGGCTTTGGGACGTTGACCACTTATTGGAGGTGAAACCCACAGATCATATATGTCAACCGAACCAAGGCCTTCCGATACAACATCTTTGTCCTGAGTTTCCATCATGCTACCATTGTCAGCAGAAACAGTCTTTGTCACAGCAAAAGAATTCCCATTCTCGGCGATAGGCTCAACATTTGAATAATGCTATGACATGCAAACGAGTGGGTAAAAGTAAGCACATAGAACAACAATCCCATCAAATACAAGTATCTCCTATTAAGCAACTTGGCTTCTCTCTTTCCAATACTAAGGGCCAAAAAAAGCAATTAAGCATGCAACAAATTAAAATATTTGAAAACTATTGTGTAAAAATTCTTCAAAAGTTGAGAACCAACTACGAAACAGAGTTAAATGCAACTAAAACTGTGAAGTCACCCAACCAAAACTGTAAAGATAACAGACACAGAGAAATAGTAAAATCATTCTACAAAAACAATGAAAACATCTTACATTCATTTCTACATCTACAACAGGTTCCAAAACAGAGTTAGAAGCCCTTGAATACCATCCTGGATCTTCTTCCTGAACAAGAAGTCAAGAATGAGTAAAATAGAAAAAGAAAATATATCAAACTAAACTGATATATATGCATAAAAAATAGAAAATGTTATTGGCCTGTACCTCCAATATTTTCACAAAGAGACGCATAGCTTCTGTAGTAGCCATGTTACCAAGCTGCTGCCAACTGTATAAATTATAAAACAAGCTTTAGAGTAACAGTTATGAAATGGAAGAAGGAAAAAATATTCTATGGACAACATCAGCCTGAAATATAATAAGTTTGTGAACCAACCAAATTCTGTGCTACACATACAAAAAAAGCATGCATATATATAGCAGATTGAAACTTGCACCAATCCAGACACGATTAACATAAACTATACAGCACAGTGCCGCAATGTTACCAAATATGGATACAACTAAAAAGCTATAAAACCGACATATGTAATTGGCTACTCCCATATGACCTATTGATTCACATCAACATTACTATCATTATACCTTTTTTGAGCAAATGGAACAAAACACTACCACCCTAAGCATAACCATACCAAACTAAAATATCTGAGTGTAACACGAGCAAAAGCTACCACCCTAAGCATACCATAACTAACATATTAACGAAATTACCCGTTACGTACAACAGCAAGAAACACCAGAAAGGTAAAAATTAAACACAAGGCAAATGAGATTTGCACACCTTTTCCATTTACTCTGTTCGACAGGATTCCACGAACTTGGTTTCGGAGCATTACAAGGACCTATAGTCGCCTGTAAATCATGAAATAAAGCCGAAAAATTAATAACCTAACAAAACACGACCTTCCTAATTCAGTAACAAATAAATACTTATTCGATTATCCAAGAGATCATCAAATGCAACATACGAATTGTCTTGAATTCAGAGTGAAAAACCAGATCTACTAAAACGAAACATAAAAATCATATACAAAAACAATCATACGATATCCTTAGCTGAAACAAGGGGGGGAAACACATGACATTACCGGAAATGCAGTTAAAACAAAGAGAAAACCAGCAAAAGCAAAACGGCTTGGCATTGGAGAAAGACTCGATCCAATGAAATAGTTATAAGCGAGAGAAATTAAAATGGTGAAATTGACCTGCTGGTATAAGGCGTAGAGGATTAAAGCGACCTCGTTTGAGAACCTGGAGCTGATCTCGTTGTTGGAACTGTGAGATCCGTCGAATCCAGCGTAAATTGCCGCCGCATAGAATCGATCCGGGTACGCGAGGCCAGTGCTTGTCCTCGCCATTTCCTTCTTCTCCTCTTCCTTTATATTTCCTTCTCTGTGTTTTTCTGGTAGATATATTGATTTGGTTGGAGATTCATATATATACATATACTCATTTACAGGGTCCATAAAATTATATTACTAAAAGTACATTAGTTTTATATGCTTTTATGACAATTTATATAATATTTCGATAGACATAATTATTCTCACAAAATCTAAAATGTGATTTAAAAATATAGACTTATTGTAATTTTATATTGGTCTGATTATATTTTGGAAAAAGTTTGCAGGCAAAAAAAATTATACTTTTTACATTAGTACAAAGTTGGATTTTTTTTTTTTATAAATAATAACCACTAGTTTTATTGAATAAAAAATAAATATTTAAATTACAAGGAGAATTTACAATTAATTAAGTTATTTTTCCTAAAACCATTATTTTGTATAAACACACCATATAACAATGATGTTGATAAATTGATACCACAACCTAAATCGTGACTTATCTTGAGTGATTACGCGTATCATCAATGTTCGGTTCGACAGTCCAAAGTACGAATAAATAAAAAATAACATAATGAACATCATCTGGAGAGAAAACGCTAAATCTAACCTCGAGAAAAACCACTAAAACAACAAAAAGCATCAACCATTTTTTAGTGTGGAATGTGAGGGGTTTGAATGACCCCTTGAAGCAGGGAAGGATTCTAAAGGTGATAAATAAGTTGAGTATTGATGTCCTATGTTTGTTAGAAACTAGAGTTCGTGAGCACAATGTGGCCCAAATTATTGCTAACAAGTTTCGCAATTGGAGTATTACTCATAATTATGAACATGCTTTGAATGGAAGAGTCTGGATTCTCAGTAGAGGAGGATGGAGGTTAGATGATGTTTTCAAATCTGATCAGTCCATCACTAGTAAAGTTTCAAAAGGGGGGATTAGTTTTATTATTCTGCTATATATGCCAGTAATAGTAGAGATGAGAGGAAAGCTTTATGGAATGATATGCTCGGTGTGAAGCAAATTGTAGGTGATAGTCCTTGGATGTTGGCAGGAGATTTCAACATTATCTCTTGCCCTCAAGAAAGTTCTGATTTTAATGGTAGTCAGAGTGTAAATGGAGGTATGCAAGAGTTTAATGATTGTAAGGAAAATCTGGATGTGTTGGATCATTCTTTCACTGTTCGATATTTACTTGGTGAAATTATAGGGATATGTGTCTTCTCTCTAGGAAATTGGATAGGGTGCTTATAAATCTGGCTTGGCTAAGTTCTTTTCCTTTTTCATTGGTTGAGTTTTTGGTCCTGGGCTGCTCTGATCATTGCCCTAGTCACATGATCTTGCGAGTTCCTTTAGAGAGACCTCCTCGGCCATTCAAGTTCTTTAACTTTTGGGTGAAGCATCCTGATTATATGGCTCTTGTGGGAGAATCTTGGTCAAGCCCTGTAGGCGGGAATCCTTTACAGAGGTTGTTTGCTAAATTGAAGAGACTCAAGGAGCCTTTGAAGAAGCTAAACAGTGAAGTTTATGGTGCTATATCACAAAGGGTTGCTACAAAGCAAGTTGAGCTTGATAATTTGTAAAAGATTTTAATGATCAATCCTACTGTTGAGAATGTTGGGAAGGAACAGGTGGTGGCTGCAGAATTAAAGGCTCGTTTGGAGGCTGAGGAAATGTTTTTCAAACAAAAATCAAGGATACAGTATGTGAAGGAAAGAGACCAGAACTCATCATATTTTTTCAGATAGGTAAAAGCAAGGCAGAAGATTAATACAATTATTGTTCTTAAGAATGATAATGGGGATAGATTAGAAACTTATAAGGAGACTTCTGATGAGTTGGTGCAGTTCTTCTCGAATTCACTGGGTACAGTTGATCCTAATGTAGAGGTAGTGCCAGATGGCCTGTTGTGAGATATTTTGGGAGTTGAATTGAGTCCTCACATGTGTGATGCTTTGGTCACACCTGTCACTAGACAGGAAATAAAAGATGTTATGTTTGCTACGAATAGAAACAAGGCCCCTAGCCCAAATGGTTACACTGTCAGATTCTTTCAGGCAGCTTGGGGATTGTTGGATAAGATGTCCTGGCAAGTGTGTAATTTTTTTTCTTTACAGAGAATCTGCCAGCAGCTTTGAATTCCACTGTTGTCACCCTTGTGCCCAAAACAGTAGCTCCTATGAAAGCTACTGATTTTAGACCTATTTCATGTTGTTATATCATCTACAAGTGTATTACTAAGATCCTTACTAAGTGGATGAAAATATGGCTGCCATCTCTAATTCTACAGAACCAGAGTGCTTTTTTAGTTAGAAGGGACATTGTTGACAATGTCTTGCTTGCTCATGAGATTGTTCAGGGATATGGGCAAAAGCTTTTGACACCGAGATGTGCCTTGAAGATTTGAGGAAGGCGTTTGACTCGATAAACTGGTTGTTTATCCTTCAAGTCCTTAAGGTTCTGGGATTCCCTTCACAATTCCGGAGGTGGATTGAGGCTTGTGTGATGCATCCCAAATTCTCAATAAATTTGAATGGTGGATTAACTAGTTATTTTGCTGGGGCAAAAGGGGTAAGGCAAGGAGATCCTTTGTCCCCCTACCTTTTTTATTTTGGTTTGAATTTGTTATCCTGTCTTCTGAATTGAGCTGACAAGTATGGGGTTATTGAGTACCACCCGAGATGCAAGGGGATAGAACTCACTCATTTACACTTTGTAGATGACTTGTTGGTTTGTATAAGAGGGGATCAGGATTCTGTTTTGGGAGTTAAAAGAATTCTTGGGGAGTTTTATAAAATGTCGGGACTGCAGATTAATGAGTCTAAATGTGAGCTTTTTTGCAGCATGGATGGTCGATGGTGAGGTTCTTTCTCTTAAAGAGATTTCTAGTTTCTAGGTGGGATCTTTGCCTGTTCGATATCTGGGAGTACCATTGGTTACAAAGAGGCTTTCATTTGCGGACTGTGATGGTTTGGTGGGGAAAATTGTAAGTAGAATTACAAGCTGGCCATCTAAGTGTTTGTCTTTTGCGGGAAGGCTTCAACTTATCCAGGCAGTGTTATTCAACATCCAGAACTTCTGGTGTAGAATGTTCTCGCTGCCTTATGGGGTTCTGAAGAAGGTATCTCAAATCTGCAATGCTTTTCTCTAGAAGTGTGTGGATGGGGATGCTCATGGGGCTCGGGTTAGTTGGGACATGATCTGTCACCCCAAGTGTGAAGGTGGATTAGGGGTAAAAGACATTATAGCTTGGAACAAGGCTTGCATGGCGCGGTGTATATGGCTATTGCTTGCTCAGGCTAGGTCACTTTGGGTAGCCTGGATCAATCGTTATGTACTGAAGGGGGTTCCGTTTGGACTGCCTAGGTAAAAGGTTCTCATAGTTGGGTATGGAAAAAACTCATGAGGTTACGAGATGAATTAACTGTTGTGGGCAGCTTTCAAGGCGATTATGGTGCAAAAAAAAGCTTGGGATCTTCTCTGACAAAAAAATGAGAGAGTGTTATGGTTTCAAATTGTTTGGAGATGTTCCTCAATCCCTAGGCAATCTTTTATTTCATGGCTCGTTATGTTGGACCGTCTACCTACAAAGAGTAGAATGTTGAGGTGGGGTTGCCAAGTAGACCCTCTTTGTTTACTGTGTGGTGAAGATATAGAATCTAGAGACCTTTTGTTTGGGGCTTGCTTTTTCTCAATTCAGTTATGGTGATTGATAGTGCAAGCTAGTGGACTGCGTTTCACTCATGGAGGCTGGTCTGGAATGTTTGATTGGGTGTTACAAGTAGGAAAGGGGAAAACCATGAGGGCGGCGATTGTAAGGTTGGCATGGTGTAGTTTTAATTACCATGTTTGGCATGAAAAGAATGGTCGTTTGCATGGGAAAAGGCCGCGGCTGGTGACTAATATTTTTAACATTGTTAAGCATGATGTTAGATTAAGAATGATTGATTGTAAATGCTCGATAGATAGATGCTTAATTGCTAAGTGGGATATTTGCTAATAGGTTTCTTTGAGTGTACATGATTTATGGGTGGTATAGTTGGTTCGTATAGAGGGTTTTTTTTAGGTTGCTTGGATGAATAAAGTTCCATTTATCCAAAAAAAAAATAATAGCATGAAGAATATTAAGAGAAGAGCGAAAATAAAAAGAGAAGTGAAAGCAGACGATCAACGACCAATTCAAGATTAGTAGAGATGATAATCGATGGCAATTGGCCAAGAGGGGGTGAATTGGCTATTAAAAAATTGAAGAGAGGAAATTGGAATAATAAAAATTGAGACACGAGGATTTTAGAGTGGTTCAAGCTTCTAACAAGATCTATATCCACTACCTTAGCTCCCCACTAAGGATTTCAACAATTCACTAATGAAATTCGTCCTCTTTTCTAGGCTTAGGAGGAAACTATTACAATTTGATTAAGCTTTCTACCCAAAGCTTAATCAAGATCACTCTTTTACAAGAAAAGTTTGGCAGATAGAAATTGAGCTCTCAAAAGGTTGATATTTTGCCCCAAAATACAAATTTACACACCCTCAACTTGAAAAAAAGAATTACAATAAAGATTACACAAGTTGGGTACAAGGGTTTGACTCTAAAAGCTCAAAGTGATTGTATTTTTGTTTGGATGCTTTAAATTCTTTCAATAATTGCTGCTGAAGCTTTGAAGACTTGCTTTTATATCCCCTCATTGATTTCTAGCCGTTTGAGTGGTTGAAGTCATCAATAGAGCCACTGAGCTGCATTTTTCCTGCAATAAATATTGTTTGGTAGGCAGTCGTATCGGTACACGAAGGGCCGTATTGGTACCTGTCAAAAAAAGAAAGAGTCGTTGTGCATATAAATTCGGCGGCGTATCAAAATGGTCTCAGTGTAAAACTAGGGGTGTATCGATATGGTAAAGCCGTATCGGTACGGGTTTTGCTCACTGGAATCTGAGTTGAAAAATGGTATTGATACAACTAAGGGTCGTATCGGTATGGGTAAACTACTTTTCAAAGTTTGTGGATTCCAATAACTGACAAGCAACAACTATAAAATTTATTACAAAGATTTGAAAGTCTGAACGAAGCTTATCGATACGGTGAAGGTCGTATCGGTACGCTAAAGCAAATACTTAAACCCAGATGAATCTCGTATCAAAATAGGTATGGCCGTATCGATACGCTAAAGCTTAAATACAAACACAGAAGAATGAAGTATCGAAATGGACTAAGCTGTATTGAAACGATATGTTTAATTAAATTTCTAGTAGTGAAATTCTGTATCGAAATGCCTAATGCGGATTGATATGCCTGGGCGTATTTGAAAAGTTTGGCTTTGAAAACACTTAGGAAAATTTATTTGGGTTTAGGTTTCAGACTTAGAAAAATTTCCTTGTCAATTTGTGAGGCTCTTGAAGACTTAAAAATTTATTTTTATTTTATAATTTAGTCCCTTAAACAATTTGTTATATCAAAATCGAAATAAGTTTTACAATCTCCCCTTTTTGATATAACAAAACCAAACTAAACTTTTAAGTAGTTTTGAAAAGTACCCCCTTACTTTAAGTTTGAAAGGCTCTTAACTTTGAAAAACTTAAAGACAAATTTAGGCTCATAAACTTCTTCCCCTTTTTGTTAGATCAAAATCAATAGGATAAACTCAAAGCAAGATATAAACTTTGAAGCATAGACAAAGCATAAATAAAGCAACATAATTATCATTAAAACTTAAACAATAATCAAAAGCAACATAATTCAAATCCAATCTTAATCCTAAAAACAAAACATAGGTGCATAAAATAGAAATCCTAATATGATATGAGATGCCATGAGATGCACAAGCCTAAGACTCGTATCCATCCTCATCTTCATTATTGGCATGTTTTGTTTGAGATTGGAGCCAAGCACCATGAAAGACAGTAAGAGATATGTCCATAAAGGCTTGTTGATTCTCAATGGAAGTAGTTCGATTCTCAATAGTGTTGGGTCACGCCGGTACACCCTATGGCGCAGCAAAAAAATTATTCGGCGATTACCACCAAAGATCCATGTACGAGGGATGAATCGGGGTGAATAAGAGTGAAGAATTACCTGTTTAAAAATTGGAATTCTAAATTTGAAGGAGATAGATATCCAATCACGATTCCACGATGTTGATTCCTAAGCCGCAACGATAACGCTCCGACCTCTACGTAGTTCACCCAATTGAAATGAGCATATAAAATTCTAGGCTCGGCTCAAAAATAGTGTTATTGGGCTCGGCTCGGATGGTTATAGATGTGAAATCCCTTTTGAAATACTGGGTGGTGTCTAAGAGGTTTCCATCGACGGATGCCTATTCCTAAACCATCTGGGCCGCCCTTTACGGGTTTCTAACCCAGATCCTCCTTTGGTTTTAAGACGCCCTTTGTAGATTTTCATCTTGAACCCCTTTATTTATTTATTTATTTATTTTTCTCTTTTTTTGAATATCTATAGCGCCTTTTTGGGTTTTCACCACATATATTTATTTTGCGAAGCGCCCTTTTTGGGTTTTCACTTCGCTTTTTTTTTCTTTCTCTTTTTTTATTCTTCGGGCATAATACTTTTTGACCGAATCAAAGTTTACTGGTTTTTGTAATTCTTTACCATCCATCTCGGTCAGAATCAGTGCTCCTCCAGAGAAGGCCTTTTTAACAACATAAGGTCATTCCCAATTAGGCATCCATTTTCCACGATCATCATGATGTATTTGTAAGATCTTTTTTAATACAAGAACTCCATCTCGGAATTCACTGGGTCGTACCTTCTTATCATAAGCCCGCATCATTCTTTTCTGGTACATTTGACCATGAAAAATAGCTCTCAACCTTTTTTCTTCAATCAAATTCAACTGATCGAACCGAGCCTGTATCCATTATGCATCATCTAGTTTCACTTCTGATAAGATTTGAAGGGATGGAATTTTAACCTCAATGGGGAGTACTGCTTCTGTTCTATAAACTAAAGAGTGGGGGGTTGCCTCAGTTGAAGTTCGTATCGAGGTTCGATATGCAAACAATGCAAAAGGAAGCTTCTCATGCCAATATTTATACGTTTATGTTGTCTTCGATATGATTTTCTTGATGTTTTTATTTGCTGCCTCAGCTGCCCCATTCATCTTTGGGCAATAAGTTACAGAATTGTGATGTATGATTTTAAACTGCTCACACTCTTCTGCTATTATCTTATTGTTGAAATCGGTAGCATTATCAGTAATGATTCTTTCTGGTAATCCATATCGACAAATGATCTCTTTCTTCAAAAAATTGCATACTGTTGCTCTTGTGACATTAGTATAAGAAGCCGCTTCCACCCATTTGGTGAAGTAATCAATGACCACTATAATGAAACGATGACCATTAGAAGCCTTGGGGTGAATCTGCCCAATAACATCCATGCCCCAGATGGCGAAAGGCCATGGTGAATTCATCGTATGGAGTGACACAGGTAGAGAATTGATTCTGTCAGCGTATATCTGGCATTTATGATATTTCTTTGTATATTCAATACAATCTCCTTCCATAGTTGCCCAGTAATATCCATATCTCATAATTTTCCCGGCCATTGCATAACCATTTGCATGTGTCCCACATATTCCATCATGTACCTTTGCCATGATGCTTTTTTCTTCATTAACATTAACACACATTAGCAATATCTGATCACTGCCCCTTCTATACAAGGTTTCTCTAACAAGCACGTATCCTGAAGCTATTCTTCGGATGGTTCTTTTATCATTATCATTTGCCTCTAGAGGATAACTTTGAAACTTGAAGTACTGCATGATATCGTAATACCAAGGGTTTCCATCTATTTCTTCTTCTATGCTACAACAGTGAGCATAGGCATTGTAACTCTGCATCTGGATTGTCATCATGTCTTCAGGTCTGTTGGCTAAGAAAACTGAAGCCAGTGTAGCTAAAGCATCTGCCATCTGATTATCCTCTCTGGGGACATATGTGAAAGTAATCTCTTTGAACTCTTTTATCATTTCAAGGATCAGCTTTCGATATTCAATCAACTTGGCATCTTTTGTTTCCCACTCTCCATGAAGCTGGTAAATAACCAATGCAGAATATCCATATACTTTTAGACTCACTATTTTCCTTTCAATGTCAGCTTGTACCCCCATAACACAAGCTTCATACTCTGCCATGTTGTTGGTACAAAGGAATTTTAGCCTACTCGTAAAGGGATGATGCTCATTGTTTGGAGAGATCAACACCGCCCCAATTCCATGTCTTAGGGCGTTTACAGCCCCATCGAAATATAATTTCCACATTTCATCCCCCAAAGATTCTATTTCTTTTGTGGAGATATTCATCACATCTTCATCAGGGAAATCAAAGTTCAACGACTCATAATCCTCTGAAGCACGACTTGCCAGGAAATTGGCTATAGTGCTCCCTTTTTACTGCCTTTTGACTTACATACAAAATGTCAAATTCTAACAAAAGCATCTGCCAACGAGCCAGCCTTCTAGTCAATATTGATATTTCCATCATAAACTTCAACGGGTCGAGACGGGAGATCAGCCAAGTAGTATGATACAACATGTATTGTCAAAGCCTGTGAGTTACCCATACCAGAGCACATCACAACTTTTGAATAGGTGGGTATCACACTTCACACTCTGTAAACTTTTTTCTTAAGTAATAAATGGCTCTTTCTTTTCTCCCCGTGTCATCATGCTGCCCCAACACATATCCCATTGAATTTTCATGAACTGTTAAGTAGAGGATAAATGGTCTGCCTGGAATCGCAACAACCAGTATCGGAGTATTCATCAAGTACTTCTTAATTTTATCAAACGTTTCTTGATACTTCTCATCCCATTCTCTTGGATTGTTCTTTTTAAGTAGTCTGAAGATTGGATCACATTTATCAGTTAATTAAGAAATGAACCGAGAAACGTAATTCAACCTCCTGAGGAATCCTTGAACTTCCTTTTGTGTTTTTGGTGATGGTAAGTTCTGAATTACTTTTACTTTATCCGGATCTATTTCGATCCCTCTTCTACTGACGACAAAACCCATGAGTTTTCCCGACATGACTCCAAAAATACACTTATTTGGATTGAGCTTTAACTGGTACTTTCTCAACCTTACAAACAACTTTCTTAAATTCTGAATATTTTCTTCTTCGGTCTAGGATTTGGCAATCATGTCGTCGAAATATACTTCGATCTCTTTATACATCATATCATGAAACAAAGTCACCATCGCCCACTGATAAGTTGCCCCAGCATTATTTAACCCAAAGGGCATCACTTTGTAACAATATATTTATAAATGTCGTCTTATCTATATCTTCTAAGATTATCTTTATCTGATTATACCCCGAAAATCTATCCATGAAAGAGAACTAGGAATGACCCGACGTATTATCCACTAAGATGTCTATGTGGAGAAAAAGGGAAATTATCCTTTGGACTAGCCTTATTCAGATCTCTGTAATCCACACACATACGTAATTTCCCATCTTTCTTTGGTACTGGAACTATGTTGGCCACCCATTCAGGATACTTAGATACCTCAAGAAAACCAGCATCTATTTGCTTTTGCACTTCTTCTTTTATCATCAGCACTATTTCCGGCCTCAACCTTCTAAGCTTTTGTTGTACTGGTTTACACTCCGGCCTTATGGGCAATTTATGTACCACTATGTCAGTATTCAATCCAGGCATGTCTTGGTACGACCAGACGAAGATATCTTTAAACTCTTACAACAAATTAATTAACCCTTGTTTGGCTTTTGGCGAGAATGTTGTTCCTATTTTCACATCCCTCCTGATTTCATCAGTTCCCAAATTAAGAATCTCCAATTCTTATTTATGGGGTGGGATCTGTTTGTCTTCTTTTTCCACCAACCTCAGTAATTTTTCAGGGATTTCACATTTTGTTTCATCTTTCACCTCATTGATTTCTATTAGACACGCTGGCCGCTCAGGATCTACTCCAGAATTAGGTCCAGGTTCATTCATGCTATCAACAATTGAAAACCTGCAAAGGAAATTATAGTGTATATATTTGAAATGAATGTGAAAAAGAAAGCAAGAAACATGTTTGCCATTTGTGAATCAACATTGAAAGCATCTTTATTTAAATAAATTGACATAGTGGCCCTTTACAGATAACACTCTATTTCCGTGGGCAAAAGTATAGAGTTGGTTCCTGGTATTTACATTGTTTTATTGGATACAACATCAAGCTTCTCTATTGTCCAATTGATGAGTTTTTCACCATGGAGGCACGAACAAATTTTCTCCAAAAATTTCCCAGGTTGAGCTCCCTTAAAAATTCCCCCAACAAGAAGCCATTCCAGCTCATTGCCAAAGATTTCTTCTTCGTGCATTCTCGTGGTCTCCAGATTGACCTCCATGAGCTGTTCCTAGACATTCTCAAATCCTCTGGACTTGAAGATACATGTCAGATCCACCAAAGGCATGGGTTCGGAGGAAGCTTCAAATCTTAAAAGACGAGCTTTGCTCTATTCTCCCTTTTTCCTTAAAATTTTCAACCTATCATTGACATTGGGCTTGAATCCTAGCCCAAAACGGTTTTCTTCATAACCACTGATTTTGGACGCAGACACCCCTAGAGTCGCTTGCCTAAGCCTTTTCCCGTTCTTGCACCTTTTCTCAGTGTCTCTCGTACAGTCATCTTGGTGCAATTTGATAATTTCGGGCTCGAGAAAGGCTTTTCTTCAACAACGAAGGTAACGTTCACAAAATCCAGAGCCCTGAAAGAACATTCAAGGGCATTCTCGTTGGCCTCAATATAGGGGGCGTCGGTGGTTACTGAGGCTATGATATCTTCTTCTGCTCCCACTCAGACCAGCTTTCCTTTAATCACAAATTTTAACCTCTGATGTAGGGATGATGGTAATGCTCCAGCCAAATGAATCTATGGCCTTCCCAATAACCAATTATACGTGGGTCTTATATCCATCACCACAAAATCTACATTTAGACTGTTGGTCCAATCAACAATGGCACTTCAATTTTTCCGAGCACCTCACGAGTAGTCCCATCAAAAGCCCTTACTGTATTCTTGTACACCTTCATGTTTGATTCATCAATGGGTAACCTTTGTAGCGTCACCATTGGCAGAACATTCAAAGCAGAACCATTGTCTATTAACACTCCAGACAGTACATATCCCTTACAATGCGTGGTGATATTCAAAGCCTTTACTGATCCATTCTTCCCTCAAAAATTTCATCATCAGTAAAAGTGATATAATTTTTAGCAGTTATGTGATTCACTATCCTGTCCAATTTGCTTATGGATATGTCATTTGGCACAAATGTCTGATTAAGCACCTTTATTAATGCATTGTGATGCTCTTCTGAACTTAACAACTATTCTAGAACAGAGATCCTCGCTTGCTGCTTTTTTAACTGCTCAACAATATTATACTCACTATGTTTCAGAAGCTTCAAGAATTCTTGGGCCTGCTCTTTCGTCACCGGCTCATTATCTTGGGTGCTGGCTCTTCCCTAAAAATTCTTTCTGGTGCAGACACAGCTTTCCCTTTGGCTTTCTCCGCTTCTTTGAGAACTTTCAGAGAATAGCACCTGCCACTTCGAGTGAAGTGCCCCACCTCATTTACTACTTTAGAACCTGTCTGATCACTTTTACTCTCTTTTGGAATCAACTTCGTTTCTTTTATCGGTTTTGCCTTTTCCTGCAATCTACCTTCTTCAGGTATGGTTACCGTGGCAGCATAATTCCAGGGCACCTTGTGAGTGCTCTTGTAGGCAAATGGTGTAGGAGATGAGATCACAACCTTAAGAACCGTGATAGGTTTCACGTTTTTAAGACCCCTAGCTTTGGGTCTAACAGCAACTACCAAATGTTTATGTATCCCATATCTGACACTTGACGACTCAGAGGTACAAACTTCCACTGCTTTCTTCTCACATGACTTTGCTAAGAACTCAATCTCTTTATTGTCCATCATCTTTTGTATCAAGCCTTGAAATTCTGGGTAATGTTGAATCTCATGATCATGCTCCTGATGATACTCACAATATATATCAGATTGTATATCTTTTTCTACTTTCATGAGTATTTCAATCATCCTGACATTATACAACTGTTCAAATACCCACTTCAAAGTCTGTACAAACATATGGACAACCTCACTTTCCATCAACGGAGGTTGGACCCGTGATGCTACATCCCTCCATCTTTGAGCATACTACCGAAGTGTCTCATTATTTTTCTATTCCATACTCTAAAACATTACACGACTAGGAACCATCTCTGTAACATGCTTATAATGTTCCACGAAAGCGCCTAAAAGATCCTTCCATTAACGAATATTTACATAGCTTAGCTGTGTGTACCATCGAGTAGCCGAACCAATCAAACTATTCTGGAAGTAATGTTTCAACAGCTTCTCATCCTTCAAGTGGGCAACCATCTTTCGACAGTACATTGTGAGATGAGCTCTCGGACAAGTAGTCCCATCATATTTTTCAAAATCTGGCATTTTAAACTTTGGCGGGAGACTAGGTCAGCCACCAAACTCATCTTAACTGCACCAGGTCCTGTTTCATTTACTTTTTTCAATTCCAGCAAACGATCTTCTAGTGCCTTACAACGTTCCTCATACTTCTTCTCAATCTTAGCATGAATTTTCTTTATTTCGTTCAAGGTATTCAGATTAGGGACATCGGTATTGCTCCTAAAATTTACCCTAATGTTCACCGGATTGTTTGGGGTTGCTCCCGTTAGATTAATTTGAACCTTCTTCATAGGCGGAGGTCCTTCAGGCGGCACCCTTACGAGAGATGTGGTTTCTGCTTGGTCATTTATTTCATTGGAAGCACCTTCAAGTATTTAGCCTTTCCTGACTCCTTTGGCCCTAATAGAGCAGTCAGCTGATTGATTATATCTCTTTGGGTCTGACCAAAATAATCCTTCATAGATTGCTCTATTCTGTCGAAATAGTTTTGTGTTTTCGCTCGATCATTTTCTAGACTTGCGACTCGATCTTCAGCAGCCATAGTCTTTGAAAGTAAACGGGTTTCGTAAGAATACGAAATGATTACGGTCTATGAAACAAACTGTCATAAAACTTTCCTTTGTTAAACCATAAGCTTTGTAAAATATCTTTGAAAGGTGAATGCGTAAATGCATGATTATGTAAATGCATGAATGCATGTATGAAAATGAGGCATCAAGTTTTAAGAAACAGTATTTAGAAACATTCATTCATTATAAGGTTCAAATACAGGAAATAAAACAACTCGTTATATAGGAAACTACTAGCCCTAATTCCTAAGTTGGTCAACTTATGTAGCAGATGTGCAATGGCCTCTCCATACTCCAGCTCAACGTTTGGTTGCTTCAGCAGAGTCGTAGCTTGACTCAAGAGTATCTGCACATATGAAACTATACTCCTAACCTGCTTCTTGAAATTCACCAGCTCATTATTCTGATTCTAGACAGTGCGTTGCATGGCTTCATATTTGGTCTTCCATACCCCCACTGTCTTGATATAGCGTTCCTTCATAGCTTGCAAGTTTTCCTTTTAATGTCTGCACCTCATTTTCCAATTCTGATATCCGCTTCTGTATTGCTTTCTTTTCGAGCTCTATTTGAACCCTATCTTCATTGTGATATCTTGTCACTAACTCCTCTAGCTGCGTCACCTGTCTTGTCAGATCAAATTTTTTGGCTTGCTCCTCTTCTATCTTCTTTTTTGCCTTATTATTTGCTTCCTTGCTTTCTTGAGACTTTTTCCTGTACAACTTCTCATAATTATTTCGTTCTTTCGTCATACTTTCCAACTTCTCTGATAAGTCTCATATTGTCTTGCTTGTTCCTCCTTTTTGCTTGGCTTTATAATCATTATGAATCTCTTGTAACTCTTTTAAATCTTGACTAATCTTCTTGTTTTGTGCAATCAACTCTTTCTCTTGCCCTTCATGAATATTCACTTGATACTTTGCCATTGTGAACTCCTCTGTAAGGTTACTGATCCCTTATCGTATTTCTTTAAATCTAACTCCTGATCATGCTTGAGTTTTTCTAGTGCTGATGGTGCTTCTATAACTGATCGAGCAGACGGTCCTTCATTCTTTTGCATTCCCTGAAAAGTTGTATCATTCACCCTTTGCGCTCTCCACTCCTCATATCCCGTCATCATTTCTAGCTCTTGATATGGTTGAACTCTTCTTGGTTTTTCCTATGCCTTCCTCATTTGCACTATAATTCCTTTGTAATCATTGGTCTTGTGAGCATACTCGAATTTTGCCATTCCCGCTGTAGTCGGTATGAATTGCCTCAAACCAAATTGTCTTGATACAAGCAAGGGATAATAAGTTGTTCCTCCCTAAATTCCAGGTAATGGAACCCAATCCTTGTTTCCACATCTATACAAAAATGGCATCCCTTTGTGCAACCAAGGTGCCCTCCATACAACGTCGGTATCTTTCAAGTTTTTGAAACATTCCTCCCACTGTTTCTCATCCTTTCTCTCCAAAGGACAACCCGTCATATATTCTTCTATTGGTGAATAAGAGGTAAGATACCTTGCAGCTCTATACAGTGTGTCCCACCTGTGACCTCTGAACCAGATTTCCAGTAACTATGTACATCCCCAAAACCTTCATTCTCCCAATTTCTTGCATGCAGTCAATGATCTATATGTCTCGGTCAGAATAGCGGGAACTGATTTCACACCTTTTTTTAATCGCTCAAATAATCCCACGGTTGATGGATCTATGTGCTCTAGAGTTCTCAGGAATATAACTAACCCATATATGCACAAAGCATATAAACTTCTTGCTCTGGCTGGTTCATCTCCACTTGTGACTACCAATTCTTTTAGGACTCTCCAGTTCACTCTTTATTTTTCCTCATTCTGATCAATGTTGTCACTGTTGGCAATTTTTGTATCCCACCATTCCTTTGTCTTTTCGGTGATCAGTGCTAACTTCTTCTTAAAACTCGAACTGTTTCCAGGTCTTGTGTATATCTTGTCACTATGAATAGTTGGATAATTAATCAGTACCTCATATTCTTCAAGAGTGGGTGTCATATCAACTTGGCTAAAAGTGAAACAATTGTATGTAGGATTCCAGAATTGTGACATGGCCTTGAGCAATTGTTGATCCACTTAGCAACAAAGCTATGTCTCCAAATTCTTTCCTAAATGACTCTTTCATTTCACTTCCCCATTGGTCCCATATTTCCTTTACTTCTTGCAGGCAAGAATTCTGATTGGTGTTTAGCTTACACTGACCTTTCATTCATGACACATCACCCATGCGCAAACTGTCTCCCTTCTCATGTCGAGTCTGTTCTGACAACGTCCAGACCGCAGTATTGTCTTCCCCAATCTTGACCCCTCTAGACATTCTGAATATTTCTAATTAATTGTTCCTTAAACCGATGCCAAAATAAATGCAATAATGACATGGTTTATCAAGAACAAAAACAAAAAGAAACACGTGTCAGTAATTGTGAATTAATACAAAAAGCAAGTAAGCAAGCATTATCATATAACAACACAAAATATTTAGCAAGGAAAAATAACCAAAGAAATGTATTTAAATCTGCAGCACCTGTCGTAGGTTCTTGTCTGGCTCTAGTGGGGTAGGTTTCTTGAACAAAATGTAGGTTTGGTTTTAGACTCCGGGTTCTCGAACTGTCGTTACTGTCTACTGTGACAGTAAGACATCGATTCAGTAGTATAGGTCCCTTACAACAAAGGCGTGGGCCCACGACGCATAAGGTTAGTATACAGGAAGAAAACAAAAATCTGAACTCGGAGCTGGAGAGCATCACGTCGAATAATGTCTTTCTCCCACTTAAGGGTGGAAAGCCTGGGTCGAGAGCTTATGCATGAATGACAGATATATCATACACAAAACTACCCCCATTTTTCCTGAAAATTCATCCAACAATGCTCTAGAAGATATTAAATTCAAATTATTGTTCATAATGCCAAAATGCCACTTGGAATTAATTAATTAGGCTTGACTCTCTTTTTATGTCCCCAGCAGAGTCGCCAAACTGTCGCGGCCGTTTTTGCGACCGAAAAAATAAAGGTGTAGGAAAATAGTTCGGCGGTCGATTCTTTTGAAAATCAAAATTTCCGTTTATTTAAATTAACTTGATCTTGGATTAGGTTTTTTCAAATTAAAGCCTTTAATTTTAGAAAAAAATTTGGAGTCACCACGGTCACTTTGGTAGACCGGACACTATAAAAACAACCATAGATTCATTTCAAAACGATTTGGGTTCGGGAGTCGATTACTTGTGGGGAAGGATTAGCACCCCCACAGACGCCCATTATCAGTACCTTTTAATTTCATGTGGCATTTTGGCATTTTCGAGTAATAAAATGAATTTAATTTGATCATTAATTGCTAATTAAATTTCTTTTCGAATGAGGGTATCCTTTTGTAAGAAAATACATTTTTAAATGAATATGAATTTTTGAAGTGTCCAGTTACATTAGGGAACTTCGATTCATACTAAAAAATGTATCTCAACACAAAAGGTTTAAATGCATGACAAATTATTTTGTGGTCAATTTTAAGTAAAAACCTAATTAAGGCTTCAATTCATTAATTGGTTAGAATTCTATGAATATCATTAATTTTTGGGCTTGAGTGGTAACACCCAAATTATTGGGCACTACCCATATTAGGCCCAAAAATAACAATATTCCTAATATTAATGATGATAATTATTTAATCCTAATTTGAATTTTATTGAGCTAATTATCCAATTATATGTAATTACTATATTCTAGGTTTAAATGAAATATTGAATATTTCACTAAAACACCCCCTTTGAATAACATCATAATACAATGTGATACTAATCAAATTAGGGCATTAAAGTAATCATTTAATATTCATTCATTTTCTACAATGATCTTTCTTTTCAATTTCAATTCATTAAAGAACCTAATTCTAAGGGCTCTAACTATACTTAGAGTGTTTAAGGTTCTCTAAACAATTATACTACATGACTATTTAAAAACATGCATCATACAAACAATTAAATAAATTAAATTAAAAGCTATTAAAATAAAGAAATTAAACTACCCAGGACCAAATTGAATTAAATTGGAAACTTAAAGGCTGAATTACAAGGAATTGGTGACTAAATTGTAAAACGGAACAAACTAAAGAGCTCAAACCTAAACATATTAAACCCCGATCCAAAACCGGCCTAAAATAAACGAATCGACTAGTCTAAACCCCAAACGGACCAAACCATTATAACAGGGTTTCAGTTCTGACCGCGGCCCCGTGCCCAGACCTGTTTTATAAACGCGCAGGTCATTATTAACCCGGTACCCAAAATGACGTCGTTCCAACTCAATATAAAATGGGGTAAACTGAGTTGGACCGGTCATTTGTGTTATAACCACTCTTTCTCTTCTCTCTCACACACTTCTAAATCCTCTCAACCTGAATATCTGAAACCCAGAAAACCTCTAGTTTTTGATCAAAACCCCTTGGTCATCCTTGTTCTTTGTTTGTTCTTCGTCTTTTCTTTCGTTTAATCCATCAGCAACACAAAAACACTTCATTTTCCTGTTTCTCAAAGATCAAACCCATTATTTCCTTAAGAACTCAACCTCAGTTCTTCCAACTTTTATAACTTCAATCTTCAACCACCACCAAACCCTAACTCTGGTCTGTTTCTCAGCCGCCGGAGGCGACGCCGGCCACTGGCCATCGTCTCCGGTTATCCCTTCCGACCATTGTCTGAACATTCTGGTCATCCCTAACCTATCTCCGGTGACCGGTCGCCGATGCAAGGCAATTTTCAGCCACCGTCCTCCATCGCCAGAAAACCCCAAAAACTCTAAAAATGCTCATTTTTTGAACCTAAACCCTAATCTAATCCCGAATTCATCAGAATCGGCCCCTTCTTCCATTCCTAAACTATCTACCCAAAACCAGAGGCCTTCCTCTATCATTTTCGACTCCACCTTGAAACCTAACTCTCTTCTGACTTCAATTCAACTCCAGTGGCGTACACATCGGCAAAAATTTCAGATAAGTGATCAGAACCTTCTTTTAATTTCAGCTTTAATTTCTACCTCAGATCTATTTTTTTAGGTTACTGACTTTAGGTTTAGAATCTACTTAGGTTTTAGACACTGTTATCACTGATTTTAAAATGTTTGAGGCTTGGATTTAGGTGTTTTTTACTTGTTTAATTGCAGGAAAAGAAAGAGTAGAGGTGGAAATATACCTCTGGATTCGTATCTGCAAATCCGGTGAGCTTTCGATTGTTTTCTCCAGCTTCCAGTGACGTTTTAAGCTTCTTAGGTGACTCCTCGTCTTCTTCTCTCCTATCTCCTAATTATTACTGTTTTTAATGATGAGTTAATAATTGGCCATTATTCATGTTTTTCTCTCTCCTTGCAAGTATTTATACCCGGTCAACAAAGGTGACGTCAGCCAATGATGAATCCTGGTGAATGGTTGTCTGACCAGTGCCATTGTGACACGTGGCATAACTGGGCGAGAAAAAGAAACACACTTTGGGCCTTTTGTGTTTCTTTAACCGAATGGGCATGAGTGTTTCATTTATTTTGGGCTTGTAATTCTGTAAAGGACCTTTGGCAGATTGTAAATGTTTTTTTTTGAATTGAAATTGTAATATGTAATGTAAAAAAGACTTTGGATATTTAATTTGGGCATGTAGTAAAGATGAACTGTATGTAATTTGGATATTTAGTATTATTTTATTAAAAGAATTATTTCTACATATACTTGTTATTTATATTTATGCTTATACTTAATATTTTGGCTATATTTATAGAGAATTATAAATCCGGACAAAATTTGGGCATTACAATAAGCAAATAACATAGGTGCATAAAATAGAAATCCTAATATGATATGAGATGCCATGAGATGCACAAGCCTAAGACTCGTCTCCATTGTCTCTATCCTCTTCATCCTCATCTTTATCATTGGCATGTTTTGTTTGAGATTGTAGCCAAGCACCATGAAAGGCAGTGAGAGATATGTCCATAAAGGCTTGTTGATTCTTAATGGAAGTAGTTCGATTCTCAATAGTGTTGGGTCACGCTGGTACACCCTATGGCGCAGCGGAAAAATTATCCGGCGATTACCACTAGAGATCCATGTACGAGGGACGAATCAAGGTGAATAAGAGTGAAGAATTACCTACTTAAAATCTGGAATTTTGAATTTGAAGGAGATATATATCCAATCACGATTCCACGATGTCGATTCCTAAGCCGCAACGATAACGTTCTGACCTCTACGTAGTTCACCCAATTGAAACGAGCATATAAAATTCTAGGCTCAGCTCGGCTAAAAAATAGTGTTGTTGGGCTCGGCTCAGGCTCGAGGCTCGTCGAGCTTAAAATTTTAGGCTCGAGCTCAGCTTGGAAACAATACTATTAGGCTCGGCTCGAGCTCGAAGCTCGTCGGGCTCAGCTCGGCTCGAAATGGATAATTTTGCTATAGTTTTTTTATAAAAGATGGGGCCTCGTTAAATGTCGCTTTCATAACCAACAATAAAACGAAATTCAATGTCGGGAAATGAGAAAATAGTGCTCAAAAATTAGATTAATCCAAACAACCAAGAAATATTCTTACAACACAAACATATAATCAAAGAAAATACAAAATCAAACAACAACCAAGGAAAATGCCCAATTTATTTTAGTTAATTTGCTTTTAGTGGATTTTCCCTAATTTATTTTATTGCATTTCTTTTGCTAAACATATTACTTTTAGTGTATATGTAGCACATATTATATATATATAATTATTCCGAGCTTGTTCACGAGCTTGGGTTGGCTCAGCTCGGTTTGTTAAAGTCTCGAGCCGAGCCCGAGCCGAGCTTTGACCGAGATGAGCCCTAGTAGCTCGTGAGCCGGTTAGGCTCATTATCACCTCTAGTCACGTGGTCGTCGGATGAGACATGATACTGCTTGTAATCTTGTCTATTTGCCACAGACTGCAAAATGTATCGCATAGTTCGCGGGTGACCCCATGTGTTATGGTCCTCGTGTGTTATCACATTGATCGCTAGATATTTTTTATGTTACGTTGTTCACAGTCTTGTTCCCTCTGGTCTTGACACGGGTGATAGGTATTTCACATATTTCACGCATTCATCTCAATCAATTGTTGACATATCTACAATCTATAATATTTATAGCATAATTGAAAAGTTATCCTAAGGGTAGCATATTACTCAATTTCATATCCTAAGGCATTGGTTATTTTTTTAAAATTAAACATTGGTTAATTGACAACTAAGAATGGGATAATTTGTCAACAATCTCTAGAGCAGGTGATTAAAGCTCTCAGTTGACACTTTCCTCTATTTTCTAGATTGTGGGTTTGAAACCCATTATGAGCAAACTTTTCTTCCCCTCCCCTAGGTAGAAATTGTTCAAAGAATGAGATAATTTATAATTTTGAGGATTGTATTAGGTATTTAACTCTAAAATTTATATCACTTTATTTTTTGACAGATCCTAATTATAATCGTAATCCTACCTAGAGGGGAGATGGACTCCAGAGGAAAGATTAGGGTGTTCCTAGTGGGTCTAGAACCCATGACCTAAAGGAAGTGTACTTGCTTATATCACTATATTAAATCTCATTATTATAGTTATGATCCAAATTCTCTTTTAGACCGATCAAGTATTAATAAACAAGTAGTGACAAAAGTGGGGGTTTGCTCGGGCCGACGAAGCGTAGGAAACTCCCTTTGAATATAATTATTTTCTATATAAGTTTCCTTTGAAACCAAGCAATCTATCCCTATAAATAAATATTAGGGATTATGATTAATATCATCAGTTATAATCTCTGCTTTTCGACATAGAGATATGCTCGTGGTTTTTCCCTTCTTGAATTTTTCCACTTAAATTTTAGTTTTTATTTTCTTTTATTTTTTTACGATCATTTGTTTTTCGCTATTATCGTCTTGATAATTATAACACTGTCCATTCAATCTTATGGAATTAGACTATCTCTTTATCATAACTTGACATGTGACAAGTGAATTTTTTATATAAATTAATTTAAATTTATATTGTGACCCCTTAAATCTCATCCGAACGTTATAATCAAATCCAGACGGTCATACTAGTCGCCGAAGTAATTCAAGGTTCGATTCAATTATTTAAATATTCTGTAAAATCTCATTTATTAATTAAAGAATATTTGTCCATGTTTAATATTTGAAACCATTCAAGTTGTGCTACCAACCGTTTATTAATCAGGTGCTCATTTTAAAAACGGAGTTTGTGATTTTTTTTTTTTACATTAAAACGCAGTTTGTGATTAATATGTATGTCATGCATAAACTAAAAGACTAAATGTCGCGACTATTTTTTTTAAATCGAGTGTAAAAAATAATTTGATTATTGGTTCTTTTGAAAATTAGGGGTTTTGTTTATTTTAATTCATTTAACTTTGAAAACTAGAGTTTTTCATGTTGAATCAGGTTTTTTACTTAATTAACCATAAAATTGATTTTTCTTCTATTTAATCTTGAAAAAAATAGGGTTTTATATTAAATCTATTTTATTAATTAATCATGAAAATTACCTGTTTTATTTGATCTTTAAATATTTTGGAGTCGTCACCGGTCACTTTGGTAGCCCGAACACCATAAAAATAATCGGAGATTTGTTTCTTTAAAATCAGGGTTCAGGAGTCGGTTATGTGTGGGGAAGGACTAGCACCCCCACAAACGCCCGTTATCAGTACCTTATTAATTTCACGTGGCATTTTGGCATTTTAAACGATAATTTGAATTTAATTAATTTCTTAATCGTTAATTGAATTTTCATTCCAAATGAAAGTATCCTTTTGTAAGGAAATACATTTTTAAACGAGTATGAGTTTTGAAACATCCAGTTACTTTAGGATACTTCAATTCATATTAAAAAATGTATCCCAACACAAAAGGTTTTTAATATATGTTCATTTATTCTCTTGCCAATTTTAAGTTCCAACTTAATAGGGGCTCTAATTAATTGAATTGATTAAGAAACTATGGATATTGTTAGACTTAGGGCGTTTATGTGATAACACCCAATGCTTGGGTACTATCCATATTAAACCCTAATTTAACAATATTCCTATTCATTTAATGATTCTAATTAATTAAACCTATTCCCTAATTAAACTTTAAATTTAATTAACTATATGTGATTTTATGTTCTAAGTTCAAATGAAATATTAAATGCTTCACTAAAATGTCCCTTTGATTAACATCTTATTGTAATGAGACACTAATCAACTTAGAACATTAAAGTTTCTACTTAATAATAATTTATTTTTTAAAATTATCTCACCTATTTGAATTATTTGATTTAATTAAAAGGCTCTAACCAATAATTAACTAAATGATTTAATTATCTAAACAATTATACTATATGCCAATTTTAAGAAATGCAACATACATATAATCTAAGGCAATTAAAATTAAATTAAAACTAAAAACAAGGACCAAATTGAGTTACTATTAAAGCATAGGTGACAGATTACAAGTATTTAGTGACTGAATTGAATCGATTTAAGAAGAGGCGAGCTGGATTACAAAAGACAAAAAGGCGCGGGCCACGCGCGGGGGTTCACAGGCCGTGCGTGGGGGTTCGCGGGCCTCTGAGCCCGCAGATGATGATTATATAAAGGGGCACTAGCAACCCATTCCCTTTTTTCATTTTTTGGATTTACACACTCTCTAGCTCTCAATTCTCTCCGCCTCTCACTCATCTAAATACCCCTTTTCTAGATTTTAAACCTCGAATTGGATCAAATCCATTGTTCTTCACAAACTCATCCGAGTTCTTCACCATTTCTCCCATTTTCATCACTATAAACACCCAAATTTACTTTTTCCATGTTTATTTCCGATCAAACACCCAAAAAACTTTCAATGTTCATCTTCTGTTCTTCATTTTTTCTTCGTTTGATCCATACAAACACTAAATCATCTCATTTTTTTGTTTTTAAATATCAAAACTCCCAAAAACATTACAAACTCATCCTTTGTTCTTCATCATTTCCCACGTTGATCCATCTCCGTCCCAACTGATCTTCCTCGACTTATTCGCCAGCTGCCAGAGGTGACGCCGGACACCGGCCGCCATCTCCAATTATCTTCTTCGACCATCTCCAATAATTCTGGAAAACCGTTTGGCTTTTCCGTCCACTGCCTGGTTTTTTCCGTCTACCGCCATAGGGCGATTTCTGGCTGCCGCCATCTAAAACCCTAAAAACTTCAAAATTTCCCTTTTTTGGTCCTAAAGCCTAATCTACCGCTCGATTCAACAAAATCACCCGTATTCCCCATTTAAACTAACTACCCGAACCAAAACCAACTCATTTTAGACTCCGACAATACTGCGAAACCTCTCTGGTCACCGTAAATTCTCTAACTATGAGATAAGTCTCCTCAACTTCTTTATTTCATATCTAACTTGCTTTTAAATTTAATACAATTTAGCTTCCGTTTTTAAGTCTTTAGAAGTTAGATCTAACGTTTTTATCATTTTTGTTGCAGGGAACAAATAGAGGAAAAGAAGCTTACCTTTCCAGTGTGTAAATGGAACTCCAGCGACGGGCCGATCATCTTCTCCAGCGACTTCTTGTATTCTAGGCAGCTCCTCAACTTTGAGGTACGGTTCTTCCACTTTCTCTCTCTTTTCATAATTATTAGGATAATAGTTGCGTAATAATGATCGTGTTTTTCCCTCTTCTTAGAGATAATTATAGTGTTGACGATGGTGATGTCAGCAGAGGCTTTAATCCGAGTAAAACCATAGTCGACCAATTTTGAGCTACCACGTGGCTTTTTGGCGGGCCAAACAAACATAGATGTTTTGTTTGGGCCACTTTATCCAATTTTAGGCAAATTTGGGCGGGAATAGCTTGTAATTTTGGGCTTTAGGATTATTTGTGGACTTATGGTTTTTTTTGTATATAAATGTGGACTTATGTAATATATAATGGGCATTTAAATTGTACTATTAAACATTATGAACACTTATATTTGTTTTATTCAATGGATTGCTACTAAGGATCATATTTATTTATTTATTATTATTTGGTTTTATTTATATCAAATTATATATATATGAACCTGGGTAAATTTTGGGTACTACAGTTGCCCATCTTTGCTCATTGTTGTGGAACAAGAATATGGCAAAGACCGAAAAACACAAATTTTACCCGAACCCTCTAACCATCGAAGGTTGAAGCTGTTATTCTCATTATGAAATTCTTCAATCTTTTACCAAACCATAGAGTCTGAAGCTATTCTTCTCATTATGAAATTCTTCATCTTCTAAGGTTTAGAATTTCTTTTTGAAATTCTTCATTTTCTGAGGTTTGAAGCTGTTCTTCTTATTATGAAATTCTTCATTCCCCACTATTTCACTTTTTCTATCAAATAAGCAAGCTCTTCTCATTAGGAACTTCTTTATTCTTCAAAAGGGCGAACTTTTTCATTAGGAGCTCTTTTCATTGGGTGAGTTCTTCTCATTAGGAACTCTGGGGTGAACTCTTCTCATTAGGAGTTCTTCTTTCTTCATTGGACGAGTTCTTCTTATTAGGAATTCTGGGGCGAACTCTTCTCATTAGGAGCTCTTCTTTTTTTATTGGACGAGTTCTTCTCATTAAGAACTCTGGATTCTTTTCTAGGCAGGAACTCCGAATCCCTAGCGAATTCTTGTCAAAACATATTACGGAAGCTTTAATGAAGGTTAGTATGAGCCTAATTTGCTACATGATGCATGAACCATGGCTCTTTGGGATTAATCAAACAGCTCCTACTTTATGGGAAACCGTTGTTACTTCATCTCACACTTGGGATTGACCCTTGAAACCCCCTCTTAGCGTTTCTGGTCCTTTGCTCTAAAGCGCCTTTTTAGGTTTTCGCTTTAGATTGCTTTTCTCAAATCATCCTTTTGTATTTTCACTTTGTTTTTTTCTTTTTCTCAAGGCACTTTTTCTCAAGGCACTTTTTCATGTTCTCACCTTGTTTACTTTTCTATTTTTTTCTTTTCTTTTCCTTTCTTTTTCTTTCTTTTTTTTCTTTTGAACCAAAATGATCACGTCAATGTCTTGACTATCAACAATTCACATTTCTTAACAAAAAGCATGAAACTGCAAATATGGGGGTTTGACAACAATGACTCCGCATATGGGGATACTATCATAGCCCGCCAATGCCTCAAAATCATCTTCAACTTCATAAACTTGTGGTTCCAATCATCTTAACATGAACATGATGATAAAAAAATTATTGTTCTTCAAGTGACAGACTTTGTTGTCAACCATGCCAATCTGGGGACCTCCACTAAAGCCTATCACGATGTTTTTCTTCAATAACCACTATGAACCTTGGGCTCCAACTCTAATAACCATTTTTATTTTGAAATTTATACCAGTGTGGGACTCAATACCCTCTTCTCTTTATACACTCTTCTTCAATAACCCAGAGTGTTAAAGTTCACCTGCATCTTTCAAAACATAGCAATACCAAGAAATTATCTATTTTATGCATTATATCGGCCATTTCATGATGCTTTAGAATTTAAAAAAGCTCAGAAGAGAATTCATGAATTTTATTAAAGCTTATAAGTAGAAATACAATAGAATTCTAGAAAAAGTCAGGGGTAAATTGAAATAACAAAATCAAGAAACAAAACCAGGTCTTCGGGCATCCATAGCATGAATGATACAACAACCCTATCGACCAGATGTAGCTTTGAACTTGAACCCTTATCCAACGGACTTTGAACATTGCATAGATGTTTACAGATGAGAAATCCCCTTCGAAATGCTAGGTTTCCAAGAGGTTCTAATTTCTGGATGCCTATTCTCACATTTCTGAGTCACCCTTTACAGGTTTTCAACCCAGATCCTCATTTGGTTTCAACATGCCCTTTACGAGTTTTCATCTTGTACCCACGTTTTTTTTTTCTCTTTTTCTTATTCTCTTTTCTTCTTTTTTTAATATTTAAGGCGCCCTTTACGGGTTTTCACCATAGATATTTTATTATGCGAAGCACCGTTTTTGGCTTTTTACCCCGCTTTTTTTTTCTTTTTTAATTTCTTTTTGAATTCTCAAGCATAACATTTCTTAACTGAATCTGATTTCACTGGCTTGCGTAACTCTTCACTATCAATTTCAGTTAAGATCAATGCTCCTCCGGAGAAGGCCTTTTTGACAACATATGGCCACTCCCAGTTAGGCATCCATTTCCCACGAAAATCTTGATGTATTTGCAAGATCTTTTTTAGCACTAGATCACCCTCTCAAAATTCTCTGGGTCGAACCTTCTTATCATGAGCCCACATCATTCTTTTATGGTACATTTGACTATGGCAGATGGCCTTCAACGTTTTTTCTTCAATGAGATTCAGCTGATCAAATCGAGCCTGTACCCATTCTGCTTCGTCTAGTTTCACTTCAGACAAAACTCGGAGAGATAGAATTTCAACCTCAATAAGAAGTACTGCTTCTGTCCTATAGACCAAAGAGTAAGGTGTTTCCCTAGTTGAGGTTCGTATCGAAGTTCAATACACAAACAGTGCAAAGGGTAACCTCTCATGCCAGTCTTTGTAAGTCTCTGTAGTTTTCGATACGATTTTCTTGATGTTTTTGTTTGCCGCCTCCACTACCCTATTCATCTTAGGGCGGTAAGTCATAGAATTGTGGTGCATAATTTTGAACTGCTCACACACTTCTACTATTACCTTGTTGTTGAAATTAGTGGCATTATCTGTAATAATTCTTTCTGGAAATCCATATCGACAGATGATCTATTTCTTTAGAAATTTGCAGATTGTTGTTTTGGTGATATTAGCATATGAAACTGCTTCCACCCATTTGGTAAAATAATCAATAACCACAAGAATGAAGCGATGTCCATTAGAGGCTTTGGGATGTATTTGAACAATGACATCCATGCCCCAGACTGCAAAAGGCCATGGTGAGTTCATCGTATGTAAAGGTACAGGCGGAACATTTATTCTATCAGCGTATATATAGCATTTGTGACATTTCTTAGCATATTCAATGCAATCTCCCTCTATAGTCAACCAATAGTAACCATATCTCATTATTTTCGTAGCCATTGCAAAGCCATTTCATGCGTTCCACAAATTTCGTCGTGCACTTCTGTCAAAACTTCTCTGGCTTCTTGGGAATTGACACATCTCAACAAAACTTGGTCTTTTCCCCGTTTGTATAAAATTTCATCATTGAGCATGTACCGTGAGGCCATCCTTCTAATGGTCCTTTTGTCATTATCATTTGCCTCCTTGGGATAAGTTTGGTATTTGATGTATTGCAAGATATCGAAATACCAGAGATTTCCATCTATTTCTTCCTTTATGCTATAACAGTGAGCATAGGCATTGTAGCTCTACATTTGAATTGGCACCATATTCTCAGGTTTGTTGGCCAAGAATACTGAAGCCAGTGTAGCTAAAGCATCCGCGATTTGGTTATCTTCACTGGGAATATACATAAAGGTAATTTCTTGGAACTCTTTTATCATTTCAAGGATCAACTTTCAATACTCAATCAATTTGGTGTCTTTTGTTCCCACTCTCCACGAAGCTAGTAGATGACAAGTGCTGAATCACCATACACTTTCAAATTTTCTATCTTTCTTTCGATAGCAGCTTGCAACCCCATAACAAAGCTTCATATTCTGCCATGTTGTTGGTGCAAAGAAATTCTAACTTGCTTGTGAAGGGATAGTGCATATTGTTTGGGGAGATTAGCACTGCTCCAACTCCTCGTCCTAAGGCATTAATGGTCTCATCAAAGTACAATTTCCAAATTTCATTACCTGGAATCCTATTTTCTTCCATGGAGATATTCATCACGTCCTCATCTAGGAAATCAAAGTTCAGAGGCTTATAATCCTCTGAAGCACGATTTGCCAGGAAGTTTGCTATGGCACTTCTTTTTATTGCCTTCTGACTTACATATACAATGTTGAATACTAACAACAACATTTGCCAGCGAGCCAATCTTCATGTCAACGCTGGTGCTTCCATCAAAAACTTCAATGGGTCGAGCCGAGATATCAACCAAGTGGTGTGGTATAATATGTACTGTATAAGCCTACGGGTCACCCAAACCAAAGTGATAACTCCTCAAAAGTACTATATTTTCCACCTATTTCACAATGTTTTTTTGTTTGTTTTCGAGTACATTTGTTTGCATTTAGTGTTAGAAACATGCATTTTTCATATAAAAGAGTTAGTAGGTGCCCTTTTTCCAGATTGAAAGGTTTTTACTATTTTTGGCGTAGTTTTATTGCCAGATCGCTCGGCAAAGGAATGAGGGAAAACAAATGTCATGATGCCAAAGCAGATTGTCGAGACGCGGCTGTCAGTGCAACGTAGAAGGACCAGCAGTTGTATGCCAAGCCCCTTGACAATAAAGTCTCAGCCCAGAAAAATATGACAACTCCAAAAAATTAGGAATGTATAAGATCCCGAGAAAATAGCATTTTGAATCATATCCGAAAAATCAAGAGTATGCCAGCAGAAGATTTTTTTCCAAGTCCCTTGGTAAAAAAAATGGTGTCCGATGACGTCAGCCCTAGACTAATCCATGCACACCATCGCCACATAGCTCTCACCACTATCAGCCTAGAAAGGCTGCACCGAGGAGGGCTAGATCAAGAAAGGCTGCATCGACCGACCTCTTTCTTTTTCCTTTTCCATTGGTTTGGTTGTTTTTATTTTTAATATGATGTTAGGAAGTGTTGAAGTTTTTTCTATGGTTGATACCCTCACCATGAACTAATTCAATAGTTGGTGAGGGATGTTTGGATTAAACGTTGTTTGCTTTGTTTTTAATAATTAAAAATGCTTCGGCCTATTTTTATTTATCTGGCATGATCTGTAATTTTTCCATAACTTCTATGCCATGTGATGGCTGGCATAGTTTGCTTTTTGTAACTCAATATCTTAGCTGACTTGGGTGGCAACGACTAGTTGTCAGATCCTAAGTGAGAAGCTTTGACAGAAGATGTTCAAGTAGATGAACTTACTTTGGGAGTGAGTCTACCCCTTAGGGAGTATATATTATAACTTATTCAAATTAATTAATGGAAAACATACACTATAGACATATAGGGGTTTTTACATGGTTAATTTAGGGCATTGCTATCGACGGAGGAAATGATCATCTTTGAATCTGCTCAATAAAACTTTGCCAAGGTAGAACATTATTAAAGGCTGGCATGGCGCAGACAACGTGAAAACCAGGCATTCTTTGCCAACACTCATCATCAATTTTACAAACTCTCCTTGCCAATGTTATTTTATTTTTTCTTTTCTTTTAAATCATTTTCAAAACCAATTCCATCTCAAACAATCTTTTTCCTTGAGCAAGTAAATAATCAAAACACTTAATTCCAAAAGCAATCTCTGTGGGATCGATACTCAGCTTATTGTTGTATTACTTGTCGACCGTGTATACTTGCACGTAAAAGACCTTACTTGGCATTGTTTTCTTAACTTTTCCAACACATATTTTTAACCTTTTGCCAAGCAATTTCGGTCACAACACAAAGCACAACACAAATTTTAAATTGGTGAATATCGTTATTCACACTCTGCAAACTTTTTGCTTAGATAATAAATAGCTCTTTCTTTCTTCTCTGTTTCATCATGTTGCCACAACACACACCCCATTGAGTGTTCATAGACCGTTAAGTAAGGGATAAGTGGTCTGTCTGGAACTGGTGCAACTAGTATTGGAGCGTTCGTCCTGTACTTCTTAATCTTGTCAAACGTTTCTTAGCATTATTCATCCCATTCTCCCGGGTTATTCTTTCGAAGCAATCTAAAGACTGGATCATATATATCAATCAATTGAGAAATGAACCGCGAAATGTAATTCAACCTCCCGAGGAACCCTCGAACTTCTTTTTGTGAACGAGGCGGTGGAAGATTCTGGATTGCTTTCACCTTGTTTGGATCAATCTCAATTCCTCTTCTACTAACCACGAAGCCTAGAAGTTTCCTATATGTTACTCCAAAAGTGCATCGATTGAGTTTCAACTGATACTTCCTTAATCTTAAAAACAACTTTCTCAAGTTTTGGATATGCTCTTCCTCAGTCTGGGACTTGGCAATCATATCATCCATGTATACCTCAATCTCTTTGTGCATCATATTGTGGAATAGGGTTACCATGGCTCGCTGGTACGTGGCCCTAGCATTCTTCAATCCAAAATGCATTACTTTGTAACAATATGTGACTTATAGGGTTATGAATGTCATTTTGTCTATATCCTCTGGATTCATCTTTATCTAATTGTACCCTAAAAATCCATCCATGAAAGAGAATCATGAATGTCCCGACGTATTATCAACCAGGATGTCTATATGAGGCAAAGAAAAATTATCCTTTGGGCTGGCTCTATTCAAGTCTCTATAATCCACGCACATGCGTACTTTCTTATCTTTCTTTGGTGTCAGGACTATATTAGCCACCCATTCTGAATATCGAGATGCTTCAAGAAAGCCAGCGTCAATCTGTTTTTGTATTTTTTTATCTTTAGTACCATCTCTGGCCTCAACCTCTTGAGATTTTGTTGAACCGGTTTACATTCTGACCTTATGTGTAATTTGTGTACCACTATGTCGGTATTCAATCCTGGCATGTCTTGATATGACCAAGCAAAGACATATTTGAACTCTCGCAACAAGTCAATCAGCTCTTGTCTAGTTTTTGGCGAGAAAGTAGTCCCTATCTTAACCTCTCTCTTGATCTCATATGTTCCTAAATTCAAGATCTTTATTTATTCCTTGTAAGGTAAGATCTGCTTGTCTTTTTTTTCAACCAACCTTAGTAATTCTTCATGGATTTCACATTCTGTTTCATCCTCGACCTCATTGACTTCTATTAGACACATTAGCCGCTCAAGACCTACTCTAGGATTAGGTTTAGGATCATTCATGCAATTAATAGTTAAGGACGTGCAATGAAAATAATAATATACATTTGGAAAGGATGCGAAAAAATAAGAAACATGTTTTCCATTTGTGAATCAACATAAGAGCATCTTTATTAAAATGAACTGATATGATGGCAATTTACAGATAATCCCCTATACCCGCAGGCAAAGGTATAGGGTAGTTTCTTGGTATTTACTCTGTTTTATTCTTAGTCACTAAAGAAAAATCTTCAACTATCTAATTGCCGAGCACTTCGCCAGGGAAGCATGGACGGATCTTCTCTAGAAATCTTCTAGCCTGTTGTGCGAATTGAGTGCTTCGCAATTGGTGCAAGTATACACGTCGCAAGTTATAATACAGAATAGATATCGTCTCTACAGGGATTGGTGCTACTTCAGAAATCTAACTTCTTGCACTAAAAGTAAAAACACAAATTGATGATTGTAGGAATTCTAATTAACAAGTAAAATAAAATAGCAATAAAAGAAAGATGTAATCGAATAAGAGCGAGTAGGTCAGGTTATCGTGAGTCGTGGCGTGATAATTGAATGGACTGTCGTGGTAATTGAGTGCTAGAGTAGCTCAATCGTTTCGTTAATTGGATCCAGTCGAATTGCCTGGGCAATTCTACGATTTCCTGGGCAATTCTACGATTGCCTGGGCAATTCTACGATTTCCTGGGCAATTCTACGATTGCCTGGGCAATTCTGCGATTACATGGGCAATTGGGTTACAACCTTCAAAGTTCGACGAAACGTTCTTTAATGGTTTCTCATTATCCCTAACTCGAAACACTATTAATTGTGCATGCTTTGATAATGTATCCCTGCGTGAACCAATGGTGGACAACAACCAATCTTGCACTTCTTTTAGCTGGTGAAATTCGTAACTTATCCCTAAGTCGAATTAGTCTTCACCATCAATTGATTGAATAAAGACCATGCTCATTCATTTCTTGAATCTAACTATCCCGATATTAGATAAAAATATAAATTCATGAGATCCTCTCCCAATTCACTCGCAATCAAAATTAAGAACGAAGAATGAATAAACCTTGAATTAAAATTGCAAACTCAAATACCTAAACAAATCTAGTTGTTTAGAAACTTCAGGAGAATAACATCAACCACTACGGGTAAAGTGACCCACCTCATTTACTGATCCTGCACCCGACTGTTCACCATTTTTTCTCTTCTAACATCGACTTTGCTTCGTCCGGTGATTTTATTCCCTCTTGTGACTTACCTTCTTTAGGTATGCTCACATTGGCTGCGTAGCTCCATGGAACTTTGTGAGTATTCTTGAAAGCAAACGGCACGGACGGTGAAATCATAACTTTTGGAGTCACTGTTGGTTTCACTTCTGACTGGCTTTCAGCCTTGGATCTGACAGAAATAACCAAAAGCTTGTGTATCTCGTACTTGACTCCAAAAGACTCAGAAGTACATACCTCCACTTCATTCCTCTCTCTTGTCTTCTCGAAGATTCTATCTCTTTATTATCCATCATCCTTTGTATCAAACTTCTGAATTCTGAGCAATGTTGAATCTCATGATCATGCTCTTAATGATATTCGCAGTACACATCATAATGTACTTCTTTTTCCACTTTCATGCCTATCTCAATCATCCCAGCATTGTACAGTTGTTTAAATACCCACTTTAGAGGATATCTGATTTCAGACACATCAGTCTTTAGCCGCTTGGCTTCATCATCTTCTTCTATTGTATTCACCCCTCACCCACCATGGTTTGGTAATGAATTGGCTACAATATTAGGCGCATCAAATTTCAACACTCCAGTATTGACCAAATCCTGAACCACTTTCTTGAATGCAGTACAATTCTCAATCGTATGTCCTGGGATCCAAGCATGATACTCACAATAGGCCTTTGGATCATATCACGGAGGGTATGGTGGCTGAAGGGGTGTAAGATAATAAGGTCTTACCAAGTTCACATCAAACAACTATGGGTACAACTCCGAATACGACACCAATATTGGTGTAAAATTCACCCTCTCATTTTTTGAACCCCGAGAATCTTTCTTGTTCAAGTTTTGGGAGCTCTCTGTCGCTGCCCTAGAGGTGTGATAGTGACATTCTTCAGTGCCTCATAAGCACTGGTATTATTCACTTCATTGTTCTTCCTTTTGAAATTCTTACGATAACTTTCTTTACTCCATTCTTCTGCTCTTAATTATTGCCTCAATCAATTCAGCGGTCATCACCATATCAGCAAAGTTATGAGTGGCACTGCCAATCAAGCGTTCATAGAGTGGCCCTCTCAAAGTGCTCACAAACATGTGGGTAATCTCACTCTCCATTATTGCTAGTTGTACTTGGGTTGCCATCTCTCTCCATCTTTGTGCATATTATCGTAAGCTTTCTATAGGTTTTTGTTCCATGGCTTGCAACATAACTCGACTGGAACCATTTCAGACACGTACTTGTATTGTTCCTCAAAATCTCCAGAAAGGTCTTTCCATGTCCTTATGTTCACTCGACTTAGCTGAGTATACCATCTCGCTGTTGAGCCTGTCAGGATGTCTTGGAAACAATGAATCAGCAATTTCTCATCCTTTAAGTAAGCAACCATCTTGCGACAATACATGGTAAGATGTTCCCTTGGGCAAGTCGACCTATCATATTTCTCGAAATCTGGTACCTTGAATTTAGGTGGCAGGACCAGATCAGTAACCAAGCTTAAGTCGGCAGCTCTTGACCCTTTCTCATTTGCCCTTTGCATTTCCAACAAGCGATCCTCCAAAGCCTTACAACGTTCTTCATATTTTCTTTCAATTTCAACATGAATCTTTTCAATCTCATTGACAATATCCAAATTTGGAACTTCATCACCACTCACAAAATTTGCTCCAATATTGACCGGATGATTGGCAATAGCCCCAGCTAGATTAATATGGACCTTTTTCACAGGAGGAAGTCCCTCAGGCTGCTCTCTTATGTGAGATGTAGTATCACCTTGTTCGTTCATTTTATTTGATCCATCATGTGCCTTGCCCTTTCCGAATTCCTTTGGTCCCAGCAAAGTAGTCAGCTGGTTAATTATTTCCCTTTGAGCCTGAGCAAAATGGTCATTCATAGACTGTTCGATTCTGTCAAATCTGTTCTGAACTTCAACACGGTTATTCTCAATATTGGTAATTCTATCTTCTATAGCCATGTTCCTAGAGCGTAGACGTGTTCCGTATGAATGTGGTATGATTGCAGTTTAAAAACAAACTGCCATAGAATATTTCCTTGTTAAACCAATTATTTTAAAATAAAATGCAACGTGAGTGCATGAATGCATAAATGTATGAATGCATGAGTGAATGAATGCAAAAGAGGCATCAGATTCAAAAACTTGTCTTTTGGAAACATTCATTTACTAGGAGGTCCAAATACATGGAAAAGACAATTTCTTCTATAGAAAACTGCTAGCCCTAACCCCTAAATTAACTAATTCATGAAGTAGACGAGTGATGACTTCTTCATGCTCTAGCTTGATATTCGGTTGTTCCAGCAGGCTTGTGGCTTGTCTTGACAATATCTGCACGTATGAAGCAACACTCCTGACTTGTTTCTTGAAATTTACCAATTCATCATTTTAGATTTGAACTGTGTGTTGTGGGGCTTCATATTTGCCCTTCCATGCTCCATTTTCCTAGTGTAGCACTCCCTCATAACTCATGAGCTTCTCTTTCAAGCCTTACACTGCATTTTCCAACTCTAATACCTTTTTCTGTAGCCCTTCTTTCTCTTGCTCCATTTGAACGTTGTCTTTATTATGATATGTTACGATCAGTTGGTCTAGTCGTGACACTTGGGTTGTTAAATCAAAATTTCAGGCTTGCTCCTCCTCTAGCCTCTTCTTGGCCTTACTGCTTGATTTCTTACTTTCTCGGGACTTCTTCTCATATATCTTTTTGTAATAATTCATTTCCCTTGTCATGTCATCCAATTTCTCCAACAAGTTTTGCACTACCTTGCTCGTTCCTCCTTTTTTTTCTTTGCTTTGTAACTGTCATGGATTTCTTACAGCTCCTTCAAGTCTCGACTAATTCTTTTGTTTTGTTCTACCAACTCTTTTTCCTTTCCTTCAAGCATACTCACTTGCAGCTTTGCCATGGTTAATTCTTCGGTGAGGTCGTTGATCATCTTCTCATATTTTTTCAATTCCAATTCTCGATCATGCTTAAGCTTTTCCAGCACCGACAGTGCTTCTCTAACGGGTTGAGCAGACGATCCCACATTCTTTTTAATTCCTTGAAATGTATTATCATTGACCCTTTGTGTCCTCTATTCTTCATATCTTGTCATCACTTCCAAATCCTGATACGGTTGAACCCTCATTGGTCTTTCCCATGCTTTTGTAGTCTGAGCTACCATCCCTTTGTAGTCATTTGTCTTGTGTGCATATTCAAATTTTACCATACCCGTAGTAGCTGGTACGAATTACCTTGAGCCAAACTGTCTAGATACCAATAGGGGGCAATAGTTTGTTCCTCCACACAACATCAACATCCTTCATGTTCTTGAAATATTCTTCTCATTGCTTCTCGTTCTTTTTCTCTAACGGGAAACTAGTTAGATGATCTTCTATTGGTGAGTATGTATCAAGATACCTGATGCCTCTATATGGTGTATTCCACCTATAACCTCTGAACCAAATCTCAAGTAGTTGTGCACATCCCTAGAATCTTCCTTCCCCTGACTTCTTGTGCACGGTCAATGATCTATAAGTTTCAGCTAAGATGGTCGGCACTGGGTTTACACCTTTCTCTAATCGTTAGAACAGCCCCACTATTGACGAATCTATATGCTCTGGAGTCATTGGAAACAAAACTAATCCATATATGCACAGGGCATATAAGCTTCTCATCCTTGCTGGTTCACCACTTGTCAATATCAACTCTTTAAGGACTCTCCAATTTATACATTGTTTATCTTCATTTTGGTTAGTACTATCACTATTGGCCATCTTTCCATCCAACCATTCTTTTGTCTTTCCTTTGATCAGTACCAATTTCTTCTTGAAGCCTGAGTTGTTGTTAGGTCTAGTGTAAATCTTATCACTTTGAATTCTAGGACAATTAATCAGTGCCTCGTACTCTTCAAGCATAGGTGTCATGTCTACTCGGCCAAAGGTAAAACAATTATACGCAGGGTTCTAGAACTGAGCCATTACCCTAAGCAATTGTTGATCTATCTGTACACTCAACAGTAAAGCTATATCTCCAAACTCTTTTCTGAATGATCCTTTCATGTCATTTCCCCACTGATCCCATATCGCTTTGACTTCTGGCAAGCAAACATTCTGATTGGTATTTAATTTGGCCTGATTCTTTATCTGTGACACATCACCCCTACAAAGGTTGTCTCCTTTATCATGTCGAGTCTGCTCTGACCATGTCTAAACTATGGTATTGTCTTCTCCTATCTTAGCCCTTTCAAACATGCTGAATACTTCCAAATCAACTGATTCCCGAACTGATGCCAAATCAATGCAATATGACATGGTTCATTTAAAATGGCAAAATTGAACAACCCTAAGGAAAAAACAAACAAACAAGAAACTCGAGTCAATATTGTGAATTAATATGAAAAGCAAACAAATAGGACATTAACACAGAAAATATATAATATTGGCAAAGAAAATAGCCAGAGAAATGTATTTAAACCGGTAGCACCTGTCCTAGGTCCTTGTCTGGCTCTAGTGGGGTGGGTTTCTAGATAATAGAATGTGGGTTGTGTTCTAGACTTTGAGTTTCTAAATTGTCGTTACTGTCTACTGAACAGCAAGACATCAATTCGGTAGTATAGGTCCCTTATAAAGGAGGCGTGGGCCCCACAGTGCATAAGGTTAGTATACCGAAAGAAGACAAATTTTGAACTCAGAGGTGGAGAGCCTCACGTCGGATAATGTCTTTCTCCCAGTTAAAGGTGGAAAAAGCGCAGGTTGAGGGCTTATGCATAAATGAAAAATATATCATACACAAAAGCTACCTCCATTCTTCCTGATAATTCATCCAATAATTCTTGGGAAAAATAAAATTCAAATTATTGTTCAAAATGCCGATATGACATGTGAAATTAATTAACTAAGCTTGACTCTTGTATGTCCCCAGCGGAGTCACCAAGCTGCCGCGACCATTTTTTTTAAATCAAGTGTGAAAAATAGCCTGAAGATTGGTTCTTTTGAAAATTATGATTTTTGTCCATTTTAAATCATTTAGCCTTGAAAATTAAGGCTTTTCATGTTAAATCAGGTTTTTCACTTAATTAACCATAAAATTAATTTTCCTTCCATTTAATCTTGAAAAAATAGGGTTTTTATATTAAATCAATTTTATTAATTAATCTTGAAAACTACCTATTTTATTTGATCTTTAAATATTTTGGAGTCGCCACTGGTCACTTTGGTAGACCGGACACCAAAAAAATAACCAGAGATTCGTTTCTTTAAAATCAGGATTCGGGAGTCGGTTACATGTGGGAAAGGACTAGCACCGATGTGTTTGTTTGGACCACTTTATCCGATTTTAGGCAAATTTGGGCGGGAATAGCTTGTAATTTTGGACTTTAGGATTATTTGTGGACTTATAGTTTTTTTGTATATAAATGTGGACGTTTGTAATGTATAATGGGCATTTAAATTGTACTATTGGACATTATAGACACTTATATTTGTTTTATTCAATGGATTGCTACTAAGAATCATATTTATTTATTATTATTTGATTTTATTTATATTGAATTATATATATATATATATATATATATATATGAATCCGGGTAAAATTTGGGCACTACATTATAAGTCCAGTTTACTAGTTTAGGAATAATAATAGTGTTAAAGAGCATGCCAAAGCGAATAAAATAGCTCAATGTCATTGCTAATAAAAATACATTAATTATAACATAAATTAAAAATATATTATTCTTTACTTTTTTTCACTAATCTTTTAGTTTTGTAACAAATATTATAAATATATTTTATAAAATTAATATATTTTAATTGATATGTTAATGGTTCTCATTTTTTATTGACAACTCGCCACTATGGATGAGACTACTTTAGTCAAAGAGGTGTCACATTACACTCAAAAATTCTGAAGAAAAATTTTTTATCTATAAATTTAATATAAAATAATGTTAAAAATAAAATTAACATAATTTTTAAATGAATATTAACACTCTTTACAAATCAACATCTATTATTTGTTACCGGCTGCTTACAGAAATTTATTCATAAAATATTAAATTCTGACACCTTAAATTAAAATTTCTGGCTCCATTTTTAGTCATCACCTTATTAAAAAATATTAAATTATTTACTTATGTGGTACTAAAATAATTTTATTTGATGACATAAAATTGTGCCATATAAGCAATTAAGCACATGTAAACGTGTAATAATTATTGATCGCTAATTAACTAACAATTTTTTATTAAAAAAATCAATTTAACTGAAATTAAAACGTTAAAAGCTAACCACCTAGGTTTTTTGGGGACTTTTTCCATGTTTCTTTTTTTTTTTGGTGGTATTGGAGGGTGGTGGCGTTAGCCTTTGATAAAGTGGTTGTCACTTTGCTTTAGTATAGCTATCTCATCTTCTCTTCTTTCTCTTTTTTTTTTTCATATTTAGTTTTGCTTTTGTACATTTGACTTGGTTTAATAAGTCTTTCTTCTATAGTTAAAATGGTGGATGTTTTTTTGTTTTTGCAGCATACTTTTTTTATGCCAGATTTTTTATATTTCTATAATATACTTTTATAGAGTTAAATTTGACATCGTCTTTTTAATTGGCGGTTATTTAATTATCATATTAATATATTTTTGATTTGAACCTTTCAACTGATTCTCTTATATTGATAGGCACTTGCGATTAACAAAGTTAGTATGTGGTTAAGTTGTGATAAAAATCAATTTTGCCAATGTGCTATTAATGTTAGATGTATTATTATGTTAGTATTTATCTTTCACTAATGATAATAATGGTATTTGTTTGCATCTATCATTATTTTGAGTTGTTTGGTTAGATTTTAACAATTTATTTGTATGCTCCTATTTTATTCTTTAGCCGCTAGTTCGTGTACTTTAATAATTTTAAAGGAATGACCGATTAGTATGATTAGTCAATTTTATTTTTGTAAATTCTTTTTGTACTTTACTTTAAATGTATTTTCTCTTTATTTAATAAAACTAATGATTATTATTTGTTAAAATAAAAAATAAATATTAAAATAATTATTTAATCAAATGTTAAAGAGCAGATTTTAACTATTTTTTAAAAAATAAAGAAAAAATTTCAATGTTTAAATTTATTTAACCATGAGTACGAGCTTCTGTCAGTAAAGAATTCCTTTTGTTCTCCGTGGCTAATCGTATATTTTAAGTCACTGTAAGGAAAAGGATAAGGTAACATTAACTGTTAAATGGAGTGTGATGAGAAGAAAAAAAAGTGTTAAAATAGTGTGTTTTTAAGCTTTCTCATATACACTATCAGTCAGTGGCAGATTCAGGTAGTATTTAGGATGGACAAAAATTTTGTCTCCTGTTTTAACACTAAAAATGCACTACAAAAATTAAATTTTAAGCTCTAACCCTAAATTCTAAATTTTAAATCCTAAATTCTCACTCTACACTCTAAAAAATATACCCTACCCCCAAATTTTCTAAACTCTTACCTTAAACCTTAAACCCTAAAATTAATTTTTAGTGTGAGACATAAATAAGGATACAAAAAAGGTAGAAGATTTATATTCATTTAGGATAGGCAAGTATCTATTTTGAAATATAGGTTTTTATTTTTTGTTCGGCAATAGTATGATTTTATTAACGAAAGAATCATACAAATCCTCAAAAGTTAAAATCATATGCCTTTTTAAAAACCTCTCAACACCTAAATAGAGGAAAATAGTACTTATAGTAATGAGATAAATACTCGAAAATTACATCCCACAAATACCAACAACATACAATTCATGGCAATCTTACACCCAAATAGGCAATTATTCATTTCGTTGATTGTATTTGCTCTGAAATTTTATTTGTACTCATCCATACAAAGATGGATGAGATAAATACTCGAAAATTACATCCCACTAATACCAACAAGATACAATTCATGGCAATCTTACACCCAAATAGGCAATTATTCATTTCGTTGATTGTATTTGCTCTGAAATTTTATTTGTACTCATCCATACAAAGATGGATGAGATAAATACTCGAAAATTACATCCCACTAATACCAACAAGATACAATTCATGGCAATCTTACACCCAAATAGGCAATTATTCATTTCATTGATTGTGTTCGCTCTGAAATTTTATTTGTACTCATCCATACAGAGATGGACGAGGGTCGTCCCCTAAAAATTAAAAATTCGTATATGTTTTAAAAAAATTTAAAATAATTATATGTTTTTATTATAAATTTATTTTCGCCTCTTTAAAATTTTGTAAGTTTGTTTCTTAACATAAAGTCTCGCGTTCGTACTTGCATCCAAATACAAATTATAATTAAAGGCTGATGAGTTCTTTCTAACCCGAATCTAATTTGCAGGTATATGCAAACATTTTAACCACTCCTCTAGCTCTTGTTAGTGCAAGGTGACCTGCAGCCTTTGTGCTTACGGTTCTTCTCTAAAGACTCAGGTGTGGATGTCAGACATGGCAATATGTCGGACAAATATATTCAGTTTCTTTTTAAAAAAATTCCACGTGGTTGGAGGTGATAGTTATGTGTAGACACGTGTGTCCGACATAAAAAAATAAAAAATTAATTGCCGGTATGTAAAGTTGTAATTTATACTATTTATAACGTCAAAATTCAAATCATGATTTATATAAGAAACATAAAGTTATCATACTAAACCAATTGATTATAGATAAATTTCAATGACTTTTAATACAATGGAAGTCATATAATCATAAAAAGAAGTTTTTTGATGAAAGAAAGATTAAAAAATTAAAGCCTAATTATAACGGTAGGCACGAAGTTGATGAAAAACATCATCTAACCTTGCGCCACCGAATTAGCTGTTTTATTTTTAGTACCAGCAACTAAGAATTGTTTTCCCTTACTTGTTGTATCAAAAAGTAAATCGGCAGAGAAAAATAATGTCAACGGACCGTGTTATCAAAATTCGCACTGTAATAACGGTCCAGCGACGAGCTTGATGTTTTTTTTTTACAAAAATATTATTTCAGTTTTAATAGGAGTCGCCACCAACTTTTTTATTTAGGTGAGATTAGATCACCTGAAAACTCGGTTATTTTAATAATAAAAAATTTGCCGTTTTTATTAAAACAACAAGTTTTGGTCTGCGAAACCAGAAAAATAAGTTCGGGAGTGGGTTACGTGTGAGGAAGGGTGAGCACCCCCACACCGTCCAAAATTGGTACTTAGTCAATTACAAATTGCTTTAAAGATGGAAATTAGGAATTCGAATTTAATTTAATTTAGAAATGTGATCCCATAAAATATTTAAAAGAATATTTCTTTATGCGAAAGAAATTTACACCCCTACGCTCGGGGCATAATTTCTGTTTGTTTCCGAATGAAGGGAATCTATTTTGAAATTTATAATTTAGAATTAAAAATGATATTTTGTAATATAGACTAACGAAAAGTGGCACCCATTTTCGCTCGATGTACATTTTTTACAATAATCCTTAACAAAAAGTTTTAATTTAAAATTCGGTTAAAACGAGTGAATATAAAATATATATACATATATGCGTACGAGTATATGATAATACGTATGAATAATATTAGTAATAACAATAATAATAGCATTAATATTTAAAGTTAATAATAAAAACTAAAACAGTGACTGAAATGAAATAAGGCAAGAATTGAAATGCAAAAGTATAAGGATACAAAGGCGGAAGGACTGAAGCTGCATTTATCCCATTCATCAAAACGCGCGAATCCTCATATTCGGGTCGAGTCTCACGCGAGTTACAATAGGGGGCAAAACGACGTCGTTTTGCATCCCCTTAAATACCCCTTTTAGCCCAAAAATTTCATTTGGATAGCTGATACAAAAAATAATCTAAATACTCTAAACCCTGTCTCCTTCACTTTCTGTCCAGTCGGTCGTCGTCTGAGATCCGCCATAGGCCATCGTTCGCTGGCGATGGAGAACAGCAGCGAACAGCGACCGGAGTACATGCTAGATGCCTTAAAGGTTCCAATTTGTTCTCCCTCACTCTGAATCTTTTCAGATCTATTTTTTATTCGATTTCTACCTTTTTATGTATTGGGCTCTCAAAATCTGGTTCCAATCTCTCCCTAGATCTCTCTATTTTTGGTTCAATTTCAGTCTCTCTCTATCTCTATTTATAAGCTCTCAAAAATGGTTTTTCCCTTTTTGTTTTGCATGCACTCGAATTTATAGAGCATGAGGAAGACTCTCTACCGGCCACGTATAAGGGGCGACGAGGCTTAAAAAAAGTGTTTAGGGCGGTGGACTTGACAGAGGCGGTGGCGACAAGGATATGATTATTTGGGTTATTTTGTTTAGAGTTTGATTGGGTTTAACCGTAGATGTCGACGACGGCCTGGAGCCGATGATATCGGCAGCGTGGCTCGGGATGGCGGCAGCGACGTGGCTCGGGACGACGATGGCTTAGATTGGGGTTAGGGGAGTGGCGACGGCGGCTGATGTTTAGGATATCTAGGGCTTTGTGTATTAGGTTAATTTAGGTTATGGGCTAGGGTTAATTTGGGCCTGGTTGTAAATAGGTTATTGGGTTATGTATTTTATTGGGCTTGAGTGGTCCGGACCAAAATGGGTTACTACAGCTGCCCCTTTTTGCTCATTGTTGTATAACAGCAATCATGCAAAGACAAAAAAAAACTTATTTCGTCCAGTCTGGTTGAACATTTTCTTTCTCGGCGCGGCTCTTATTTTTTTGCTTCACTTGATCTGTTCGGCCGCTCTTGTAGGCAAAACCTTTAAAATAGGGTGATCCATTGGAGAGATAAAATCTTCAAACTATGGTGATCTGTTGGGGGAGCAAAATTAGTTCAGCTTGTTATGACTCTGACGACGACGTAATACCTGAAGACAATTTGAACTAGATTTGATCTAACTACAATACCGATGAGGATATAGGATCCAATGATGAAGGCTCTGATATTTGATCCAGCTGTAGCACTGCGGAGACAGGATCGAAGAATAAAGGCTCTGATATTTGATCCAGCTACAGCACCGATGAAGAGACAAAATCTGACAGATTTTTTTTTCTTCCTTTTTGTTTCTTTTTTTTGTTTTTTCTTTTTTTCTCCTCTTTTTTTCTTTTTCTTTTTTGTTTTGTTGTTTTTTTTACTTTTTGTTTTTTTTTTTTTTTTTTTTACTTGCTACGACATTGAAAAAGAGAAAAATTTAAAAGTCAGTAAATTTTGACCCAGCTACAACACCGACAAAGAGGCAATGTCTAGAATTAGTAAGGTTGATCCATCTATGACACCGACAAAGAGGTGGGATCGAGAGTTAGTGAATTTGGTCTAGCTACAACACCGATAAAGAGGCAAGACCAGGAGTTGTTTGACCCAGCTACAACACCGACGCAGAGGCATGATCTTTAAGAAAATTATGATCAAGCTACAACTCTGACAAAGAGACATGATCTGAGGTTTTGATCCGCTACAACACTAATGAAGAGACAGGATCTAAGAGTTTGATTCTGATCAAGCTACAGCTCTTACGAAGAGGCATGATCTGGGAGTTTGATCTACTACAACACTGACAAAGAGGTAGGATCTGAGAGTTTGATTCTGATCAAGCTACAACTCTGACGAAGAGGCATGATCTGAGAGTTTGATCTGCTACAACACTAACGAAGAGACAAGATCTGAGAGTTTGATTCTGATCAAGCTACAACTCTGACGAGGATGCATGATCTGAGAGTTTGATCCGCTACAACACTGACGAAGAGGCAGCATCTGAGAGTTTGATTCTGATCAAGTTACAACTTTAACGAAGAGGCAAGACCAAAATTGGAGCTTTGATTTTTTTTTAGATTTTTCCTTTTCTTTATTTTTTATTTTTTTCCTTTTTCACTTTTGATTTTTTTGGAACCTAGCTATGATTCTGAGGTGATATCCGAGAAAAGTTTGGTCTAGCTGCAACACTGACGGTGCGGCAAGACCTGAAATGGGTTTGATTCATTGCACCATTGACGAAGATACTAGATCAGGAAGAAGTCTGATCTGCTACACCACTGACGGAGATGTGAGATCTAGAAGAAGTTTTAGATCTGCTACACCACTAACGGAGAGACTAGATCAGGAAAATACGGGATCCACTACACCACCGATAGAAAGATTAGACCCAAAGAGATAAAATTCGATCCACTACACTTCTGACAGAGGGTCAAGATCGAAAAATAAAGGTTGATCAAGTTACAACACTGACGAGGATGCATGATAGGTTGATCCGCTACACCACTGATAGAGAGGCAAGATCTAAAAAAGATTTTGATCCGCTACACCTTTGATGGAGTCAAGATCTTGGGGTTTGATTTTGATCAATCTATGACTCTGACGAAGAGGCATAGTCCAAAAGTTTGATTTTGATCAAGCTACGACTCTGACGAAGAGGCGTGATTTGTAGGTTTGATCTGCTACAACCCTAACGAAGAGGCAAGATCTTGAAGATAGTTTGTTGATCCGCTACACCATGTTATGGGTGATATAGGACCTGCAAAAGTTAATTTCCTTTTCCTAGAGGTGACAACTAGAAGATCTTGAGTTCATCACTTTTTCGGACCTCGCTTTCTTTGATAGTTTGTTCTCTCTTTGATTGATCTTCTTATCTTCTCTTCTTTAGGGAAATAGACAATGTTGATCAATTAGCTCATCTACTTAAAGGAGATAGAACTTGGTCGACCGATCTACTTCACCATTTTTTCGAGAAGATAAGACCTGCCAAAGTAAAAAAAAAGTGCTTAGTCAAAGTGAGTCATAAGCTAATTGTTTTATATAAAATTGAAAGGTTTGATCTGAATATTTGATTTGGTCAATCCACTCTTTCATGTGAAGGATGTTGAATCTTGTTAATAGTTGTATGTTCCTTCTTTGTTGAAGGCGCCGGACAATATTTGCCTCACTCCTTCATGTCAATGATATTGGAATTTGTTGACAACTATATGCTCCTTCATGTTTGAGGATGTCAGACTTGAAATAATTTTTTTTGTCTTTTAAGAAAGGATCAAATATCTTTAAGAAAAGATAGAGTTGATTCAAGAAAAGATCTTTGAGAAAAGATCCAATTATAAAATTTGTTTTCAGAAAAAATATCCTTGTGAAAGAATGGAATTTAAGAAATTCCAGTTTTGACAAAAAGTATCCGTATGGAAGGATAGAATTAAGAAATTCATATTTTGAGAAAAACTATCCTAATGAAAGGATGGAATTAAGAAATTCTCATTTTGAGAAAAACTATCCTTATGAAATGAATGAATTAAGAAATTCATGTTCTGAGAAAAACTATCTTTATGAAATGAAGGAATTAAGAAATTCATGTTTTGAGAAAAATATCCTTATGAAAGGATGGAATTAAGAAATTCTTGTTTTGAAAAAACGTCCTTGTGGAATGATGGAATTAAGAAATCCCAGTTTTGAGAAAAACCATCCTTATAATATGATGAAATTAAGAAATTCATATTTTGAAAAATATCCTTATGAAAGGATTGATTCTATATGATTTCTCTAAGTAACAAGTGCAAAGTTAGTCTTTAGTAATGTATTTATGCAAATGACATGCATGTGCATGCTTTTGTGATGATGCAGGGATGCATGAAATTCTTGTCGGAATCTTCAAGTTATCAATGCTAGATGTCATGATGTATGAACATGCTTGATGATGCAACAATGCATATGTTTTCATATATGACCTCAAGATGAATGAAGATGTGTAATATTTGCATAAGTCTTTTTCTAGCTTAGCTTAATCTTATAATTTATCTTGGTTCAAAATTTTCCCCAGCAGAAGTTTGCCCCCAAATTTTCATTGTCCTTATTCTTTTCTGAATTTGAACTTTTGAGCTGAATGACCATGACTTCATCTCCTTTCTTCTTCTTAAGGGAAATTAACTTGCGACACCACCATTAGAGATGCAGAATCTGGATTAAACTGGTCCACCACCACTGACGAAGGCGATATCAGGGAAAAAGTTGATTTTTTGCGGGGAGTCATGACCTGAAAACAAAATGAATCACTAGTTAGTAATCTGTTTGGAAAAATTTACCGTTGTTAACTGGATATTTGGGCTTTTTAAGTATTCGACCTCCTTCAAGGCTTAAAGATTGGTCTTTAATTGTTGCCTCCATAATTAAGGTTCTTCGGTCTCTTTCCTGGACATGTTTGTACGTTCAAGTCGAAAATAAATGCATCTTTATGCCTAAATGTATGTGTTTAGTCTAAATGTGTGATAGACTTTAAATTTATGTATGATGTGTGTACTTAATGTGGCATGATTTTCCTCGGTCCTCAAAGGGATGTTCCTATTCTTTGTTGGCCAGATCTCTGCTTTTGACTAAGTAGTGTTCGGTGCCTTGTATGTAAGGATGCCCCAACCTTCCTTGGGTTTGATCATCTTTTAGATTACTTCCTTGGGTGAATGCCCCAACATTTTTGTCTGTGACTGCTCTTGAAGCTAACTCGAAACTTGAAGTATATTTTTTTCCTTTTCTTGAAGGGCTTTTATTCTTCTCATGAACGCGTTATGTTGCCCTCTAGTCAGGTATATAAATTTGTTGTTGGTTCATGGTAGCTCATTACTTTTGGCTTACGTGATATGGTCGATGATTGATGTAGTCGTCTAGGGTGCAAAAGTCTGACTCGGCATCGGATGCTCACTTCCTGAACTCGACAGGGAATGTCCTTAGACTGGGGCCTTGTAGAGGCATGGTGTATGTATGAACGCGGAGGTTAATCGAAAAATGCCCCTAGACCGGGCTCTTGCATAGGTTTAGTATGGTGTTAGATTGCTCGACTTTGCTTTATCCGGTATTACTAGCATGGGGCATCCCGGGGACCAGTTTTAAAATTTTAAAATGTATGCATGTAAATGCAAGGTGCGTGTCCTATATGCGAAGGTACTGATTCAAAAATGGTTCTCGTGGCTCAACTTCTAAATTCACGAGATTCATTCGCAACTTTGAATGTTGCATTGATATTTAGGGTGCTAGATTTTCTCCCGATGATAAATCTTTTTCAAATTGGAAACCAGTCGTGAATCAATACTCTATGCTGGTGAAATGCAAAAAAATTAAAATGTTATGGTGGAGTCATGCAATTAATACAGTGTGATCATAAAAAAATGGTTAGTTCAATAAAAGAATTGAATGAATAAATCAAATGATGAATAAGACAAAAATTAACAGTAAAGAAATTTGTACATAAATGGTAAATAAAGACATCAAAACCTAAACAGGGTGACTGCTAACGAGTAGAGCTTTGCATTGGCTATAAAAGGTTGCCCCCTACGGTTCACTATATGTGGTTTAGGTTCTAAGGTGATGGTACCCAAATTGTCGATGTTGTCGCCTGCTAAGGCTAGCAAAGGTCAATTCATGGGGATACGTGCCCCTAGGTCTGTACGGAGACGAAGGTCTCATGAAGACAAAGAGACCTATATCTTGGAAGCAATCCACTATCCTACACGGAGGGGGTACCTCACGAAAGAGTAGCTTCTCGCTCCTACTTAAAAGGGACGAAACTCGGGTGCAGAGCTTATGATATGCATAACCAAGGAAACAAAATTTTAAAGAAACTTTTTTTTGTAAAAAATTTAAAAGGAAAAGGAATCACAAAATAAATCAAACCAAAATTATATTTTCCACTCGTTAAGACAAAAGGTAATCAATCGGTGGCTCGACTCTTAAAAAAGAAGTCCCCAGCGGAGTCGTCAAGCTGTAATAACAGTCTCGCGACGAGCTTGATGCATTTTTTTACAAAAATATTATCTCAGTTTTAATAGGAGTCGCCACCAACCTTTTTATTTAGGTGAGATTGAATCACCTGAAAACTTGGTTATTTTAATAGAAACTTGTTTTTGCCGTTTTTATTAAAACAACGAGTTTTGGTCTACGAAATTGGTACCTAGTCGATTACAAATTATTTTAATGATGAAAATTAGGAATTCGAATTTAATTTAGGAATGTGATCCCTTAAAATATTTAAAAGAATATTTCTTTATGCGAAAGAAATTTACGCCCCTACGCTCGGGGCATAATTTTTGTTAGATTCTGAATGAAGAGAATCTATTTTGAAAATTATAATTTAGAATTAAAAATGATATTTTGTAATATAGACTAATGGAAAGCGGCAACCATTTTCGCTCGATGTACGTTTTTCACAATAATCTTTAATAAAAAGTTTTAATTTAAAATTCGATTAGAACGAGTGAATATAAAATATATACATATATACGTACGAATATACGATAATATGTATGAATAATATTAGTAATAACAATAATAATAACATTAATATTTAAAGTTAATAATAAAAACTAAAACAGTGACTGAAATGAAATAAGGAAAGAATTGAAATGTAAAATTATAAGGATACAAAGGCGGAAGGATTGAAGCTGCAATTATCCCTTAAATACCCTCGTTTAGCCCAAAATTTCATTTGGATAGCTGATAAAAAATCATCTAAATGCTCTCAACCCTCTCTCCTTCACTCTCTGTCTAGCCAGTCGTCGTTCGAGATCCGCTATGGGACTCTGTTCGCCGGTGACAGAGAACAGTCGTGAACGGTGACTGGAGTACATGCTAGATGCCTTAAAGGTTCGAATTTTTTCTTCCTCACTTTGAATCTTTTCAGATCTATTTTTTATTCGATTTCTACCTTCTTTTTATGTATTTGGCTCTCAAAATCCAGTTTTAATCTCTCTCTAGATCTCTCTGTTTTTTGTACGATTTTAGTCTCTCTATCTTTATTTTTAAGCTCTCAAAAATGGTTTTTCCCTTTTGTTGTGCATGTACTCAAATTTATAGGGCAGAAGGATGACTCTCTACCGGCCATGTATAAGGGGTGACGAGGCTTAAAAGGAGTGTTTAAGGCGGTGGACTTGACAAAGGCGGTGGTGGCAGTGATATGATTATTTAGGTTATTTTGTTTAGGGTTTAATTTGGTTTAACCGCGGTTGTCGGCAGCGGCCTGGAGCCGATAATATCAGCGGCGTAGCTCGGGACGGCAGCAGCTTAGATTGGGGTTAGGGGAGTGGCGGCGACGGCTGATGTTTAGGATATCTAGGGTTTTTGTGTATTAAGTTAATTTAGGTTATGGGCTAGGGTTAATTTGAGCTCATATTGGAGTTGGGTAGTTAGGTCGGGTCATGGCCGAATTTTTTTTATAAATCGGTATCCGACCCGACCCGGTAATTTTAATATTTATAAATTTTATATTTTAAATTCTATTTTTATTTTATGTTTCTTAGTATTTTCTCTAAAATTAATTTTAAATCCCTAACTTCTTTTTATACTTGTGAGTTTTAAAATTTTCAAAAATAATTATATTAGTTTGTTAGTATGAGATTCAAAAGAAAAATTATGTTCAAAATTAATATTTTTAATATATTTTTTTGTCGATAAACTTTAATACATACACACATATATATATCTACATATTTCTCTTTTAAAATTAACCTCAAATCAATAATTTTTGTGTATAGAATATATTTTATATTTTAAATTCTATTTTTATTTTATGTTTCTTAATATTTTCCTCTAAAATTAATTTTAAATCCCTAACTTTTTTTTATACTTAAGTTTTAAAATTTTAAAAAATAATTATATTAATTTGTGAATGTAAGATTCAAAAGAAAAATCATGTTCAAGATTAATATTTTAATACATTCTTTTGTCGATAAACTTTAATACATACACATATATATATCCACATATTTCTCTCTTAAAATTAACCACAAATCAATAATTTTTATGTTTAAAATATATATCATGAAATTTTATGTTTTCTATGTATTTTTTTCAAAAAATAAATTTAAAAAATATAAAAAGTAAATAAACTGAGTACCCAATACCCAATTTTATGGGTATCCAATTTTTACGGTACCTTGTTTGTATGGACGGGTACCCAATTTGTATGGGCCAAATAACAGGCCGAAACCCAAAATTTCAGGTACCTAGATTCTCAAGTACCCGGATTTAAACACTCCTACTCTCTGTAGCCATGTGAACACGCTCCTTATTTGTTAATATCTTCCCATCACAAACCAACCAACCATATGAATGTCCGAACTCGTGGCAACCCTCTAAATCTAGCAATTACTTTACATATCGGTTCTAGAGGTCCCTAATGTATACCCTAAAGAAGTTAGTAGTATTAAAAGTTTGTATGTAAAGTTTACTAAATATTCTTATAGAAAATTGCAAAAAGTAACTGAATCAAAGTTGGTATATATCAAATTAAAACTGAAAAATAAAGATGTATCATATCAAAGTTGGTACTAAAGCTAATATTTGAGTCTTAATTTTGCCCATACACATTTGTATTTCTCGGTAAACAGGCAGGTTTTGGGGACAGCATGGATGCAAGCTTGTAATGGCTGAATCAATTATTTGAGCCACCTCTGCTGGTGGGAATTGTCTCTCTGTACATCTCTGCATGTTACATTGACAAACAGTTATCAGCACTAAGAATTCAATTTACGATAATTTTAGACACGATACAATTATACGAATATGAAACGGACAAGCAACTAAAATACTATAGAATATGGTAAGAATATACGAAAAACAACATGAATAATTGAATATAACATGAAATACATAGACTGTCGGGTTTAAGAAGATTGTAACGAAGGAACATGTATGCATCAGTGTTTCGGTAACTAGAACAAGATTTAAATTCGATATTTTTGGACATGGATATATGAACAAGGAACGGGAAATCAACTAAAACTGTGACGAGTTGACACAAGAACATGAAATGTATGCATTTCTGGGTCTAAAGGATTGCAATAAAGAAACGGGTTTGAAGCAGCAAGTGTGCTGGTAATAGGCACAAAATTAATTAGAGAATTTTAGACAGGACATTATTACACAAAAAAGGAATAGAAATAACATGAATACATGGATTATTTTGGGTCTAAAGAAGAATTCAATAAAAAGATAGGCATGAAGCAGTGGTCTGGTTCTGGGTTTTACCTGTATCATGAGCAAAGTAGCAACACATGATGCTATAAGCTCCGAAGGAACTTGTTCCTCATTTTTGTCAGAAGCCGTGTGCAATCCGGGATTAGGGACCCAACCAGAAGAGGGCATTGGTTTTGATGTAATGGAAACCAAGTCATTCACCTGATTCTGCTCCGACATCTTGATTATCGGCATAGTAATGTCAGATGTAAATTGCTTCTTATCTACAGAGTTCAGAGCTTCTCCAATCCTCATAAATGCATCT